>OY776112.1:28294606-28784606 GCA_963675035.1 Allygus modestus | reverse complement strand
GCATTGTGGATTTCCCATCTGATTGCATTCCAAAATAGCGTTTTAAATATAAAATTTTTGTATTTAAATTTACAGTTTAGCAAAGAAGAAATCCATTTCCAACAACAGTACCAATGATATTTTTTTCTGAAATGTGAAAGCTTTACTTTTAGAATATCGCAACAGTACTGAATAAGGGAGACGTATAAGGTACAGAAATAGTATGGTCAATTTTATAATTCAAAAATAAACTGAATAAGTAAACTTCTGTGGAGATAAAAATAAGTAAAATCAAAGGGTAACAATAAAACTAGATAAAACACTGACTTCATATCCACCCCAAGCGCCACGGCACCCAGCCACTCCAGTAGTTCGTGTAGCTCAGTGGTGGGGAGTGATGGCAGCCTCACGTTGTACTGGCGAGTGGTGTTAAGTTTGGGGGTGCATTCGCTCACTCGTGCCCCTTGCTCGGCCAGGTAAGAGGCGACAGAGGAGGGACACACCTGTCGCCCTGCATGCTGCACCTCTGCAAACACAGGGAGAGAATGATGGTTAGGCCTAGTTGGTTTTGTTTAAAAAATATACAACTTGTAGGTTCTGTAGCACTTGGATAGTTGTGGAAGTTAATTAGCTGGATCACTCATACAAATAATTATCTGAGGTTCGCCAATCGCTAGATGGAGCCATGTAGTGTATTTATAGAATTTTCATTTTGTGTGTCCTGTACCATTCTTACAACAGTATAGATAAATGTTAAGTATGATTAAATTCAAAAGAATTGTGCTGCCCAGCAAATTGTATAGGCCCTAGAGGGTGTATATCCAAAATGCATTTAAATGGAATACCATGCAAAATTGTACATCATTAAAATTAATATTTAACTAACTCGACCGTCTTAAAGTTGATCAAGATAACTTGGCACTTCGTTGGAGAGCGACCATGTTGGATTTTACCTACATAAGAACAATGTTAAACTTAAAACCATATATCTCGCTTATTTCTCAACATACGAATATGAAAGATGTCTCAAATTAAAGGTATTTTGAAGACGCAGGTGATTTTCTCATTATTTCCTAAATAAAATAATACATTTCCAAAAATATAGTAAAGTCTATATTTTTATACATATTTTGTAGTTTTTCCTAGTCATTAAAAAATAAAACTCCCAGCAAACACTAATCAAAACTTTATAAAGATTCAAACAAAATTTATTCCAAATCAATAGGTCAAACAGTAACAACAAAATATGCTTTTCAGTAAAGACATGTTTTGTGCATTTAACATTGAAATAGCCCATAGCGCTAGGGTCAGCGACGATATTTCTTCTGACTCCAACGTCCTCTTAAAGTGGAGTAGGCTTACACCAATGTAAAACAGAAAGAAACTACAGGATCAACACTATTAAAGGATTATGTGGGTCATCCAGAAAGCAAAGAATGTTTGCTTACTACACTGAGCACAGCTCCCCTACCACCGAGACTGCATTTGTGGCAGTGAACTCACTCCCCACCAAAGTGTGTGGCGAGACTCGTTGCTGAGCTGTCATGCTTCTTGTTTCTACAGGGTGTCCCGAAATTACTGACCCAAACTTCACCAGTTTATTGTATGGGTCAAAATAAACAACATTTGTCCTATAATGTATAGTCCTATCTCACTTAGTTTTCTGTCTATCTGTCTGTATGTGTTTTTTTTTTTAACACATTCGCTACCGCAATTACATAGAATTTATCATTCACATAGACCAGCGATGCAGCTGTGCGTCGAGTGGTTTCTCCCCATAGTCACATTGAAATAGACTGACGAAGCGAATTTGCGTCAGTGACCCAAAGTTATTCAAACGTGTATTTCTTAGCAACGGTCTATTTTAAAGCCCTGATCTCTTTGTATCAGTCTGTAGGGATAACTGACTCACATGCGCGTTGCTTGGTCTGTGGGTATGACGATTGGTGACGTCACATCGCAATTGGCAGAACTGTTGTTTACATTGCCATTTTCGATGCATCAGTGTACAACTGTCCACATGGCTAACCTTACAGTTGTTAAACACGTGTGTGCTTTAGTGGTGTTTGTTTGATTATTGTGCAGAACATTAACTATGAAACTGAATAGGCCTGCAAATGATCAAGTTTACAACAATGCAAATGAGCGTCGCTTGGTCTATTGAACAAAAATACAATCTTTTTTACTATTTTCCATTGTATAGACTGACCGACGCATAATATGCAACGTTTTAAAAATTGCTCAAAGTAAAATAAAAAACAATTTTTTTTGTTCACAAATGCATTTTAGGTTATTGTGAAGTGAATAAGTCCATTTAAACCCAATTTCTCTCGTGGTCTGTTGTTAATGTTACTCCTGTACCACCCGATCTGTTTGCAATGTTCAGATTATTTCTTTTGGTTTGTGGGAGTGACCGGGCCGACGCAAATGTGCGTCGCTCGGTAGCGAACGTGTTAAAGCTTTTATCTCTGGAGTGCAAATAGAATGTGTTTATGTTTTGTTGAAGGGACGGATTCAGAGATCCAAAGATTCAAAGATCCTCACACGTCAACCGAAGCTTATTGTGTGTCCCTTGTAGTGCAAATTGAATGTGTTTATGTGTTGTTGAAGAGACGGATTCAGAGATCCAAAGATTCAAAGATCCTCACACGTCAACCGAAGCTTATTGTGTGTCCCTTGTAGTGCAAATTGAATGTGTTTATGTGTTTATGTGTTGTTGAAGGGACGGATTCAGAGATCCAAAGATTCAAAGATCCTCACACGTCAACCGAAGCTTATTGTGTGCCTTGTAGTGCAAATTGAATGTGTTTATGTGTTGTTGAAGGGACGGATTCAGAGATTCAAAGATTCAAAGATCCTCACACGTCAACCGAAGCTTATTGTGTGTCCCTTGTAGTGCAAATTGAATGTGTTTATGTGTTTATGTGTTGTTGAAGGGACGGATTCAGAGATCCAAAGATTCAAAGATCCTCACACGTCAACCGAAGCTTATTGTGTGTCCCTTGTAGTGCAAATTGAATGTGTTTATGTGTTTATGTGTTGTTGAAGGGACGGATTCAGAGATCCAAAGATTCAAAGATCCTCACACGTCAACCGAAGCTTATTGTGTGTCCCTTGTAGTGCAAATTGAATGTGTTTATGTGTTTATGTGTTGTTGAAGGGACAGATTCAGAGATCCAAAGATTCAAAGATCCTCACACGTCAACCGAAGCTTATTGTGTGTCCCTTGTAGTGCAAATTGAATGTGTTTATGTGTTTATGTGTTGTTGAAGGGACGGATTCAGAGATCCAAAGATTCAAAGATCCTCACACGTCAACCGAAGCTTATTGTGTGTCCCTTGTAGTGCAAATTGAATGTGTTTATGTGTTGTTGAA
Organism: Allygus modestus; assembly: GCA_963675035.1. NCBI lineage: Eukaryota > Metazoa > Arthropoda > Insecta > Hemiptera > Cicadellidae > Allygus > Allygus modestus. The sequence continues at coordinate 28,781,252 of OY776112.1, read as the reverse complement.
GGGACGGATTCAGAGATCCAAAGATTCAAAGATCCTCACACGTCAACCGAAGCTTATTGTGTGTCCCTTGTAGTGCAAATTGAATGTGTTTATGTGTTTATGTGTTGTTGAAGGGACGGATTCAGAGATCCAAAGATTCAAAGATCCTCACACGTCAACCGAAGCTTATTGTGTGTCCCTTGTAGTGCAAATTGAATGTGTTTATGTGTTGTTGAAGGGACGGATTCAGAGATCCAAAGATTCAAAGATCCTCACACGTCAACCGAAGCTTATTGTGTGTCCCTTGTAGTGCAAATTGAATGTGTTTATGTGTTGTTGAAGGGACGGATTCAGAGATCCAAAGATTCAAAGATCCTCACACGTCAACCAAAGCTTATTGTGTGTCCCTTGTAGTGCAAATTGAATGTGTTTATGTGTTGTTGAAGGGACGGATTCAGAGATCCAAAGATTCAAAGATCCTCACACGTCAACCAAAGCTTATTGTGTGTCCCTTGTAGTGCAAATTGAATGTGTTTATGTGTTGTTGAAGGGACGGATTCAGAGATTCAAAGATTCAAAGATCCTCACACGTCAACCGAAGCTTATTGTGTGTCCCTTGTAGTGCAAATTGAATGTGTTTATGTGTTGTTGAAGGGACGGATTCAGAGATCCAAAGATTCAAAGATCCTCACACGTCAACCAAAGCTTATTGTGTGTCCCTTGTAGTGCAAATTGAATGTGTTTATGTGTTGTTGAAGGGACGGATTCAGAGATTCAAAGATTCAAAGATCCTCACACGTCAACCGAAGCTTATTGTGTGTCCCTTGTAGTGCAAATTGAATGTGTTTATGTGTTGTTGAAGAGACGGATTCAGAGATCCAAAGATTCAAAGATCCTCACACATCAACCGAAGCTTATTGTGTGTCCCTTGTAGTGCAAATTGAATGTGTTTATGTGTTTATGTGTTGTTGAAGGGACGGATTCAGAGATCCAAAGATTCAAAGATCCTCACACGTCAACCGAAGCTTATTGTGTGTCCCTTGTAGTGCAAATTGAATGTGTTTATGTGTTTATGTGTTGTTGAAGGGACGGATTCAGAGATTCAAAGATTCAAAGATCCTCACACGTCAACCGAAGCTTATTGTGTGTCCCTTGTAGTGCAAATTGAAACTTTGCATAGTAGTTGGCTTTAGTAATTTACATTTCCCTTATAATTTTAAAATACCCCCGTAGCAGCAAACCTGCGTACTCAGCGAATTTCCAATGCATATATATGTGTCTTAATACCACATAAAGCCACATACCAAGTTTCATAAATAAACTATTTATGACATTTTAATTATTCTCCATAAGAATAACATGGCGGCTGAGTATGCAGGTTTGCTGAAGCAAGGAACACAATAAATGGGGTTTTATACAAAAATCAATATAACTCATGTAGGTAAAGCCACATACCAAATTTCATTAACCCTTAGCGGTCGTATTCATCGTTCTCTTTTCCTTCCCTACAGATCGGGAAGGCCACACTTAGTGGCCCTCTCATTCTGTCTAATGACGCGACATTGTCAGCGCTGAAGGTAGCCCCACAGCTCGGGCCGGCCACGCGTGGTGGCCCTCTACCCGTTTCCTGTTCAGCTCGGCTGTCCACCCCGTAGTGGCCCCCTGTTTCTCTTCATATTATTTAACATTGTAATTTTGTTTTCAATTCTCTCTGCTTGGGAGGTGCTGTGCTCCCTCGGCAATCATCGGAACTATCTGGAGACAACAACAAGACAGTATATTTTTAGCTGATCACAATATTATCACGTTTGTCATTGGTGAGTTATTTGCTTGTGTTGTGCACCAGTCCTTTTAAAGGCTTTTAATTTTTAATAAATTGATATTTATGATTAATAAATGGCCTCAAATAGTGACTTAACATCCGATACTATACGGGATTTATAATACTCTTTATAATACTCTTCATGTGTAAATGTTAGGCAATAATGATTTCAATTTAGTTTTGTAAAGCTTTTTGCAGTTCTTTTAATGGTTTTATATACAATATACTTCTTAATATTATTTTGTTTCAGTACCAAGATTTTAAATTAATATTATATATTATCTATGTTCTTTCTACTTTTCAGTAAACTCATAATAAAGCTGGTAATTTGAATAATACTGTATGATAATTATATAACTTGTCAAATATATTTAGATTTGTAGTTCTTTTTTAATATTTTATTGCAAATGAACCATTTTCATTGTTTTTTAATCAGTTTTAACCGTAAAAGATACTTTACTTTTTTATTTTATTTAAGAGTATTAATAATTTAATTGTTATAAACGTTTTAATATTTGAGTAATAAAGTTGTTATTAAATACGAGTGTACATAATTGAATCCTAATGATGACCGAGTTTACAGTCAAATGTTAGGTTAAACATCAGTGTTTTGGAGTTAAAAGGCTCGCCACACGGTATTTAATCCAAGCGTAAGACGTAAACAAGAGAAGTAGTAATGGCGGCCAAACTACGCAGTGACGCGGGGCCACTACGAGTGGCCCTTCCGAGCTGTAGGCGCGTCACTTCGTATATATATTACACCTTGTCCCGTTACGGATCTTGTGGCCACACGTAGAGGCCTTCCGACCGCTAAGGGTTAATTTATTTTCATAATGAAGGGAGATAACACGTTACTTATTCTCCATAAGAATAACATGGGGCTGAGTACGCAGGTTTGCTGCTACAGGAGCCTTTGGTAAAAAATTGTTTTTTTCAGCAAATATCAATGGTCCACAACCAGATGAAGCCGTATACCAAGTTTCGTCAGTATACGTTCATAAATAAGCGATATATAAAATTTTTATTTTCCTCCATAAGAATAACATTAGACAACGTACTGTGTTTAGCATTTTCAATATCTCGGGAACCAATTGACGTAGAGAAATGATCAAAATACCAAATTGTGTGTTTTTTTAAGCTGAATCCAATGGGAAAAACTAAAATTTGACTATTTCCAAAATTATATGTAAAAAATTCGAAAAACCCATTTTTGGGGTACAAAACCCCCCCAAAATACCCCTTTGGATAGAGCGATCTGGCTGGTTTTCGAACTTAAAGTCATAAATGCTGCTTTACACGTTTATACCAAATTTTATCAAAATCGGATAATTTTTACGAGAGTTATCTTGCTCACGGACACATATATATATATATATATATATATATATATATATATAGATATATATATATATATATATATATATATATACAGTTTCGAACGAATGGTGTTTTTGGGGTCTGGGGACCTCAAAACGAAAAGTTATCATGGTCCCGGGCCTAGGTCTTACCATGCCGACTACGGTAATAGCTTCTTCCCTATAGGGGAAATTCGCTAAAAAGTGTCACTTCCGGTTTCAAAATGGCGGCCATTTTTGTTTTTCAAAGCTAAATATCTTAAAAAACGTAATATTTAGGAAAATACTTAAAGAATCATAAAAGTTGTGTCATTTTGTTAAAATCATTGATATGAAGATAATAACTGTAGCATTGTAAATAACTGAAATATTGTGATTTTTATAAGTTAAAACATAATATTTTAGTCCAGAAATGGCAACAAAGCATGTTTTAACTTTAAACAATCACAACTACTCAGTTATTTATAATTCTATAGATATTTTCATATCAATGTTTTAAGGACAACACAACGCAACTTTTATCATTCTTGAAGTCTTTTCCTAAATATTACGGTTTTTAAGATATTTAGCTTTGAAAAAAAAAATGGCCGCCATTTTGAAACCGGAATTGAAATTTTTTTGAAAATCATAAGGGAAATGTAAATTACTAAAACCAACTACTATGCAAAATTTAAATTTTATATCTCGACCCACTACAGAGATAAAAGTTTTTTTTAAACACATACAGACAGATAAACAGAAAACTAAGTGAGATAGGGCTATACATTACAGGTCAAAATTTATTTATTTTGACCCTTACAATAACCTGGTGAAGTTTGGGTCAGTAATTTTGGGACACCCTGAATAGCAATTCAAAATGGCAGACAATCGGAAATCCCACCAAATGAGAGATCCACAGTGTTTCTGAATTCAAAAAATGTTTAGACCAATGAAGTCTTTTACAAACACACCAAAGGAGATTTTCTGTGAAAGTGCAAACAAATGAGTCTTCAGGGGAACTGTGCTCGGTCCAGTAAGCAAATGTTCTTTACTTTCTGGATGACCCTCGCAAGTAAAAACTTTTATTTCTTTTTTAAAAAGGTAATATACGATTCAATAAGGACTAACGTTTGTTTTAAGAACTATATCGCAACTTACCTGGTGGTTCCCACGCAATAATGAAGTCCATTTGAAGAGGAGCAAACTCTGAGAGACATTTAACAGCTCTTTCATAATTCTTCTTCCCTGGTGTAAAACTTGAATTTTTCAGGTCTATTTGTATAACTGTAATCATTATGCAGGTATAGTGATTTTTAACAGCACAAGTATCAAAACAATAAGTTACAAATTGTTGCACTTTAAAATATTTTCTATTATTAACGAGTTTTAAGATAAGCCCTGAAATATTCCTGCCATTTTGAAAAGGTAAAAGTTGAAAACTTTAAATTCAGTACCAAAATAGCATTTAGTATCAATATAACATATACCAAGTTTAAAATAAATAATTATTTGTATTCTGAAGAAATAATTTATTAATGATCGACACTATCTGATGAAAATATGATTTTGAAAGATTACCTTCATTTTGCTATGTTTCTGTTTAGGTGTAGAATCCTGAAACATTTTTGGCTGTTGCTAATTTTACTTGACTCACTGTACAGTGTGCTGCTACACAACGTTTTCTTTAGCTCATCATTAATTAATAGCCCAACAATCAATAGCAGCTAGACCCATTTTCGAACCATCACAACATTTTCTGATTTTGTTCAGAATTGATTTGGCGAACTTTGGTTTATGAAACAAGTATGCTGCCCAATACGGTTCCCAGCCAATTTATAAATACATTAAGTTATTTCCTGTATACCCTTTTTGAGCTTAAAATAAGAGGGGCAAAGCTAATGTTGTTAATTACCTGAGCAAGTTTATTTTTCCTAACATATAACTTGAAAAGTAGGCGCCTTTATTATTGTAATTTACATCAGCCTTTCTAATACTGATAGTGAGGTAGGCTAAAATATAAACAGCGTTTGCTGTTTTATAACTGTTTCGCAGGGCTGTAAACCAAATGTGATTAATTAGTTAGTGATTTTTAAATTTGTATGGTGTGATTTGTTAAGAAGTCAAAAAACTTCTGAGAAAACCAAAAAAACAGAGGCAAACATCTGGATGGTGCTCAACTTTATCCAAACTTTTTTGGCCAACCATTTATAAAATCAGGTAGACGGTTTAAATATCAACCTAAAAGAAGGGCCCCAAATGGTATGGATCATGTCAGAGTCAGTGTGAGAGAGATGGTGAATACCCCCACCTTGATTTCCCTCTATCAGTTTTTTTTAAGTTGCGTACAATCAACTAAAAACTTCATGTGGGCAGGATTGGTATTTGTGGTTTTGTCCATATTAACATACTTTCTGCTGGGGGAAACAATACTACAAATAATATAATCAGCTACCAAAATTATCAAGTTTTGGAAAATAAATGTAGATTGTAGATGTGTTTTGTGTGTGTGTGGTTTTGGATTGTGTCCTAGACACGTGGAGGGATCTCCCACCTACAGTTGGATTGTGTCCTAGACACGTGGAGGGATCTCCCACCTACTGTTGGATTGTGTCCTAGACACGTGGAGGGATCTCCCACCTACTGTTGGATTGTGTCCTAGACACGTGGAGGGATCTCCCACCTACTGTTGGATTGTGTCCTAGACACGTGGAGGGATCTCCCACCTACTGTTGGATTGTGTCCTAGACACGTGGAGGGATCTCCCACCTACTGTTGGATTGTGTCCTAGACACGTGGAGGGATCTCCCACCTACTGTTGGATTGTGTCCTAGACACGTGGAGGGATCTCCCACCTACTGTTGGATTGTGTCCTAGACACGTGGAGGGATCTCCCAACTACTGTTGGATTCAAAATTATGGATCCTTGAGTTTGACTTGTCACCATAAATTAACCGATTGAGCTACAATAACGGTGGTTACATCAAAATTGTCCTTGTTTTATTCTTCGTGTTTCGGTGTAAACAAAAATTTTAAATTTTGATTGTAACTCATTTTTACTGCGGCTAGAATCTAAAAAGTACACAATTGTTGCCGTTTTTCTAGCCAACTACGGACTTTAAAAATTCATATTTCCGAAATGGGTCAACTTATCGATTTAAAATTTGGATAATCATAGATAGAAATGTTTTTAGTTTATTTGTATAATTTTAGATTTTTAAACTTGATTTTATGAAAGCTGTTATCCATTTCATAACGTGACCTTTTCTCAGCACTCAAAAGAGCTAAAAACTTGTTTAATGGCTTGTTATGAAGCTCGTGATTTTTATAGTCTAATTTTGAATGTACTTAAACCAAATCTACTTCGAAACGTTTATTCAGAGTGGTTATTAAGTAATAAATCAGTGCGCACACAAGGCTGGCTACCGCTGCGGTGTGTTGAAAAGAACGGAGTGCGACGTGCGAGATAAGCGAGTTGGCGGGCGCTCCGCAGTCTGAGGCTGTTGACCTCGGGGTTGGACGGGAAGGATTATAAAATTAAATTTGTTTATGAATTTATAATGAAATGTGTCAGAAGAGCAATGTTCGCTTTCTCCTGAGTCATTTGGTGAGCGTTTTAGCTTGTGTTCACATTGAGCCACGAGATGCCACCCAGAGAACATTTTAGTGAGCAGGAAGTGCGAATGATTTTAAGTGCTATTTGTTTTTTCAAGAGTGAAGGGGAGAAGCTGGGTGACAAGAGGTGACAACGGTGATAGGAAATGGTAAAAATGTAAATCAACAAAGACATTCTGACAAACACTTTACAAACTGGTTGCAGATTGCGGAGCGCTCGCCAACTCGCTTATCGCGGCAACGTCGCACTCCGTTCTTTTCAACACGCCGCAGCGGTAGCCAGCCTCGTGCGCTGTGATTTATTACTTAATAATCAATCTGAATAAACCGTTTTGAAGTAGATTTGGTTCAAGTACTTTCAAAATTAGACTATAAAAATCACGAGCTTCATATCAAGCCATTAAACAAGTTTTTAGCTCTTTTGAGTGCTGAGAAAACGTCACTATACAAAATGGAAAACAGTTATCATAAAATTAAGTTTGAAAATCTAAAATTATACAAATAAACTAAAAACATGTCTATCTATGACGTATCAAAATTTGAAATCGATTAGTTGACCCGTTTCGGAAATATGAATTTTTTAAGTCCGTAGTTGCTAGAAAATCGGCAAAAATCGTGTACTTTTTAGATTATACCTGCAATAAAAATTAGTTCAATCCGACAGTAGTTCATTACTGTTTTATAAAGTCATTACTGTGTATTTGCAAAATACTTTGAAAATATCTATATAAAAACTAACACTTTTTTAAATTCCAGAGGAGAACCTGTTTTCAGAAGTATTCCATACTTATAAAATAATACTATATGCAATAAAAATATTTCTTTGGATACATTAATGAGATAAACCAAATTAATGATTTGGCCTAAGAGAAAAATTACCGAAACCGCTTTTGCTTTAATTGTGTAAAGTACTTTATGCCCATAAAACATAATGTTACCATTAAACTTCAGATTTGCGAGGAAATCCAACCACTTATTTTCAGTGAGCACTTCATTGGAAACAATGCTATTGAATAATTAACTCTCATTGTACCAACATAACATTTATTAATTTCATTTGGCATTTACATATATATAAAACATAGGTACAGAAAATTAAATACAAGAAATATAGGTTAACACAACATTGGTAAACACAAGTACTTAAATCTAAAACACTGATACGCCCTTTCAATGATTTAACATTGATCAAGCCTGACTGACAAAGAAAGTACACAAATTAACACCAACATAGATATTATCATAAAATCACCGATTAAATTCATCATCCTATTTTTCTGGAAGAAAAGAGAATATGATAAAGAGATATATGTCTAATAAGTTACTTTAGAGCATTTATAAAGCACTGTTAACACTCCTAAATTTGTCAAACAAAAATCACCACAGGATAGATACAAATTTAAATCAATCTAAAAAAAACAATGAGAATCAGCAACACATAATTAATTTATGTACCAAACATCACAAGGCGAGTATAAAAAAATGACAAAATAAACTTGATATGTAAAATTTCTAATATATTTCCAAGATTATTTAGAGTTAAAAACTTAAAACCATTGAGACAAAACAAACTACACATTACCATTGCACTGTGTATATTCAATGCTATTACATAAAACGCTTTTTTAAACAAGTAAGCAAGTAATGTGGTCAAATCAATCCATGACTCCATTGTATGTAATATAAAATTATCACTACAACTTCCTTTGACTGAGATGTTTTCAGTAACATTCAACCATTTATAACTACCAAATTGGCTTGCTTAATAACATTAGGTGTATGGAACGAATCTGGCAAGGTCATAACGATCAGTTCAAATCAGGCCATGGTAGCAGACAGCAACAATTATCGCAGAAACATTAAAATTTGTGACTGGTCTTGTTTGTTCAACTAGTAATCCCCACTTTGTTTGATCAGTTAGCAAGATCTATGGAAGTAATTTGTGACTGGTCTTGTTTGTTCAACTATTAATCCCCACTTTGTTTGATCAGTTAGCAAGATCTATGGAAGTAATTTGTGACTGGTCTTGTTTGTTCAACAAGTAATCCCCACTTTGTTTGATCAGTTAGCAAGGTATATGGAAGTAATTTGTGACTGGTCTTGTTTGTTCAACTAGTAATCCCCACTTTGTTTGATCAGTTAGTAAGATCTATGGAAGTAATTTGTGACTGGTCTTGTTTGTTCAACTAGTAATCCCCACTTTGTTTGATCAGTTAGCAAGATCTATGGAAGTAATTTGTGACTGGTCTTGTTTGTTCAACTATTAATCCCCACTTTGTTTGATCAGTTAGCAAGATCTATGGAAGTAATTTGTGACTGGTCTTGTTTGTTCAACTAGTAATCCCCACTTTGTTTGATCAGTTAGCAAGATCTATGGAAGTAATTTGTGACTGGTCTTGTTTGTTCAACTAGTAATCCCCACTTTGTTTGATCAGTTAGTAAGATCTATGGAAGTAATTTGTGACTGGTCTTGTTTGTTCAACTAGTAATCCCCACTTTGTTTGATCAGTTAGCAAGGTATATGGAAGTAATTTGTGACTGGTCTTGTTTGTTCAACTAGTAATCCCCACTTTGTTTGATCAGTTGGTAAGATCTATGGAAGTAATTTGTGACTGGTCTTATTTGTTCAACTAGTAATCCCCACTTTGTTTGATCAGTTAACAAGATCTATGGAAGTAATTTTTAACGTGAGTTGTAGGAAATCAAAGCTACCTCATTGAATAAGAACATGGCCTTTCTATCACATTTATCAGGAACACATAAACATTCTTATCTTAAGTAAACTTCGGATTTGCACCACAGAAAAAAAAAACTGAAACAGCACAACATGCCATGGATGATTAAATATGGATTAATCTAAACCTTATAAACATACATTTGATAGTTGAATCTATTTTGATACTGACTACAGATAAAAAATGATAATATTGCACTCTACTGATTGATTTTACCCACATTTGTTACGTTCCGGATTATTCAGGCTGTCTGTCACTAAGTTAAATAAACGGTATCAGGAAACTGACACATACTTTCTCCCTTTTAGCCAAACATTAATGACAAAAATATTTGTTATTTACTAAATATAGAATATGAAGTGTAGATAAATGTACAGAAAATTGTCTAAAATAGTTGTTTTCAGAAATATCCACCCAAATTGCTTTTTTGGAGGCACTATAGAGTCCGTTGCTACACACAGTAGTTTTGAGAGGGGAAATGCCCCCTTGCCCCCCAGGGTTAAATAGCAACACATTTCGATCATCATCTGTTGGTCAATGCTAACTTGACCTGCATATCAAATTTTAATGAAGTTGATCAGTAAATAAGAGAGAAATAGTTATTTTTGTATTCCCCATAAGAATAACATTGGACAACGTACTGTGTTTACCGCTAAATGAAAATTTCAATTTTCTCCGCAACTAGCAATCGTAGAATAGTAATTTAAAATACTAATTTATTTAGTTTTTTGAGCTCTTTTTAATGGTGAATAGTAATCTTTTTTAACATTTATGATTTTTTATGAAAAATCCAAAAAACTGAATTTTTGATGTTTTAAGTCCTGTAATTTCTGAACCCGAATTTTTACAGAAATACGGGTGGTGTCATTTTGTTGGAAACCTAGTTCTACAAACCACAAAAGTTTAATAAAAATCGTTAGAGCCGTTTTTGAGAAATTTGGATTTTTCATGTTTTTTGGCGGTTTTTGGGGGATAATTACCCTTAAAAATCAAAAATTCAAAAAATGAAAAAAACGCCTGGAGATATCGTGGATTAGTACCTACATACCAAATTTCATAAAAATCGGCCCATAGGTTAGGGCTCTAGCTCTGTAAACATCCACACAGACACACACACACACACACACACACACACACACACACACACACACACGGACACACACACACACACACACACGGACACACACACACACACACACACACACAGACAGACATCACGTAAAAACCACTTTTTTGGGTTCAGGGAGCACCAAAACAAATATTTCCACTAACAACTCAAATTCGAAAATTTTTACGAAAACAATACTTTCTCCATATACTATGTATAGGGGGAGAAAGTAAAAATTAGATACAACAACTAATAAGGTTTACTTGCAGTTATATTATTAACTAGGAAAATATCAAATGTTTAGACTTTATCATCAGTTTTTCATCAAACAAAATAAATATAACTAGCAAACCATATGTTAGTATCTTTAATCCCAGATGTTCTGCTTCTTTTGTTTTGATTTGCTGTCCAATGTTATTTAAATGGGCCAAAACCATACTTTGAGGGCTTCCCAAGGGTTTCTGGTTCTGACTTGAAACCCCCCAAGGGCACATCTAGACGTTAAGGGCTTTCAAACGAGTGTAAATCATCAAAACCAACCCAGTAGTTTGGCCATAATCTTCTGCACAAAAATCACCTTATTCTTTTAATATAATGATAATATTCCTACCAGAAAGGGGAAGATAGGTCTCTGGCCTACCTTACCTGTTAAAATACTTTCCCATAACATTAATTTTGTAAATTCCGATATATTAATAACATTGTCATGTAAATATTATTTATTTGTTATAATAACATGTGGGTATAATGTTTATGTGTCTATATTAAAGAAAAACAAGAGTTTTGTGGACAACATATTTTTTTTTTATGCCAAATTTGGTTCAGCTTGCTAGTGGCACATTTTATATTTACCAAAATTAATTATTTAAAAAAAAGTCTAGTCATTCCAGCAGATAAATAGCACCTTTTTCAAGCAAATGGCATATCACTAGTTCCAGGTAGGAAAATACTACTAGCTAATTTACTAACTAATCACTAGATCTACCTAAATACTTTGGTCCTGGAATTTCCACCCTTCACAAAGAACTGTAACATTCAATTGGTTACCTCAAAAACATGTTGGTTTAAAACGTTGACTGAAATTAATGTAACAAAAATATTCATGCAAAAGAGATTCTAATGTTTCTTAAAATGAGTACAAGTCACTATTAATTACACATTCCAAAATAACACAACTCAGAAAAACAGCTCTATTTTCCAAAATGGGTTTCTAGTTTCTATTAAGCCTGATTATTGCTGCTTGCTGACTACAAAATGTATACTGAAAATTGCTTATTAAAATATATAATCCACTATGAACTAATACATAACATTAAAACATCCATTAAGCATGATAATCCTTATAAGGGGGAAAAAACCATAAATCGCTTTTAAGGCACCTCGATTTTGAGCGACTGAGAAAAAATTTATAAAACATTATAACATTATGCTATGTAAGAAAATTATTTAAGCCATAAGTCTCCTTCGAACTCCCAATATCTGATACAACACAAGTAATCCAAAAATATTTCTTTATTTGCAAATAAATTTAGTTTACAATACTAAAAACTAATTATATTGTTAAAAAAAATTTAAACAAATTATTGGAAAAATAATTTAAATATTGAAAATGATCAACTGTGAATTACTACTAACAATAAACGTAACATGAATAATCTACACAGACTTCCTCCCTTTCCTCGTAAACTCATTATTTACGTTTACCAGACCTGGTTGATGGTTGTAAGGTTCCCTTTGCATTGCATGGTATGCTTGGTTTTCAGTTTGGCTTAGCCAGGATGGCCATACTTCCTGTTTTGAACAAGGCAGCCCCATTATTTTCAGCTTATGAGGGTGTTTCGTCAGTTTCTGATAATGTCCTGTTTCTTTCCAATCAATAAAAATATGTACGTAAATAATTTAAAAGTATATTTAGTCATAAATATTCATAACAGTTTTATAGCAATTATCTTCCATTACAAATTGTGAGTACAGATTGGTAAATATTCATGTTAAGTTCAATGTTTGCTAAAGATTCTTGTTGAGTCCTCTTTGCTTGGATGTGACTCATGAGCAGGCTCACACGTGACATCACATGCCAACATTTGTGGTCAAATGTAAATGTTAAAACCTCAGTTTTAACTGTTAAGTTAGGCTACTGTTAGTAGTTAACTATTGTTGATCAATCTATTGTCCAGTTTTCTTGTACTAAAGTTTTCTTGTACGAGTTTAACGTACTAAATGACTAAACAACATGATATTTTTTTTAACTTTACAAAGGTAATTACCAAAACTATTAATGTAAAGATAGTTTTACACATCCTTATCCTAAAATTTACCAAATCATGTTATCAGTAAAATTTAAAAAAAATTAATGTACCTCCTTTTTCCCCTTTAAATAATAATGTGGCTGATATCAGTAATGGGTCCTCATTCGAATAAAGAAAATTAATTTAAAATTAAAGAGTTGATAAAACTCTAGAGTAAGATGTCTACTGGTAAATAACCCAAGCAACACTATGTATAAGAGATTGTTTTCTCTTTGTTCAAAGCTACTCATCCAGCAAGCAGAGTGCTATTACAGCAGGGTGAAACTTGATGAGGTAAATAAGTCTTTGAAATTTTTGTTACTGTATTTGTTTAGTTGAATTATATGTACCGAGTGTTCTGAAATTGCCAGTGATTTGAACCATCAACTTGTCAGGAAGGTGATATCATATAAAATTAATATAAGTACCTAAAGTTTAAAAGCTGTGGAGCAGATGAAATAGCACAACCAGGTCAATTTGGTGTGTAAAGCGTAGGCTTAGTGTCTAAATCAATGTTGTTGGCACGGATATAGTTACGGAAGTTTTGTAACTCTGTGCTGTTTAACCCCTCCCAGCTTTCGAGCTCAGTCAACTTGCGAAGGTTATCACAGTGATTCATGAGTAAATGGACGGTCTCCATACTTAAGTCAAAACCATACAAAATTCTCAATTCCTCTAGTTTTTTCATCGGGTTGTGTGCCAAAACTCGACTGAACGTAAGACTGTTAATGCCTGTAGAAGAGCCCAACTGGATAAAACGAATGTTTGTGCAATTCATCATGAGAAACTCCAGGTCGGTCAGAGAACAGTCAGCGACACAAAGCAGTCTTTCCAAGTATGCAAAGGGAGGCACTGCTAATTTTTTGATATTGAAAGCCAGGGCTCGGTGGTGGGAGAATTCACAATTGATCAAACTTAATGACTTTAATTTAGGACAGAACTGGCTGATGTAGATCAGAGCGTTGAGATCGATTTCATCGACGTGTTCGAGATGAAGGGAGTTCAAGTTTTCTCCTCGTTTCTCTACAAATTCTTTAATACGGTCGGTAAAAAAATCACAGTTTAAAATTTTTAGGTCCTTCAAATCTTGCAAGGCACTCAGAACGGTCAAGTCGGCGATTCTTTCATCATGAAAGATGGAGATGTTAGTCAGACGAGGACAGTAGGTGACGAGTAGTCTGAGCTGATCTTCCGTCAAATCTCTACACTGCAGGGCCAGGAGAGGAAGTGGCTCGGATTTCATTTCATGAAGATTCATCAGAACACGCCCCAACTCATCGCACCTGCCGATGTCTTGAATGTTGGGGAGGCTGGAAAGTAAGCCCGAGTAACCGGAAACAGAAACCGACGTTCGATAAAGCTTCACCTCCCTCAACCTCTTGCACTGAAGGAGAGAGGGGATACTCCGGTCAGTCACCGACCTCGAAGAAGTGACATCCAAACTCTGCAAGGAAGGGCAGTTATTCCCCAGAGTCGCGATAATACTGTTGGTGCAATCGAAGCACAGACAGAATGAGGTGAGGTTCGACATCCACTGAACTCCGGATAAAATATATTTCTCCGCTTCGGTCGTATCCCACCCTGCCGAACCCGAGCCCAAGTTCAACTCTTCCACTCCCACTAGTTTGCTCAAATTCTGGTTCATCACATGCCTCATAATCTTCGGCCAATGGTAAACGTCCAGCTGTTTCAGCATAGGGTGCATCACGACTTCGGTCAAACTGACGACAACTTTCATCTTGTTGAGGAATACCGCCATCGGGAAGTAATGGTCGTAGCTGGACTTGGTCTCGTTGATTAATTCACTTATTGAGGTCAACACCTGCTGCGCCATCTTGTCGTAGAAGTACCAAGGAACGGAAGCGTACAATGTCTCTCGAATGTAGGCTAGTGTGTGCTGCAAGAACAACAGTCCCTGGTTGGGGTCCCGCTGTGTTATGATGTACGTGGGTTCTATCAGGCCCCGTCCCACCATCTTGACCCATTCCCCCACGGCTTGCAAGGCCAGGGCTTGGAGACTGGCTACAGCGTGCTTTTGTGGCATGGTCTCAGAAACGGTTACTTTTGCGATTTGATCAGCCTTTTAATTGTTCATGACTGAAAACAAAAAGAAAATTATATTCTACATTATTTGAATGAAATCGGAGTAAACAGTTAAAATTTCCTAAATTTGTTATTTTACATGTTTCTTATTCAACAGCTATTGTTAAACATTAACAATCTATACGGTATATTAATACGCTAGGGGTTTTTTCTTCACATTCATAACTCGATAATGTCTGGAAGGATTTTAACGTTTGAGGTGTTAAATTAAAGGTATTTTTATGCAGATTTTCCAATACGTCTCAGAATTTTAAAAAAGGGCATCACTTAAATACAGTAAAGGGCTGAATTTTCTGAACAGTGCCGCTATCCGACGGCACAAGTCTAAACTACAGTGTGATTGAAAGTACGTTGTTATCAATCTTTTTAATATCACGAGTTTTGCTATGTTTGTTTACAACTGAAGTAACCTTACATTGGGGACAGGCTTGCTCGGATTCGAGCAACAGGACAACTAGTAACATTTTATGTTATGAAGTGAAAATGTGAATACATCATATGTATTTAAATTGTGAAGATAATTTTATTAGAATGGTTTACTAGAGCCTAACTGAAGTCATCTAAAACTAATTCTTTATTTAGAATTGTAATATGTATGAAGTCAAGCGACAGTTAGGTACAAAAATTATATATATTTTATGTTAATCAAAAACCTAAATATTTCTTTTAGACAAAGAAAGAAAAAATTAGATTCCATGCCACAAACACACTTCTGATCATAGCCTATTTTTACAAATTTCATTTGTAAGAATTTGTCAAGATCTCAATATATTTTGTAAAGTAGGTCTAATGATTTTTTCCTCTTGATGCTCTTGAAGCCGATGTTTACTTTTATATTGAAGTATCATACATCCAAATCATACCACGATTCTTGACATCTATTAAAAGCTCATTAGTAAAACAGTATTTAGTAGGGAAGAGAAACTTTAGATATTTATTTCCTTCTATAACTACCAATTCAATGTCCGATGGTCTGATCCCTATCCCTCCCTCTCTTCATGTGATAACACTATAACCGATTGCTTAGTACTGTAGCTAGCTTATCAGATATTTCAAGAAAATTCAGAAAATACTCTAGTTACTTACCTTGCATGATTTACTGTCATAAACATTTTATTAAAATTCAATAGTTTTAAATTTTGTTATAGGCCCTAAGGCTTTTACTGCCACAATATCCCTCATCACAGAAACTGTATAGTCTCAGAGCTATTCTGGTAACATAGTAACATCACTAAAATACCAGTCATCAAAAATATATTTCCAAATATAGTAAATAAAAAAGTAGTTATAGTGTGATAAGCTGGGTGTCAAACATCTCTTACTTGACAGGCCCATCTCGTACACGACGTGCAGTCAAAATATATTATTCAAAATAAAATATTGAATCTATAGATAGGTAAATACTTGCTTCTACTTATGACTTCGCACCAAAAAATTAAAGTTAGTAGGTTTTTGAGCTGTAATTTCGCAATGAGGTGTCTGTTTTGAAACAATAGTTGGCTGACGATGTCTTGTATGTGACAGCTATATTTGACAAGCAATGAAATTTGTGTAAGTTTTTGGTATCATATGTGTCGCTTTATTAAGAAACTAGAAAATACAAATCTGGACCATAAGTGTCTGACATTTTGCTGGTCCAGACGGAACTGGGACTGAATGACATTTCTACTTTATTTGCTGACTATATAAAATAAATGTTATTATTTTCTTAAGTTGGAAATTTTTCAGACTTAAGATTTGCAAATTGAAAATTTACTATTTTGGACATTGTTAGAACTTGTTGACATTGTTTGATTTAATTTAATTTATAAGTTTATTTTATAGTCATAATTTGTGACCCTATTCAAAACATGTAATGTGTTACTTATTGAATAAAGAAGATTTGATTGATTGATTGATTGATTGATTGATATATGATGTTACACTTACCATATCGCTCAGTGGAAAACGCTGACTGTGACCCCTCTAGGCCCAGAGTTTGGTAGGTTTCCTTTAGCAAGTTAAGGACCAGGACACCTGAGGGGGTGAGAGCGGCACAATCGTCTGTGTCAATGCAAGTCCCCACGCTCAGTGCTGTCAGCTGGCCTGTCGACACATATCGTCAATTTTAATGTAGGCCTAAACACACTATGTAAAATCTGAATACGGTAGGTCTCATAAGTAAGACGAGCATTTACTCAGTGGCAAAAGCGGTTCGCACAGCTGTTTCTAACTTAACAAAGCTCCTATCTGACAAAACTATGAATGTCAAATGTTCATGTTATGATCCATTCACATATATATATAGGATTTATTTATTTCATTCCAACTGGTAACCTACTGCATTTTGACTAAACACTGGTTGGAGTAACACATTGATCTAAAATAATAATGCTTTTTACTCCATACAAAACATGAAAAAACACATTAAAATCTCAAAAATGCACAATAATAGACAAAACAAACTGCATACAAATATATCTTTATTGTTTCCCCCATGAAAATTAGCCTCCTCTATTTAAAGACCGGCGAGAAGTCTTTAAGGCATTCGGTAAGAAATTATGTTTTATCCTAGAATTGGTATAGGCTATATTTGGAAGGACAGTAATGGGAACGATTTGAAAAATCAAAGATTAAATTAATAATCTTTGTTTATTTGATATCTACCTTTTTGTTAGTAAATGTATGAGATGCTTGCATATTACTACGTAAGTTGTGCTTCCTAACTGAGCAAGTTTCTTCTTTAATATGAGAGATCTAACTTAATTAACACACCATCATGATCACAGATACTTCAAAATTATTCTCAATCTCCTCTGTGATATCCCACGAAAACTAGTTTTAACAAAACAAAAATTAAATACACAGCTCTGAAAGGCAGTACTCCGAAATAAATAGGTTATTTCAAAGGCATTCGTCCGAAATGCATAACTCCGAAAAACATTACTTCGAAAATGTTTTCGGAGTGATGCCTTTCGGAGTAATGCTTTCGGAGCAGTGCATTTCGGAATACTGCCTTTCAAAGTTATGCATTTGTGGTACATTTTCATTTGGAGGGGTCAAAGGGGTCAGGAGGATTTGAAATGGCGGCATTGGCCAATGAAAAGAGACTATCAATAATGGAGGCCTAAATTGGCTTATTGATGTAGGTACCAATAAATACCTAATTGCTTATATTAACCTATAACATTACTGTGCTTACTTGTGTGTGTTTTACTTATTTAACAAACAAATTGTCTTACATATTAATAGGTTTTTTTTTAGAGAATGCCTCCGTTAATTCTGAACAGATTGTGACTATTGAGGTGTCAAAATATGTTTCCTTATTATTAGTTCTGCATAAAGGTTTTTTTTTCATTTTTAACCCTAGGACTACCCATGTTAAATCCTTCGGTGCCCCTATCATTTTTTGGATTTTGCAAGGTTTTTTTTTTTTTTTAAATCACAATAAATCAATTAGTTATCCAATATGTATCATATGCATACTTGTTTTGATCAGTAAAGAAAGGAGAATTCAATGATGAAAAGCGATATATATATATATTTGTTTGACTTAGTTTGAGAAAAATGGGAAAAGCTACAAAAAATTATTTTTCCTCAGAACAATTTTCAAAAGTAGGCATATGCCGTTCTGACAATACTTTCATTTAAAAAGAATCCAAGATAGCCAAAATGTTTCAAATTTATTTCCTTACATGGAAATGTATTACAATATTAGTTTGTCATAATGAGCGTAAACAACACGAACATAACCTTAATCACACTGAACTCTGCGAACGAAATATTTCATCATTCTTCACATAAAAACAACACAGTAAAAGTAGACCGAGCAATATTGAACCTTATAGTACGAGATAGTGCATTTCATAAGGTTCAAAATGGTATAACAAACATGACAATAGATCCAGCTGTTGTCTAGATATTAGTCTGGATTCTTTTTGCCTTATTCATGCAGGAAAGCCAACTACGAATCTCCAAATATTGCCTAACTTTATTGATTTACGGTGACAAATGTATCAGTGCTTCCAACTTATATTTTGTATGAAAATAAAGATAATTTAATTTCCGATCCAGTGGTACCACCCACTTTGGAATCAAAACAAAATTCCCCTACCTATGATTTTGTGAAAAACGAGTGTTTTTTTCTCTCAAGTGATCTAGACGACTCACAGACCGCGCAAATGTTATTCAAACTTATATACGTAATTACTTTGATCCTTCGCTCTTATAAGGTAATTTTATGTGTGCGAATGAAGCAGTGGAATGTTATCTTTCGATTACCAGAATCATTGTGTTTAAAGTTTGTTTTCAATGTTTTATAGGTGAAAAAAGAAAATGTTACCTTTCCTGCATGAATCGTGCAGGAAGGCAACAGGCAGCCAACATTACCTGCACGTTTCGTGCGGGAAGGCAGTGCTAGGGTTAAGGACATGAGCCGCCCTAAAAGTACTTTTTTCCATAAAATTATCATAATTTAAGCTGTTAATACATTAAGGCTTGGACTACACGAGCGTACAAAACGCCGCCGATTATCAGTGCCGAAATGCGACAGACTACACGATGCCGACAATCAGCGGTGGATTGACCTCGTTGCTTCCGCGAGTCCTGGACTACACGAGCGTACTATACACCGCCGATTGTACGAAACTTGTCCAAGAGGGGAGGGACGGGTTATGCCGAACCATGAAAATTGTTTCGGAACATTGCCTTTCGGAGCAGTGCATTTCGGAGCGATAAAATCAAGTGTGTAGCATTGTTAAAAAAATGCATAACTCCGAAAGGCAGTACTCCGAAAACCGACCATTTTTCCAAAATGCGTTACTCCGAAAAGCACTGCCCCGAAAATGTACATCTCCGAAAGCAGTATTCCGAAATGCACTGTTCCAAAAATATTTTTGGAGCACTGCATGGCTCTCAAATACTTTTGATTTGAAACATTTGAATCTTTCAAGAAACATTTAACATTGAATTAAAAAGTCTTTCATAATTATAGACTTTGAATAAAAATGTATACTTTCATTTCCAATTAAGGTTGAAGTTTTTTACAAGTACCTATGTAAACAAATCGAAAATAGTACAAAAGGTGAAGTTACTGGTGCCCAACCAAAAGCAGACTGGTATTAAAGTTCCGCATGGTACCTACTGTATAATTATTTTAGATAAAATGCCTAAACACAATTCACCCACATTGGTGCACTATTAAAAATATTAGTAGTTAACAGTCTCAATTTTCGAGTAACTTTTACTACATAGGCCCTATAGGCTACATTTGAAGAGAATAAAATTCTTTTTGGACAAGATTCCAAAACAACCAATCCACAAATTTGGAAAGGGCTAAATCATTTTTTTGAAGAAGACAATTTTTCTAAGTGGGAAAGTTAACATTTTAGCCCACAATTAATAACTTTGCTCTCATCTCCAATTCTTAGTCAATTACAAAACAACAATTGTATTAAAACAATATTTATTTAGGCCTCTATTTTATTTTTCCCGGTAAAAATATGCGTAAAAATGTATAAAAACAATATATGCTACTATGTATTCATGTAGGCTGGATATATATAGGTATATTCTATATTTTACTAAAGAGATATAACACTTAAAGAAATTGTATAACTGTTGCCAAAAATAAAAAGCACATTTATTATTATCTACTTACCAGACTTGACAAAAGATTCAATAAACTGCTTATCAAGGAATTTGTGAATGGGAAATTCTCTGACTTTGTAATAAGTGCTATCGTTGATCAAAGTAGTGTTGAGATCTTCAGGTACTAAAACTGTGTCAGGTAGGATAACTGTCACCTGTAACCAAAATATAAGAATTTTATGAATGATATAGCCTAAATCTTAAAATAAGGTTGAAACGAATTGTTCACTGGGCTTACTTTATTCAAACTTCTTTCTCCCAGGAACTAAAATACAAAATTGTCTAACACGTTGGATGCGGAGGACGATAATTCCCGCCCTCTAATTAACATTGAAACTTATGTGATTTTCATGTTTAAACATGTTTGTCAGCATTGAACGTGTTAAACTGAGTATTGTACACAGTCTGAAATAATTTACATAGGCCTAGGTAAGGGGACGTTCGTTCCGTTTTTAACGAGACAGTCCTGTTAGTTCATGCTTTTGAGGGAGTCCCGTCTGTTTATGAAAACTTTTTTTTGACAAACAAAAATAAGATAGGCCTAGCCTGTGTTTAAAATTTGTTTAACCATATTATTTATTGGGTACTGACAAATATTTAACAATACACTTAAATATAGTTTGCTTCAACTAAAAATTGTAATAAGAACAATTTTGTTAGCGAATTTCCCCTATAGGGAAGAAGCTATTACCGTAGTCGGCATGGTAAGACCTAGGCCCGGGACCATGATAACTTTTCGTTTTGAGGTCCCCAGACCCCAAAAACACCATTAGTTCGATACTGTATATATATATATATATATATATATCTATATATATATATATATATATATATATGTGTGTCCGTGAGCACGATAACTCTCGTAAAAATTATCCGATTTTGACGAAATTTGGTATAAACATGTAAAGCAGCATTTATGACTTTAAGTTCGAAAACCAGACAGATCGACCTATCCGAAGGGGTATTTTGGGGGGGTTTTGTACCCCAAAAATGGGTTTTTTGAATTTTTTACACATAATTTTTGAAAAAGTCAAATTTTAGTTTTGACCATTCGATTCAGCTTAAAAAAACACACAATTTGGTATTTCGATCATTCCTCTACGTCAATTGGTTACCGAGATATTGAAAGTGCTAAACACAGTACGTTGTCTAATGTTATTCTTATGGAGGAAAAGAAAAATTTTTTATCTCGCTTATTTATGAACGTATACTGACGAAACTTGGTATTCAGCTTCATCCCGTTGAGGTCTATTGATATTTGCTCCAAAAAATTGTTTTTGCATAATCATCCCGTAGCAGCAAACCTGCGTACTCAGGCCCCATGTTATTCTTATGGATAATAATTAGATGCTCTGTCCCCCTTAATTATGACCACAAATTAATAATACCCCCGTAGCAGCAAACCTGCGTACTCAGCGAATTTCCAATGCGTATATATGTATATTAATACCACATAAAGCCACATACCAAGTTTCATCAATAAACATTCATAAATAAATGATTTATGACATTTTAATTATTCTCCATAAGAATAACATGGCAGCTGAGTATGCAGGTTTGCTGAAGCAAGGAACACAAAAAATGGAGTTTTATACAAATATCAATATAACTCATGTAGGTAAAGCCACATACAAAATTTCATTAATTTATTTTCATAATGAAAGCAGATAACACGTTACTTATTCTCCATAAGAATAACATGGGGCTGAGTACTCAGGTTTGCTGCTGCGGGAGCCTTGGGTAAAAAATTGTCATTTTGAGCAAATATCAATGGTCCACAACCAGATGAAGCCGTATACCAAGTTTTGTCATTATACGTTCATAAATAAGCGAGATATAAAATTTTTATTTTTCTCCATAAGAATAACATTAGACAACGTACTGTGTTTAGCACTTTCAATATCTCGGTAACCAATTGACGTAGAGAAATGATCAAAATACCAAATTGTGTGTTTTTTTAAGCTGAATCCAATGGGAAAAAATAAAATTTGACCATTTCGAAAATTATATGTAAAAAATTCGAAAAACCCATTTTTGGGGTACAAAACCCCCCCAAAATACCCCTTCGGATAGAGCGATCTGGCTGGTTTTCGAACTTAAAGTCATAAATGTTGCTTTACACGTTCATACCAAATTTCATCAAAATCGGATAATTTTTACGAGAGTTATCGTGCTCACGGACACACATATATATATATATATATATATATACAGTTTCGAACGAATGGTGTTTTTGGGGTCTGGGGACCTCAAAACGAAAAGTTATCATGGTCCCGGGCCTAGGTCTTACCATGCCGACTACGGTAATAGCTTCTTCCCTATAGGGGAAATTCGCTAAAAACTGGTATACGACCTCTCCTAGTTGAGTTATATTGATATTAGCATAAAAACCAAATTTTTGTGTTCCTTGTTGCAGCAAACCTGCGTACTCAGCCCCAATGTTATTCTTATGGAGAATAATTAAAATTGTATATATCACTTATTTGTGAATATATTTTTATGAAACTTGGTAAGTGGCTTTATGTAGTATTAAGACATTTATATCTCCATTGGAAATTCGCTGAGTATGCAGGTTTGCTGCGACGGGGGTATTTTAATATTACATTAACTTCAAACTTTTTATACAAATTTATCTGTTGAGTGCTGGTTGTTCAGATGAACCATGTCGTAGGCTCATACATGTTTACCAACATGCTTCGACTGTACTGTACCTGATGCAATAGTGGAGTAACTGGGAGAGGGGTTCGGGTTAGAATGAACAAAATCGACTGAACTTTTTGCAACCTATACCGTAGGCCTAATGATTATAATTTAAGACAAAATATTACATTATTGATTAATTACTATAGCTTTAAACAGTTTGTATTAACTCTTAAAAGTTAGTTTACCTAGGTAAATTAAATTGTTATCAAGTTTCCTGGTTTGTTTTACTAATATAATAATACATAAATAACCACTATCGTTGTTTTAACCCTTTCAGTGTCAGGTGGGAGATAAATGTTTGGACTAAAATAGGTACATACCTTGTCGTCAACAGTTCAAATTTTGTAGGAAAGAACAAGAACTAGTCTAACCTTTGAATCTACAGTAGGGGGAAGATCCAGTCTGCTTCCTGCCCGTGCCATGGCGTGATGAGTAATATGCGTGTGGTAGGCCTACCGGTATTTATTCACAATTATTGTTTGTGATTTTTCAATTTTAACTTTTTACATATCCTGTTTGGATCAATGCGTTTTTGTGCTTCACTTGAAAATGCTATATTTGCGGCAAAACATGTAGTTGTAGTAGATTGACTCCTTACCAAATTTGAACTGTTGACAAGGTATGTACCTATTTTAGTCTAATATGCACAGTTCAGGGGCATAAAAGTTCCCATCTAAAAGTGCCAGGTGTTTTCTCTGAGATATGTCTTAAAATGTCCAGACTTTCAGGTGATTTTATGGTTAAAGATATTTGTTTATAAATATCTGAGAATCTATTTGGTTTATAATACAACTGTTCAGTTGTCGTACATATCTGCTTAACAAGATGTTGGAACATTATGTATGTTTCAAAAACATCAGGTAACCCGGACTAGCACTGAAAGGGTTAATACATAGGTTGGCTGTGGCGCGTTTTCAACAGGTTTGTTTCAGTTTTCTGATCCGTCTTTTTTGGCAGTTTAAGGATTTTTTAAAGTGGGGTACAGTTTCATAAGCGGCCACCAACTAATCGGATGCTATATATTGATCTTAAACATTCGATATATTGAATCTCATTTTAAATTTATCTTTAACCTAAATAACAAAAAACACCCAACATATGAGTCCTCATGGCGTATGTTGAAACGGTCACTGAAAACTGGGATTAAGAGCGATGATGTCAGTTACACATACATTTTAATGAAACATTTAACAAGTAACAAGCAAACAAAAACTAAAATTAAAAATGCAACAAATAATAAAGAAACATATAACCAAGCAAAAACTTAGGATATTTGCTTAGGCCTAGCTTATATTAAATTAGTTTATTCCACTGTGGAATAAAACATTAGTGTTTATTCCACACGTTTCTTCATTATTTATTTATTTGTTTAGTTGTATTTTTCATTTTTATATTTGTTAAAAGTTTCATTAAAATATATTTGTAACTGGCATTGCATATTATTACTGACAATATACAATTTGTTGATTTTAGGTAATAACATTAATATAAATATCGAGTAAATAATTTTCTATATGTACTGTTAAAATACGATTCAAAATATCGAGTGTTCCGATTTGATATATCGAATGTTTAAGATTGATATATCGCATCCGATTAGTTGGTGGCCACTTATGAAACTGTACCCTTAAAGTGTATTCTTGCGTTATTTCAGTTTCTTTCTTGATAAATAAATAGCATATTAAGGAACAAAACATCGAAAGAACAAAACATCGATCCTCTCTATAGAGGTTATGTAGCATATAGTTTCGGCGTGAGTTTTTGCATATGGTGCAGTCTGATTTTTCTTGTCATTGCAGAACAGTCATGCCTGGGTGCTGCGAGGCCGAAATAATTATGACCTCATTCACGGCAACACTAAAGCACTGGAATGCTTGAAAACCACATAGTCGATCTTATATTCTTCAATCTCAAGTAGGTCAACACTTATTATTTTTCAGCTCCGCTAAGTCTAATTTTTTTAGCAGCGAATGACACGTTTACATAAACTTCATAGGTTTAGCCTGGACCTAGCTTTCAAACCTACTTGGTTTAGACAGGTAGATCAGTTTTATAAATTTTGCCTTCTTGAATCCAAGCTTAACACATTGTTACGCCTATACCTGCCTATACTTTAAAATTTCCCGGACCCCTCTTTTTTCTCCCTGGTAGGCCACCTTCATGGTAATGTCAACTTCTTAAACACTACTACACAAGTTACTTGGGACTGTAGGCAGGGGCAGATTTAAGGGGGGACTGCCCACCTCCCATAGGCCAGGCTTAGGTATATAATTGGTTATTACAAAATGCCAAAAAAGTGGCAAAGTCAAGATTATTTTAAAGACTAGGGCCTAGGCTAAGTTATTTGAATCACATAACTTGTTTGCCACAGTGTTTGCACTTAAGAAAGGAGGAAAACCGTCTCTAACAAAACTGTGTAATTGCGCCTCCCATTTCACTACTTTAAATTCACCCTGATCACAGAAACTAGGCCTAACCGTAAGTCTCGCACAATAGCCTAATACTCTGTTACTCTGGCAGTTGTATACTCAGTTATCTAGGACTAAGTATTACATTATCAATGAGGTGACCTCTTCAGATAAGTAGTAACTGTATCATCATGTTTAACTTACACTGTGATTGAAGTAGTGATTTGCAATCTCTGATGAAACTTTGGTGTTTGACTCTTTAGAACCAAAAGAAATGGAAAACTTATGTTCAGGTGGCTTGAAGTTCCAAATTTCAGGGCTTAACATATTACAACAAATTTAAAATTATCTCTAAGATTTTTTGTCAAATCCAAATCCAAGCAATGCGATGCCTACATCAATGATTTATGATAAATGATGGTTTAAATGTTCATGAGAGCCTACCCGAGATAGTATACCATGAAACATTATAACAAATTAAAAACAACTCAGTACGCACTTATAGTTAAAATATACCCTCAACAAATGTAATAACACAAATTGTCTTCGTAAAATTTGTTACAGGAACTGTATCTTGGTGAATCAGGCAAGCAGAATAGCACTAGTAGCAGAGGTTAAAAGTTATAAATATTTACAATAACTGCTACTGCTACTGCGTATGTTCGTTGAGTAAAGATTACGTATTGAGCGGACTTGAGATGTGTAAAACCAAAACATGCCCAGATTTTATTAGTTGGACTTGATTGGGCCATTGATTTTGTTTAATTTCTTTAGTTCCAAATAAAGTTTAGAGAAAATAACGCTTTTAGGAGAGACATAAGACATAATACATAAGATATTTATTGGTCTTTTTGGCATGCAATTCATGCATAGACAAGTCAAAAGAGAGCATTTAAAACTCCTATTTTTCATTTTGTCATAAGTTCCATGTTTTATAGAAATTCTATAAACATAATTCTATATTTTAACATAATTTTGTAATATTGCTGAATATTATTTTGCATTAATTACGTATATAAATAGGTAGTCAAAGTTAGTCTATGCTAAAACAAGTTGTACTCTTTAGCGGAGTTTGGAGTATAGGGGTTTGAATTTTGTAACACCTTGACATTCACTAAATTTTTAATTACCACTGTTTTGGTCTAACCTCAATTTCAATTCTGTAACTTGGAGTTATCAAATCATTCTAGAATCGAGATGTAGTGTGAGTTAGGTGTAGGCCTATCTCAAAGTAACCAACTGAAAGTTAAACTAAGCACATTTTGTGCTTGGAACTGTAGGTTTGCCTGCTAGTGCATAATATTTTGGAATAATTCTTATTTGAATAGATAGCTAGCTAAAGTGTGATAAAAGTGTTATACCATAATGGGTACATTTTTGTTGAGTTCATAAAATTAATCTAAAGGTACTTCAACTAAAGTCACACCTAAAAAGCCATAATAATTGAAAATGACCCAAACACTCTATGACTCTCTTCAAGGTAAGTCTTAACTTTGATAAAAGCTGCATTTTTCTAAAACAAAGAAAAACAACCTAAAAACATCCCTCAATCAATCTGTCTAAATCCTACCGTTTTTAAATGTTAAGAAAGGATCAGTTTATATGGTACCCTGATTAATTCTTATTTATTTAACCCTCTAGGTGTCGCATCAAAAAACCTGAAATGTTACGCCATTTTTTTAACTTTTGCAGAATTTTATATAAAATGCTATAAACAAATAAAATTTTGATATATTGGTAAACAAGTATACATTTTCTTTGAGAGCAGAAAATGGGCTATCTTTTAATATAAAATTTGTTGGCCTAAATGTATGGTATAACAGTCCGGCTTGGGTTCAAATCTAGACAACCCAAAAAACAAAACTTATTTTTTATGTTACGAGACCCGTAGAATATATTTAGACAGCCATAATCAAAAATCCAAGATATAAATTTTGTTCAAAATTTAATAAGGAAAAAGAAAATATACATATATACATATGTATATATTATATATATATATATATATACATATATATAATATATATATATGTATTATATATGTTATATATATTATATATAATACACAACAACGTAACCTCACATTACAGCATTCCTATTGAAAACATAACTAAACAGCTGATTAAAAACAGCTGCAAAAGTATTAGTTCGCAAAAGGGTGAACATTACTAGTTGCCATGAAGCCCAGACGTTGCCGATCACTTTGGTATAATGGATGGTTCGAAACGACCGATCGTCAACGAGATATACGTGCTAAACTGGATGTCTGCAAAGTCGACTGAAATCAGTCAATTAACACTCGAGCGTCAGAAAAAGTCAACTGAAATCAGTCGATTGACACTTAGAGGGTTAACTTAAGCCTGACCTGTCCTAAGAAATCATTATCAATCAATAACCCAATGACAAATTGATGACACCTGGATCCTTAGAGTGGATCAAACATCTATACTATTAAAAGAATTTCTTGATTTTTGTTCGGCGATTTTAGACCACTAAAACTTTTATTTCGTATAGGCCTTCACATTTAGTATCCAATTAAAATCTCTTACTCTCTAGATGTGCCTTTCAGGGGTTTGAAAAACCTACACCTCCAGAGCTTTGCTTGCTGGCTTTCAAAGTTTCAATGTTAATCTGAACTATTGTTAAGTTATACTTTTGATTATAAATTGTCTTATATGGGTTAACTTTGATAAGCGATGCCACAAAACTACTTCCGGTAAATATTTTATTTGACAGGATCAAATTTTCATTTAGTAGGCCTACCTAACTTATTTCAATATTCAATACCTAACTTAATTCAATGTGTACTAGCAGATGTCCTCTTCCCGCACGGGGATCTGGCTGGCATAACTTAGCCTAGAGCCCGACATTTTAAAAGTTTATTTACATTATAATTAGCTGACTAACTTAATCAAATATAACTCCATAAGATTAAACTGTTTTTGAATCAGGCTATCTGTTATGTATTGGCGTGATTTAAGTCAAAACACACTCACAAAATGTCATAAAAAAGATCATTAGAAGCATTTAAGTTATGGTTGTTTTTATAGAAAAAAATTTAACCCTATCCATAGCCGTCAAACCAATTTGGTCAGATTTTTATCTCGCCTAGAGTGGCCACCAACCAAATTGGTCGGATATGACTGAAAATTTGGTAACATTAAAAAACCAATAATAATAAACTCAAAAGTGATCAATATATATATCATTTGAAAGATCACATTCTGAACTTTCATTTGATTACATAAATGAACCGTATAGCCAGGGTTTAAGCTGCGGTCGCATTTGTCGCAAAATGTGATATGCACCACGAAAACGCGACAATATTTGGGCAGGCTGTCGCTTTTTTGCTACAAAGAAAAGTATAATAAATATTTAAATGTTATTGCAGAAAATCTGGTTTTAACAATACAAATTGTATTAAAAGTCCGTGATCATGATCCACAACCAAAAATATTAGAAGAGTAGTTGGGATGTTGGAGAGGCTTAACGTTGCGTTGGTTGCACTACGTCATTTTACCGATTGCCTCTGAGTGAGTGTAGAGGAGACGAGCCTACATTACGTGAACAGTTGCTGTCGATTTCAACTGCGTACCGTGTAAACGGAACGGGCAAGTTACTAAAATGACAGTTGTAATTACAGTAGCTAACCCCCTAGCAGACGTCATGCGCTTTCCGCTGTGACTCGGTTTGGCGCGCACTCTGTAGTAGCCGAGTCTAGCCGAGCGAATTGGCGAATGCGAGAATGTTTAGGGCTAGTTCGCCTCCGAAGGGATGACTGCGCTCGCGTCGCAATCGTACCGATTCTTGTCGGTTGTTGTGACCGAGTCAAAGGAGACGAGCAGCAGGTCCTCCATACTTAGTGCCGCTCGTGGTCTCAACTCGCTGCAGAATGTGGACGGTTACACGAGCACGAGTCGCTCGAAATCGCAACGATCGGGCGAAAGTGTAGAGGTACCCTAGCGAAAACAGACAACTCGAAATCGGTAATGCGCAAATGCGATCGCGATATGCTTTGAGGTTATGTTTCAGAGTGTAATGTTTGGGGTGTGTGAGTTTTCGTTGTTCTGGTACCATATTAGGCCTATTCTATTAGAATGTTTAGTATATTTCCATTTCAGACTTTAATGGTTAAAATGGATAACTTACCAAGAAAAGTAGACTCTGCTGAATTATATATATTACGGTATTTAAATTTTAAACCTTAAAAACAAATACAAGCAAAAAACAACTTAAGACCAAAAAATAGTATAATGTCACGCAAGTAAAAATGCGAAAAGGAAAATATTTTTGCTACAAGTCTCTAAGAGCTTGTAGCATTTTTGCTCAAAGAATTTTTTTCCCAGCTGAATCCCTGCGTATAGCTGTATAACAATGTTACGACGATTAGAAATCGAATGAATTTTTGGCTCAACGCAATTGGTGCAGCCGACGCTCTGACAATGGCAAAACACAATATTTTTGAAATTACCCAGCTCGGGTAATTTTTCTCGCAGGAAGATGCGGTTGGTACCAATGCACAGCTAAAGAGTAGCGCATTATGTTGGTATTGATTTTTAGAATGAAATATTGATTGGATAGGTTATTTGATTTTCAGAAAACAGGTGTTTTTGGTTTTTTTTGTAAATGGCCTATCCAACCAAATTGGTCTGATCAGAAAATCACGTTTATATACAGTGTATGTTATAGTTACTAGTCTAATAATATGTTATTTTGAAGAGGAAGAAATGTAGAGTAATTTAGTTTCGCTGTTGGCAGCACTGTTTGCCCTTGGCTTCATCACCAAGGAATTGTTTCATTACATCACATTTTTGCCTAATCGGCAACTGCGCAGCTGTTTACGAAGTCTCAGTCAGTTTGTTTGGTTCGCTCCAAACTGTATTGTATTTGGTATCACTGTAAACAGCAGATTTCAGGCTTCCTTCCTATGTATCCCGATGTGTTGTGTTTTTGCTGACAATATGACATGACATCTGAAATATACAATGTCCAGTCCCAGTCCAAAATGGCGCGCTATGTTATTGTTTGACCGCTGTCAGTTGTGTAAGAGTGTTTTAGTTATTTATTTAGCTGAATTTACGCTAAAATGGATTGTAGTGACATTCGGGGAGCTCTTGAAGAAAGTATTAGTGACATTGATGACGATTTAGAGGGTGATATAGGCAAATATTGAGGTGAACGGCTTTCCTGATGATGTGTCATAGGCTAATTGGATTATTTATCCGGTAGGCATAGTGGTGAGTTATATATTTATATGTATATTTCTATGTATTCCATATATAACATGTTGTATATTTATACATAGGGAATTGAATGTACTACAACATGTTTATATTGATTTGGGGGTAAAACATTTGGCAAACAAGTTATATACTAAATACTGTAAATTCTTTTTTTTCCAATTACGCAAAAATAGCAAAACCTTCTTTTATTTACATTTATTTATAAGTGATAAAAATTTGTTACCATCAATTTTATGACTTTTTTACATATTGTCCTAAATCTTTTTTATTTTAGTATTTCTAGATTCTCCTGTTCTTTCCGATCAAAATGAATATGAGGTTGGCTACGGTTGAATTTATACAAATTTTCATAAAAAGTCTGCAAAATCGCCAAATCTGCTTGGCCATTTCCCACTTGAACATTAGGCCACTGCTAGGGTTAAACAAACTCGGCTTGGCCACGTTAACCATGACAGCTTGTGAGGAAAAAATATACTGTTTCTTTTATTTATGCAAAGAAAATCCTCACATAAATTTATAGTTTCCCCCCACCTGGGGAAAAAAACTTAATTCTTAAAAATTTCGTAAGGATTGGCGCAGTGGAAGATAGCTCAAACCCTTTATTTATTTTTTTAATGTAAATTTTCAGAGGAAACACTAGTGGATCAATTGAGTTAGGGTCTATCAAGTCAAAAAATACTAATAGGTAAAATATACCTCAAAATATATGATCAACTTATAAAGGCCCAGATACAATGTGACCCACACTATCTTAAAACAGGATAACCTTTTTTATAGAAAAAACTATTTATTTGAAACACTGGGAATAATTAATTTAACAACCATTGCATTTTTTATATATATGACCAATGTATTTCCCTGCAACTCTGACAGTTCTATTTATTATTTTAACTATGGCAGCGATAATACAAATAGGATTATTTTCTTTGGGGGCTTGACTATATTTTATATTTTGTTTTCAACTATTGTGATGTACAACTTAACTTAATGGAGGCTATATCTGACACAATTTGTATTTTTTGGATATGATGTGAGTCACCTGTCAGAGCAGTAGCATGTATAAATCAAATCTAGTTTGGTTAGTTATAAAGCGAAAACTCAATAAGGCTCGGGTTGGCAATATTATTTTCACACCTAGGTTCCGGCCAGAACCCTTTAATTTCCTCCTAACACCTTTTGTGAAGTATGGTTGGTGGTGTAATAAAAACAGTTGTGAATTTGTTCACCACACCTTCACTTCCTGTCAGGGATACTCGTTTTTATAAATCCGATAATTTTTTTGAAATTTTATTTAACAAGCAAAGGGACCTGACTACACAACCCACAATTGTACAACTAGTCTTAGAGCCTTTTGTGAAATTATTATTAACCACTACTCCAACACGCAACTACACATTTCTTTATCCTCAGATCATATACCATTTCGTTAACCTCACCTTAAAATCCTTAAGACATCACAATAATTGATTTTTAAAAAAATTGCCCAGTAATAATATTTTTCAAATTAAACCAAAACTTATCTTTAAAATACAATCGTATATTGCCAGCATACAATTTATCAAAATTTAATTCATAAATGATCTTTCCTAGTTTTAATACAGTTTAGCCCTACAACAATAAAACCTTTAAAAAGCTACAACAATTTTACATATGGTATGATCTTACCTAGGTTCAATAAATTGACAACTTTAACCTTTAAAAAACTCAATAATTAGGCATAAATACAACCATTTAAAATAAAAATTTGTTTGGTGCAACTATACTTAATCAATAAATTAACATACAAATAAATAATTTAAACACTCACCACATACACATAGACATGAAAACAAACACCAACCAAATGACGAAATAATGAAAAATAATGAAATGTTATTTCTATAGACGTTCTGACAAACACCGACATGAATGGCCCATAAAACAAACTAACTTTTTTTTATTTCTTTAAATTTTATCCGCTTTTTTTTTACGCGCCTCGGCTAGGTGTCCTCGATGTTTTATTTTTAGTTATTTTAGCTCACTCTTGGAGGTATTTCACTTACTTCGACAAGAAAAATTTGAATGTGCGTTCACTTATTTTCGCGTTTGATCACGAGATTTATGCTGCAGCTAAAACCTGATAATTTTACATCTTTTATTATAAAAAACGAATTTATTTCCTCCGGTTCCAAACAAATCTAATTTGATAACAAATTAATGTTGGCCTAAAAGAAAAAACTCCGCTAAACAGTGAAGCGCACAAATTTCAAAGATTTTTACTGCGTGAAGACACCTAGCCTGGACCTACGAACACATGGACGGATGGAGCAGAAGTGAGAGAGAAGCGACTGCGTCCCCTTCCCAGCTGGACTTTTCTTATCTTTTAGATCTTTCTGCCGTTTTAAAGTTCACCGCCGGTTATGCTCATCACAAGCTGAAGCGTGGTTAACATTCAGATACCGGTACAAGGTTCGTTATCCCGAGGTCTATAATGGGGGTTCTAATTTACCTACGTGATCACTCTCTCACTGTGAAAATTGGTTCCTCAACATCTTAATTCTTACCGTCCCCTGGGATTCCGCAGAGCTCATTAGTAGGCCCTCGTCTCTTCGACATCTTTATCAAGTAAACTTCTGTGACGGTCAATATAAACACTGCAGTTTTCTGTCGACCTTAAGATCCTCATTTAGATTTCCTCACCCGAAAACTTTTAAAAAGTTTAACAGAGGAAAGGATATGATCAACATGGCTTTATTGTGTGTCAGGAATAACATCTGTTATTTAACCCTAGAAAATAGTCTCATCATTTTCCATGAATTAAATCTACAATAGTAAATACCTATTTAATTTCTGGCATTCAAATTCCAAGAACCCATAGCATAAAGTAGTTTAGGCGTTCGTTTTGACTGTGACATTGGATATTTAGGGCAGATCGACAATAAGTTACGCAACCAGGCTTATAAGTTGCTCGGGAGGTATCAAGGTTCTCTAGAGGTATCATCAGGACTCTATGATCCCTTTTATTGCTATCCTCTATCCCGTGGCTACCTGGAGGTTCCCGTGGAAGACCTGCCTGGAGTTTAAAATCGTCAATCTCTTGCCCTTCGGCGGAATATGGCTTATGTACTATTTCTATAGAAGATCATCAACTCTCTTGGCTGAAATTGACTTCAGAGTCCCAACTAAAACCAGATCTCCATGAGCTTATGTCTACAACTCTATTAAAATCTTGCAATAGTCCTCTAGCAAGATTTGTTTGGCTCAGAAATCATGTGGTGGTTGAGAGTGACCTCGTCTACGAGAGCAACCAGCAAATTCCAAGGCATGCTTTTGATCTCCTTTCCATTTGAAGCTAATGCTGTGTTGTGCAAACTCCTAGTCAACAATACTTAGTTATGACTTGTTGTAAAATGAATATATGCCTTTATTTATTCTTGTAATTTACTCGTAATCAAATTTATATTTTTTGTAGACCTATACTTTTCTTTCTAAACTCTAAGAATTTATAGAAGTATTGTTGTCAATTGCTTGCTTTATTGTTGTTAACTGCTATTGATACTATTGTTGTTGTTGCTATTTATATTACATGTATATTTCTGTTTCTCCATCTTGATTTTGTGTAGGTCTAATTGTAATTTGGCCGTTTGCGCTTAATAAAATAATTACAATAACATAAATGGCCTACTTATAATTTATTAGATACATTTAGGTCTAGTAAGTGTCATAAGTATACATTCTCGTACTAATTCAAGATAATTCTGTTTGCAGGTCTAAACTCTGAAGTTATAGCAGTTGGAACTCTTCTAGGTCCAGGTGATTTTGCAGATGGAGGTATGTCGCTTTATTTTATTTTAAATTTGTTTAATGGCATTTTAAATTTAATTTTTGATAAAATTATTTTAAACATTTCCGTCTCAAAGTGGTTTGACTTTGGCCTAACTCTGGATATAAAAATATTTATAGATTTTATTTAAATGATTTAATAATCTGATTTGCCAATACTTTGAACAAATACTTAAATGTAATACCTAATTGGCAAGTCACAGTGTAGTGGTCTAGATTCCTCAAATCCCAGTCTTGTTTAGTAAATTGAATCAGAACTATCTAGCTTGGACTGTAGCGGCTCATCCCTTGCTTTGCTGGATCCGTTACATACACAGGCTTGAGGCCTATGTGGACGTGCAAAGTATAGACAAAAAGGAGTCATCAATCTATTTTTAATAAATATATAAACTCTGAAGAGCAGTGTACAAAAATAGCCTTAGTAGGTACCAGTTTTAATAAATTGATTCAATAATTCAACATGTCTGATAAACAAGGTATTAGGGTCTGCATAATTAGACTAGTGGAGATTGTTTACTTTCAATTACTCATTCTTTGTAAACAAAATTGCTTTGATAATGTCCAGTAGAATTATTTATCAACTTTTGTAGTAAAATTGTTATCTTCTAGGAAATACAAACGATGAAGAAGACCTCTTTCAATGTGGAAAATGCAAGAAGCAGTTTTTCTCTCTTGTGGCTTTCATGGCTCACAAGAAAACCCACCAACTGAGTAAGTAGAAACTTGCAGATAAAATCATAGCCTATAGCATTTCTTGCAACATACAGTATATATATATATATCTTAGTGGTTTTGTCATCCTCCAGTTTATAAACTTAAAACTTTAGCTTTGATTTTATTTTTACTCTGTGACATCACTTGATGATCTTATGTTAATCGAGATAATTTTGATTTATTCATGTCAAAACAGAATTTTGTTGCAGTAGACTCTCAGAAATCCGGATCGGCCTAGTCCAGACTCCGGGCTGTCCAGACCGATGATCTGTAATTAAGTAGTTTGTAATGTTTGGCGCTCTGTTTGTGTCAATAAAATTGATGTCGTTTTGATTTACGAGGCAGTAAACGT
This sequence comes from Allygus modestus, assembly GCA_963675035.1. Lineage (NCBI taxonomy): Eukaryota > Metazoa > Arthropoda > Insecta > Hemiptera > Cicadellidae > Allygus > Allygus modestus. The sequence continues at coordinate 28,745,401 of OY776112.1, read as the reverse complement.
TGTCACCTGGTCGGAACCTCCACCTCCGGGAAATTCGTATATTTTGCAGAATTCAGACAGTTGTCAGTCCGAATTTGAGTTTACTGTTTCCCCCTCTGTGTTAGCGCTAACCTCCCGAACGTGTCTTCGCAGATGGCTTTCCCAGTTCCCAGAAGCTGCTAACGGAGAGTGCGGCCGCTACTGAGGAGCCGGAGCTGCAACTGCAGCCGATCATCCTCAGCGAGTCAGACATCTTGTCATTCAGCATCGGCCAGGCTGGGCTTAGCCTCTCGTCCGCAGAGCAGGTTTGTCTTTTTATGTAAGTGCATGTTTTTTAAGATTCTTCTCATTCCATCTACCAATTTTCCCTTTGTCACTTGACCATCTAGAATTCCTATAATTTTAATAACTAATCATGATCAGAATTTAATTCTTCGTTACGAAAATGTTCAAGTGTCACTCAATCCATTGTTTCATCTTCAGGATATGCAACCGTAAAATTGTGAATTTTGTTGTCAAGCATTAAAAAACAATGAAACTTGCAAATAAATAGGCTAAGTACAATTTATAATAATAAGAGGTTAGGCTGTAACAACCTTTTGAGTTGCAAGGGTAGGTACTTTTAAATGATTTCTTAAAATTACAAAGCTGTGTGACGTTGTGTCGGCCGTTTGCTTGCAGCTGTGCCGATGACTACTAATGTTTTAAAAACGTTTCCTCCATCTTGATACTTCTTATCACATCAGTACATTGAAGTAATACTTTTTTTGGGAAAGCAGTATAAATATTAGTTTTTAATTTACTAAAAATGACCCAAAATCAAATTAATTAGTAAAAATTTAGAATAGTTTAAACATCGGATACAGATATCAATTCAATCTAGCTAGATAGACATTTGTTTATGTGCATCAATGATTTATTTAGCGCTGATTTCTTTATTCGTCTTTTCTCAGGGTCTGAATGGGTTTGAAGACAACGAGACCCTGCTGATGCCTGAAGCAGAAGATTCTGAGCTGAATGAATCCTCGGAGGCAACACCTAACCTGCAGTTCAGATCTGCCCAGATTATCCTCACTACCCAGGTATATTCTCGCCTACAAATATTATTTTGGGTAGTTGGTAGCTGTGTTAAGTGGTAACAACAACATAGATTTTCTCAGAAATAATAATGTTTTGTGATTTTTTTCATATTTTCAAGACTTTAACTTTGTTGAAGCAATTATAACACAGGTAGGCCTATGCACATGCACTCGTCATTTTTAGTTTGCTACGCAATACATATTATTTGACATTTAGACATTTCTATGTTGCATACCCAAGAAAATTAATACATCTATCTGTAGTATCATTGACTATAAACCTTTAGTAGACTGTAAATGCAATGCTAAAATCGGTTAACCAAGAAACAGCACAATCTATGCGGTTGGCAACAGGGGCTATCGCATGTGCTTCCTCCTAGTAGACATTACGCGAACTACTTGGAATCGCATAGGCAGACGAACAGACAGACCTCGCTTGATTGACGCTGGTGAAAGACGGTCATGACCTCGACACCAGTTTGATTACAAGTTTTTAACAGGTATTACAATATTATTTTTATTTCACACAACCTTTGTTATTACAGCCTTTGTTAAATCGTATATTAAAATTTCTGAGTTGCAAGGAAAGCGAGACAGTTGTTTTATTAGCAAAATGAGATTTTAAAAACCCACCACGGCCGAGCTGAGCGCGCCAAGCGGCATGAGCCAGAGTTACGTTCTCCATTGCGTGCGATGATGGCGATTTCTATCCAGTGCTGTCAGAACTACGTGGAGAAATCCCGCCTCTTTTGTTATCAGAAGGGCCCTTAACGTTTTCTGTCTAGAACAGGTGTAGTCAATGGTAATATTCTTTATGTAAGTTCTCTCAGCATCTGACCTAGAATGTGATAAAAGGGTGATTTTATGGTTTACTGTCAGTTATTACTCTTTGAGACCTCAGGTGAAAGTTTTGCATTATAATTTTACCTTAAATTTGATTTCTGTATTGAGGAATACCATTGTTTTCCAGGTAGAAGCCCAAATGTCCCTTCCTCAGGTTCCTTTGATTTCCACCTTTTATCCTCTTCATTTTCTGGTACGTAATCGTAATAAAAATACTAGGTAAAACAGGGTTTATTAGGGTTGTTTTGTGGGTTTTGTGAAATTTAAAAATGTGTTTGAATTTAAATGTTACCCAAGCACAAGAAATAAATGTAGTTTTGGTTTGTTTCTTTGCTGAGAAAAGTATATATAAATTTACTGTCCTAAACTAAACTGATTTGTTCTTTTAGTAATTCTTCTACAGTCAAAAGGTTTTGTGTATTAAGGAAAATCAACTGAAGAAAAGTGTCCTTTAATTTTATTTGATTGTAAGTAAATGCAATTGAAAGCCTATTCATATCCTTTGACCCATCCTTTCCTTTAATCCTTCCTGAGTGGCAAAGACCAACTCTACTACGTGTAATTATTTTTTGGTTAAATTTTGCAATAGTGTTTTGTTTTAATTATATTTTTGATGGAAATATTTAAGTCTACCACTAAAGCAAACTACGGGTTACAGTCACTGAAGATAACTCGCCAACAACCGAATCATGTTTATATATAGCCTATTTTAAAGTATATATTCGTCGTATGCTAGTGTGTTCCAAGTTTCGAAGGGTATATATTCGTCATACGCTCGCTGTAGAAAATGTAGTCCAACGTATAATTGTGACATGTAACTGTGACCTCATGTTTTTTCTGTCTCTGGTAATTTCTGTTTTTATAGAGTGTGCCAGTAAAGTCCATTGAAATGATTTGGTATGAGGTTTTATGGGTCAAAATTAGCACAAAAATTTGTTGTCTGTCATTATGTATTTTTTCCTCATTAAATTCATCATATTTTAGAAACCACTTCAAATTTTGACTTGAAACCTGTCACACGTCTTATTCATGTTTCGACTTAATTTAATTTTGAATTTGACATTTCTATCTTTTGTGTTTCGTATTGACAGCCAATTAAAACTTTCAAAGTCATATAGGCCTATTTTAAAAACGGTAGTTGAAAAAAACCATCTAGACATAAATAAAGTTCAAAATGTTATTCCATAAACATAAAGTTTATTCCATAAAGTTTATATGTTGTAAAAAATAGTATAGGCTGTTAAAAACTATGCAACCCATGGATGAATTTATAATTATTTAAAATTAAATAATGTTAATTTTTGTAATTATAATAAAGAACCACTCCCACTATTCGAAGCTTGACCTTGTCAAATAAATTTCCAAAACGCTATAAAAACTGTGAATGAAATTATCTGAGATTCAATTAACAAACCATTAGACACACTCATTAGTGTTTGCCAGTGTTGTTTGTCATACCGATGTTGCGTGTTGTACTCAGATAAGCAATGAGGAGCCTGTTGAGATGATTCTGCCAAACGCTGGCACTGGGGCAGCTCCCTCCTTCGGCCTCGGCAGTCACATCCTCACGCTGAACCACTCTGCGATGCTGGTACGTCCCCTACCACCAAAACTGGTTACTGTGCGAGTCATAGGGTTTTCCCATGTTACATTACTGTTTCAGAAAAATTCATCTGTAATAGGTGGAAAACTGAATTTTGGCATGCATCTTTTGCAAGATTTCACAAATATTTTACCTTTTATTTTCTCTGTTTTAGGGCTCTCGGTTTCAAATCGTCACATAGAAAAAAGTTATGTTTGTTTATTTTTATGATTTTAATTACATACTGCAATACAAATTATTGTTTACAGTAAAATATTTTCAGCCATTTTTAGTAGTGAATTTCCCCTACAGGGTAGAATTTGTTACTGTAGTAGCGATGGTAAGACCTAGGCCCAGGACCATGATAACTTTTTTATTTTTGGCCCCCTACTCATTCAAATTGTTATTTAAGTTTTTACCTATAGTATGTTTTGTATTGTTTGTATATAGTCAAATTAAAGTTCTCATAATAGGGCAACTAATAATAAAAAAATAAATACAAATAATTACCAGATTGGCTCTTTTAAACATTTAACCTAATGACATGTATTTTGACACAATCTAAGATGTATATATAGGTATATCAGAATGGATTCAACCTATAATAAAGAAGAAACAAGAAAAACATGTTAGGAAAATCAAGAATTATTACTAATTTAGTTGCTAATTCATAGTCAAAAACCTAATTCAAATAGCAATTTTTAAGAATTATAATAAATGTTATTAAACACAAAAACGTTTATTCTATTTTGCTGTCTGTGAAAATTTGTTTCTTTATGGACTAGCTTATAAATAGTTGAATAAAATATTTCTTTGATGTAGGAAAATAACACAGAAGACGAAGAGAAAGAAAAAGAGACTGAAAATGCTGGAAAAGATTATGCAGCAAGAATGAAGGTGCGTAAGTACAAGAACATTCCAATTTATAAGGTTTTTTTATTTTGCACATTTTAGAAACGTTGATGTAGATTTTAGTATAGAGTTTCGTTTTGTAAAGAGATCTAAAATTTATTTGTTATCTAAAATAATACATTTTCCTCATTGAGATTTTTAACAGTGGGAGTGTATATATTTTTAGGTAATATTTAGACAAAACTCATTTTAAAGTGGAGGCTTAGTTTACTCATTAAAACACAGTATTACAAATATACTAGATTTGAATGAGTTGTACGAGTTTGTGTATCCTAATGAGTTTAACTAAAGATTTACGATTTATGAATTTCAGGTTGGTTCGTCAAAATAATCCAAAAATATTTATGAATACAGTGTCACATACTCCTGCCCATTTCAAAATTTTTGTCACAACTGCAAATCAGTGAACTGCTTGGTTTTTCATAACTATTATGTATTTACCAAATTAGGCTAAGAAATAAATATTGATTACAGATCGGTTTTTATTTGAATATTAAGACTTCCTTTTCTGAGTCGTCTAGGAAAATTTTCCTTGAATCCTCTACTACATTGAGTTATGATTCCTAGAACTATAATTAAAACCGCTATTTATTCTGTATAGTAAAGGAAATATTGATCCTGGCCCAGATAGGGATATCATATCTTGTTAACAGAGTACCTCATATCTTTTTTGACCTAGAATGACCATTCACCTACCTATCCAACAGTTTTTTATTTGCTCTCTGGCATGTGTTTGCAGCAGCTGACGTGCCCGTACTGCCACAAAGAGTTCACCAAGAACTTTGACCTACAGCAGCACCTGCGCAGCCATACTGGAGAACGGCCGTTTCAGTGCGTTGTCTGCGGCCGGTCCTTCACACAGAAATCCAATGTCAAGAAACACATGCGCACGCACAAGGTGAATCCATATAAACACTCGCCTTCGTTTGTAGCCTATGGTGTCACAGTTTATTCCTCTCTAGTGGATCAGGTTTCGGCTCAATGACGAGTCATCTTCAGCCACTTGCTGTTTTTGATATTGAATACAATTTTCATATCACATATCCGTGATTGTTGTCAAAGCTTAAACTAGTTTGCATGCAGCATGCTAAAATAGGGGAAGCAAATTTCCACATTAAAAACTAAATAAATAAAACAACTGGTCAAATAACATTTGTGCCATCGAATTGGAAAATGGAAAATATTTGATTTTTTGAGTGTTCTGATGCTCTTCGTTCTATTAAGTGTAATATTGGGATGGCAATAGTATGCATTATAATATCAGGAAGAGGTCCCAACAGGATCAAAAGATGGTATGTTTTTTATGACCAATTCATGTTTCTCGTCACCACTTTTGGCCGACTTTACATGGTGCGCTGGCAGGTCGCTATCGTCTGGAGATCAGCGGCAATACTCGCTTGAAACTTTTGAGTATTTTTCAAAACTTTGAGACTGTGAGACGTAATATTCAAATTTTCAAGTAGCCTACTCGCATGCCCATAATTTCAAGTTAGATTAGTCTAGCTAACAGGACGATAAAGGCTTGTGTACATAAAAGGTTTTGGTTTTTCTCTCATGATTCTGAAGAGTTGGGCAATGTCCTTGATAATTTTTTGCAATCCAAGCAGGTTAATTTTTGCTTCCTTCAGTAGATGATCTTTTGTAATTAACTAATTTTATGTACAGATTTTTAATTTGTGTAATATTTAGTATTTTTCCAGGTGTGGCCTCAGAAGATAAGAACATTGCCTGAAAAGCCGTTGGAGAAAATGACAACCGAATCTGTAAGTTTTATGAAATAGTTTATCCTATAATGTGAGATTTGATTAGTTTTACCGTAGGCCTACCTTAAGATTATTGATATTTTATAAAATTGGTGTAAAATTCAGATTCCTTTTTAGCGAATTTCCCCTATAGGGAAGAAGCTATTACCGTAGTCGGCATGGTAAGAGCTAGGCCCGGGACTATGATAACTTTTCGTTTTGAGGTCCCCAGACCCCAAAAACACCATTCGTTCGAAACTGTATATATATATATATATATATATATATACGAGGGTCATCCAGAAAGTAAAGAACGTTTGCTTGCTGCGTCTAGCACAGCTCCCCCATCACCGCCATTGCGTGTGCGGCAGTCCACTCATCTCTCCACCAAAGTCTGAGCCGAGTCTCGTTTTTGTGCGGTCACACGTCTTATTTCTACAGCGATTCAAAATGGCGGCGGCAATAAAAAATCCCGCCAAATCTAAGATAAGCAGTGTCAATCGGTCTCTGAGTAAAAAAATGTCTATACCGAAGAAATTTTTAGAACAACACCAAAGAAAGTTAATGATGAAAGTGCAAAAAAAAACAAATCTTAAAATTGATGTAATGTGCTAAGATTTTAGCAGCTGTTTTCCTCCAATCTTCCCTCAAGTCTTTCTTTCAAATCGTCTTTTGCGAGCAATGACCTGCCACTCCGATCCTCGTGCATAATGGATTTTATTTCATTAAACCTGTTGCACCATTTTTTCCCCTGAAAACTCGACTTGAAGACTTGTTTGCACTTTCACCACCAATTCTATTGGGTGTTTTTCTAAAAAATTTGATGGTCTAGACATTTTTTAACTCAGAAACCGAATAAAACTGCTTATCCCATATTTGGCGGGATTTTCGATTGCCGCCGCCATTTTGAATCACTGTAGAAATAAGACGTGTGACCGCACAGCAACGAGACTCGGCTCAGACTTTGGAGAGGTGAGTGGACTGCCGCACACGCAATGGCGGTGATGGGGGAGCTGTGCTAGACGCAGCAAGCAAACGTTCTTTACTTTCTGGATGACCCTCGTATATATATATATATATATATATATATATATATATATATATATATATATATATATATATATATATATATATGTGTGTGTGTGTCCGTGAGCACGATAACTCTTGTAAAAATTATCCGATTTTGATGAAATTTGGTATAAACGTCTAAAGCAACATTTATGACTTTAAGTTCGAAAACCAGCCAGATCGCTCTATTCGAAGGGGTATTTTGGGGGGGTTTTGTACCCCAAAAATGGGTTTTTTGAAATTTTTACATATAATTTTGGAAATAGTCAAATTTTATTTTTCCCATTGGATTCAGCTTAAAAAAACAAACAATTTGGTATTTTGATCATTTCTCTACGTCAATTGGTTACAGAGATATTGAAAGTGCTAAACACATTACGTTGTCTAATGTTATTCTTATGGAGGAAAATAAAAATTGTATATCTCGCTTATTTATGAACATATACTGACGAAACTTGGTATACGGCTTTATCTGGTTGTGGACCATTGATATTTCCTCAAAAAAACAATTTTTTGACAAAGGCTCCCGTAGCAGCAAACCTGCGTACTCAGCCCCATGTTATTCTTATGGAGAATAAGTAAGTGTTATCTCCCTTAATTATGAAAATAAATTAATGAAATTTGGTAAGTGACTTCACCTAGTTGAGTTATATTGATATTAGCATAAAACCCCATTTTTTGTGTTCCTTGCTTCAGCAAACCTGCATACTCAGCCGCCATGTTATTCTTATGGAGAATAATTAAAATGTCATAAATTGTTTATTTGTGAATGTATATTGATGAAACTTGGTATGTAGCTTTATGTGACATTAAGATAAATATATATGTATTGGAAATTCGCTAAGTACGCAGGTTTGCTGCTACGGGGGTATTTTAGTTATGACTGTTGTTCCTCCTGCGTAGTGTTGTGTGCCTCACTCAGTGTTGTGTTTTAGTCTCAAGAAGAAGTGGTGGTCAATGACAAGTTTGCGTGTCAGTATTGCCCAGCCGTGTTTAGCAGCTTCACACAGCTCAAAACTCATCGTAAAACACACGCTGATAATAAGGTTTGTTATTTTGTTGTTACATTTAAAGTAATATTATAGAAGCTAGATGATGTGAAAGTTATATTAAAATATGTGAAATATGAACAAATAAAAGAACTAGACTTTATTTCAATCATGAATTGTATAACCAACAACAAATTATATTTTTAGTTTGTTTACGTGATGTATACAATGAAAAATCTGTAATAAATATATCATATGGTATTTTCTATATAGTTCACTCTTGTGAATTAATTTGTATGTAGTTGTGTAGCAGCATTGACTATAAATACTGAAGTAGTCTTCTCATTATCATTATAAAATGTGTCCCTAGTTTTGTGTATGCCAGGATTGAAAGAGGTCGTAGTTTACACCAATCACCAACAGAGCATACTGCTGTCAACTATTACTTATCCTCTCAAGGAGGGGATAATACAACAGTTGGTGTGTCAGGAAGCAAACATAAGTTGATTATTACTTGCTTTCTGGGGTGGATATATTTTAAAAGTTAACGTAAATAACTAAAATAAATAGTTGAAAGCAGCACAATCTGTTGGTGACCTAATCAAACTACTTCAATTTTAAATTCTAGCATACACTAAAAGTGGGACAGCTGGGCCATATGGATGGGATGTCTCCTTCAGTATGTATAGTCAATGGTAGTAGTATGTAGTAAGTGTTTCATGCACTTGTTCTTTGCACGGATTAGAAAGGTTGAGATCTTGAAACAGCTGTTCTTGCTTCTGCTCTTTAAGCTGTCAAATGGAAGTATACACAGCTGTTCGCATTACAGTTTCTGAATGTTTACTTTCTTCTGAAATGTAAACATTGCAACTTAGGACATTCACAGGGCATAGCCCAAGGGGATTTTAATGCAGTGAATAATAGGCCTATGTGTTGCTCGGGTTCAAGATCTACCTTTGTTTAAAGTTTCAGCCCAGTCGGTTCAGTAGTTTTTGCGTTTACCCGGAATATCAGACAGATACACAGATACTCAGAAACCACCTCTTCTTTATAATATTGTAGACAGATTTCGGGAAAATTGTTAAGTGAATTCACTTTATTAATCTAGTGCACAAACTTGTTATGGTCTAAGTCTTTTTGTTATATATTACTTTAAGTAGTGAATACTTTAACCTGATATATTTTTAATTAAACAGACTAAATAATTTCAATAAATTACTTGATGTTACCACATCTCTCAATTAATTTATATATTTAAATTGTCGTTTGCAAAATGTTGTGTTTAGTTTCAAGGATGCAGTTGGGGGTTTAGTAATTAGCCTACTGTTTCAGAGACTTGTATTTATAATCATCAGTGCTCTCCTGTACAGTAGAACACATACTAGGGTTCATATACATTAACAAAGATAAATTTTGTATCACCGTGCTTTTAATGGAGGGAGATCTTTACTAAATTGTGAGTAAGAGGAGGGAGATTTTAATAAATTTGTGAGTTGTTGGCATATTGGTCAAGGCAACAGACTCCGAAACCATGGCAACGGCCCTGTCGAGGGTTCAAATCCCAGTCCTGACATGGAAATGTTATCAGTACTATACAACTCGTGTCCACTGTAACAGCTCACCCCTTGCTGTGCTTGATATGTCCCACGCACAGACCTACAGCCTGTGTAGACGGGCAAAGTGAGGCAAAAAGGGGCTTCCAACCTCTACCTTGCCTCAGATATCTATCCAGTCTTATTTTGTTTTCTAGGTAGGCTAGGTGGAGTTACAGCTTAAAGTGGGTTCTGACCCACTTGGCAGTAGCTACCACATAGCTAACAGTTATTATTGAATTTATTTAGTTAGATGTTGACTGTTACAATTTTATAACTACTGTAAGCTTAAGAATCTCTATATTTTGTGTCTGTTTTCATGTCAGTACCTCATAAACACACTTCATTGACGAGACCTATTGTAAATTTAATAATTATTGAATAGTCAATAAAAGTGTTATTTCTAGTGGTGATTGGCAGAATAAAACCTGGGATTTTACAGACCAAACGCACAGAGCACACTGTAACAACTACACTAGACATGCTATTCAACAAATCAGTTAACACAGCTAACTCAATCAATTTGACAACTTCAATCGTCGTTAGCTTTCATACGCTAATGGTTTGACTGTTGCAGATATTCCGCTGCATCCAGAGCAAGTGCGGGCAGATGTTCGAGTCGCTGCAGCAGTTCTTGCAGCACACGGCGTCGCACCAGACGCAGCGCGACGTGCAGTACCGGTGCTGCGTGTGCCGGCAGGTGTTCCACAACCTGGACGACCTCGGAACACACCAGAACACGCACCCATTCTCGGTCAGGAACAGGCAAGGGTGAGAGGCAACCAAATAAATAAATATTAAGAATGTTACTGTCATTGAGCTACATATACAAGCAACTTTTTGGTTAGCATATTACGTGTTGTTATTACTTATGGGATGTGATAAAAGATGTCTTACAACACTCAAAAATATATCCTATACTCTAATATGAGTAAGGTTTGCTTGCTTGCTTGTTTGCTTGCTTGCGACACTGACCTCAAAAACGGCTCCAACGATTTCCTTCAAATGTTGGAAATAACTAATTTCTGGGATAAAAATAAGTTCTAGACCGGCCTCATCCCCAGGAAAATCAAATAATGTAAAAAACTAAAATGAAAAGTTAACAAAATCAACATTGGGCTTATGGAGTTTCAAATGAAAACAAAAGAATTGTAACAGCTGTTCATAATCAACCAGGGAACTGTCAAAGATATACTCATGTTGTATATGCTTATTAACATGTGGTTTCCTGAGAGCAGAGAGTATAAGATTTGAGTGAAGATTACATATATATAAATTAGTAAAATAAATCAAAGGGACATTGAGCTATAAATAACAACTGGAGTGACCTTAAAAATTTAGAAAAGAGGCAAATGAGTTATACAAATCTGATTATGAGTAGGTGGAAGTGGTGAAATATACTCCAAGTTATCTAAACAAACTGACTGACCTTCCCCCTAGCACAGCTCGGCCCCCAGGTACTTTTTTACATTTATACTGTTTCACATAACAGGCGGTAAACATCAGTCCAGCATCAGTCGGTTCAGTTTGTACTATCTGTTATAGTTAAGTGTTGTAAGGTGTCTTTTATTACTTCCCGTATGTACAAGCAATAGGCTAAGTCATAATTACATCTTTGGCCAATGTCAACTTACAATTGGACCCAACTGATCTTTAAGACCAATAAAAACAACCAGTGAGGTTCTGATTAAGTTGTTTGATATTATGAATGTTTTTCAACAGTATAGATGTATTTGACCCACTGTAAAGTTAAGTTTTTTTCACCTCTGATTATCCAATGTTGTTCATGTTCTGACCAAAGCTTTAGTTCCATAAGGGATGGATATAAGAGGTTCTATTGTAAGTACAAATGCAAATCCATATGTCCACAGCATAACAGTAATGTACTGTTGTCTTTTTGTTAAGTCAATTTTATTGGAAGTTCTGTCTTCTAACCTATACCTGTATGGTCTGTTGCAGCTCCGTAACGTGTAAGGTATGCAAGGCCAAGTTTGCATCAGTAGAAGCTCTGGAGAGGCATCAGACTGAAGACCCCCACATGTACACTTGTCCTGAATGTCACAAGGTCAGACAGAATATACACACAATTTTGATAAAAATTAAATTTGCATTAATATTATTTTGAAAAAAAATTGTGACTAGGTATTTCTTTAGTAGGGTAAGTTTATGATTATTGTTGAATTATTTGGGCAACACCCACATAAATATTCAAATGCAGCGTGGATCCTTAGTCAATCTTGTAAAAACACGCATACACGAACTGGATCTACACCCTATGTCCCGATGTTTCGCGCGAACAAAACAACAATGCGCCTCTTTGGGGAATTTAATTGTTGCCTACGATTTTTTGCGAAGAGTCGCTCTGAGCTTCTTACTGTGGCTCTTCAGTCAGTTGCAGCAAGATGCTCGAGCGACTCCTCTTATTACCTCTTTTAAAGAAAGAATGGCTAGTGTCAAATTGTTGTTGCAGGATCTTGTCTGAAAAAAATCACTAGCACCAATATCTTTTAATATGTGTGCAGATTTACGTGTGCGAGAGACATCTCCGCAGGCATCTTGTGACCCACTCCTCCATCCCCTCCCACCCCTGCCCCGACTGCGGCAAGAACTTCAAGACTGCTCAGAACCTCAGGTATGACTACCGAGACGCAATGCAACAGTTAAGATATTATGGCAGTAAATTTAGTGCCACTGCATTAGCAGCTACCACATTCATGTAATCTGGATTTTCATTCAAACAGTTGTGTTTCAGCCGAAACAGCGGAATTGGTAAAATGTAAAATTTAATAAAGGGAATAGTCTTCTGACAGGAAATTTACTGTTTTCATACAAATTTTTCTCTTTTGTGTTTTCTAGCTACTTCCCCTTTCTTCTATCATGTTCGGTGCTAACCTTGTTGCTGTATCTTATTCGTCATTTAACACCATAGAAAAATGCCTGATATGCTAATTGTGAATTACTTATAAAATAAACAGTATACATGAATGGTGTGATTCTGTTAAAAATGTTTGTTTTAGAAATATAATTGCCTCTTTCCCTGTGTTTAGTAGCGCTTATATCCAACCGTAATCTGTACAATGTCTGTCGGCAGTATCCACCGGCTGATCCACGCCGGGGAGAGAGCCTACACTTGCAAGCTGTGCCCGGCTACGTTCGTGCGGCAGGACCGGCTCATGAGGCACATGATGATGCACGACCCCACACGAAGGTCAGTCACTGTGCTGTACAGTCGCGATATTGCAGTTGCGATATTGTCGCGATATGGTGTTGACAGTATTGTAATTGAATAACATGTCCACCATACCGTACCGTATACATGTATTACTTGTGTTTTATCATTAGTGACATTTTGTGTAGTTTTAATTTCATCGATTCTCCTTGTTTATTGGAATGTGTAGGCAAATTTAACTTTATAATTACTTCATAATGAAACCTAGTTTCCAAAACAAGCACTTACAAGTTATATTGTTTTAGATTTGTTCTAAGAATATAATGTAAATAATCAAAGATAATTATAATAAAAACTGATAAATGACTGGAAAGGGAATTCCTTCCTAACATGAAATGTACAGTTCATGATGTTTTCCAAATATAAAAACATACTCTGCTCTATCACGATGTGATACACAATTTTTGATATAATAAGTATCCCACATCACTACTGAATAATTCAGTGGGAAATTATTAAGGGGGATTTGCTGAATCAAAGGTTTGGGCCAAGTGATCTTGGTTTAATAATGTTCAAGTATTGAAAATATTTGTGTGTTTTAGCAGGACAAAATAAAACGGAACTGGTTATGTATTGCTCTGAAAATGGTACGGTATTTGTTTCATTAGGTCTAGCTCTAGAGTAAAAACAGAAATTAGTTACACATGCAAAGTGTAAGGGCATTTTGTTAAAACAAAACACCATTTGGCTGTGCTCGTAATATTAGTTGTCAAGTTTTAGGTGTTTATCTAGTCCAACTTGGTAGTTATAATGCATGTAGTGGTTCGTAAAGGATAGTTTCTGTAACAAGTTAAAACACTCCCCATTAATTTCAGACAGTGGCGGATCCAAGGGGGGGCGATCGCCCCCCTCCCCCCTCAAGCTCAGAAATGTTTGTTATATAGGCTACTGTATAAAAATAGTGCAGTTATTTAATTTGCAGCTGATTAAATGTGTTGCGATTAATTCTTTATCACCAATCCAATTTATGCATTGCCTACCATAGGTTATTTTTCTAAACGGTCTGTATGCATAATAAAGTTGTTCAAGCATAAACAGTTAGTGGGAGTGATAGGGGAGAGTGGAGTAATGGCGCCACCTGAAGAGAAAAATATTTTTTCTGACTAACTTGACCTGAGACTTTGGTTTTAGAACTTGATATAACTATATATGTATTTAGCTTTATAATTGTATATTTGAAAGTACTTGATTTGGTTGTATATATTCAGAAAAAATGTAAACATTTGTTTATTCAAAGTGGTGGAATTGCCCCGTATAGTGGGGTAATTTCGCCACAGTCATTGGGTAATCCCGTCACTAGTTAAATTACAAGAATATGTTGGAAGAAATGAACATATATATGTACAATGGACATCATAACTATTTATTTTGTATAAAATAGTTTTGATAAGTCTTAAACTGACTAAAAATTACTTTATTCTAAGTTTAAAATCATTAAATTACTAACAAGATGTTTTACCAAAGTTCGTAGGCAAAATGCTCTGATATAAAGTTTGTTGTTCCCACACTCCTTACAAACCAAATTCATCACCATATCTCAGCTGTTCAGTTAAAGTTGCCGTCATCTGCATTTTGATCACACATTTCTTTATAATAAAAATCAAAAACTATTTCTTCAAAGTTTTAAGCCATTACTTATCAAGTTAGTCACACAATATATTAGAAATCAAGGCCAATCAAATCATGAGCAAAAGTCACAGATATAGTTTTCAGGGATATCTTTTCCACTGCATTCTGAATGAGCCCATTTCTAACAAATAACACAGCGATACCTAAGTTCATTGTTCCTAAACTCCCCACAATCCAAACATATCTCGGTCAAACATCAAACGCCTGAGTTCTGTCGTAGAAATTCCATACAAGATTTTTGCTAGAGCAACCTCTTGATTAGCTATTTCTAGCTCTTGCTGTGTAGAAAACACCAGTTGTTGTGGTGTGCTCCGCCTTCCACGTCCAGCCGATGACTGCCGGTGCGGACCCGCTCCCTCTCCCTCGTTCGAGGCGAGGCAAGAGAGAGCGTTGGAGTACCGCGCGGCAGCGCCGACCGGACGAGGGAGCCGGCAGCAAAATACACACCACGTGGGGGTTACCAGAAGGGCTTCCGACCACGGTACTTTTAATTCAAACGAAACAATACAGTGCCTCCAGGGGCTACAGGGCTGAACGTCCCTGACCGGAAGGGTCAAAACGAGGGATATCCTAAGGCTAGGAACAAACTTAACCTAGTTACACTGCCCGTAGGGCCACAGGGCAGAAAGTCCCTGACCAGAAGGGTCATTCGTTATGCTAAAAACTAAACATGTGAAATAAAACAATTGGGGTCAAGATAAAAATGTCGAGAGACACGCTTAGAGGAACAAAAGGGCTAAAAGAATCCCGTGGAATTGGTCATAAGGCAAAACAGAGACAATAAAAGAGTATGAACAAGAAGAAAAGTGGAATTCATAATGGAAATTTAATAATCGTAAAATTGTAAAACTTACGGCAATGGTGCAGATAAGCAACACTAACACTAAAACAGTGGACGAGCCAAGGAGCACGAAGGTCACTGATTAACCCGACCTCGGTTGCGGCCACGCTGACGGCCACGACGTCCGCGAGCAGGGAGCTGAGCCGGAAGTTGAGCAGGAACGCCGGCTGCCGCAGCGGAAGCGGCGGCAGGCGGGCCGGCGCGGCGGCGGATGGGTTCAGGTGGAAGGACGAAGCCCGGTGGGAAGGACGCAAGAGAAGCTGCGGCAGCAGAGGATGCAGCAATGGCCATTCCCCAGCCGTGGTGGGTGGCGATGTAGAGGAGGTTCAAACGCTGAAAGACGACGTTTTGAACACGGTCGTCCATTTCGGGGTACTCAGACGTGATCGAGAGCAAGAAGGCGACCTCATGGTGATCCCTGCCCGTAAGAGTTGGGAGTTTAGCCAGAAGTGCAGATGCCAGGCGCTGGACTTGGCCCAGGAAACCCGTTGGGAGGGCCGTAGATGGCTCAATGAAGAGCCGCTCCCAATCAAACGCAGGGTCTTCAGGAGGCTCCAGATGGCCCACTGCAGCAGGAGGAGGAGCTGCGGCGGCGGCGGCTTGATGGCCGAGCATACCCTGGACGGCGGCCGTTAACTGGCTGAGCTGCTCCTGGGTCCTCTGCATCTGCTCTTGCGTTTGTGTTAACGCTTGCTCCAGCCTTGCCGGAGAAGGAACACGGCGAGGGAGCGAGTTAGACCTGGAGCTGGGCATCGCAGACCGAGGAGATGTTGACAGGGGCCGGGCCTGGCGACGATGTAGGCGAGGAGTTGTAGAAACCGGAGTTCTGAACAATGGACGCCTAGGCGAACGTCAGGGTCCAGAACGACTGCGAGCTCGGCCAACCGGAGACGGGCTGAGGAGAGCGGACTGGATCCTGGAACGTCGGATTTCCGCGGTCAGCGGACCAGGGGTGCCTGGTGATGACGGGGTTCGACCGGCGGGTGGGGAAGATCTTGCCCTCGGTGAAGCTGGCCGTCGTGAGCGAGTGAAATGGGGGGAGCGAGTACTCATCAACGGGGAGTCTGTTGTGGTGTGCTCCGCCTTCCATGTCCAGCCGATGACTCACACCATTTCCGTTCTAAAAATGGCTTAGTCTTATCTTCTGACTTCAATCCATCCCACGGTGTTGTTCTAGGAATGCCAAAATCCAGGGCTGCTTTTTTCCTTCAAAGCTCCATTTAGAACTGCGTCGATAGGTTTTGTAAGATTTTCTTCAGTCCACTTTGCCATTCATGTAGTTCTTTCTAGTGATCGAACCATCTGAAAACCAACAAATTGTTCAGTTTGATATTTTTTGTGATAAAATATAGTGCGGCGGTATTGTCCACTGTAAGATTGGCGGAATTACCTCACTTGGACAATATGGCGGATGCCCGCTATAACCAACAAACGAATGGGTAAACGTTGAGGAAACTTGAAACATAATTTACTCTGTAACTAAGCTTTCAAAACATATATTACTGAAACTGATAAATAATGAAGTTCATATACTTACCGCGAGTTAAATATGCGGTGATAATAACAGCAGGTTTCTGGTAAACTAAAACTTCACAAGTTGCAGACGAATTAAACGCAACAGACGAAAGGGCGGTACTGCCTGAAGCTTCCCTAGTTCGCCGCTAGGGGCCAGCGGCAGTCACGTGATTCATACACTGAGTAAAGAAATGGAAGTGGGGAGTGGCGGAATTCCCCATGGTGGCGGAATTGTACCACTCTCCCCTAATTTCGTTCTGGTGACACCTGACAGTTGGCTGCACTGACGCAACGATGCGACTGCCCTTACCTTACCCTGTTTCTTTTTTTACCCGCGAAACCACCCTTACTTGGGATGTTTGTGGGTGCCGGAAAGCCGGGCAAACATCAAGATTAACGATGTGTAGTGTGCATTTTGTTGTGAGTGTCAATGTGTCAATCAGATCTCAGGTACAACAGCGGTAGCTCGAGTGAGCGGGCGGTGAGGTGCACAGGTGCAGACAGAGTGGTGCGTAGGCCTACGTGACGTTACCATGACAACGGGAGTTTGATCGCGCATCCACTGTGTCCATGTGGTATTATTAGTCATCATACTTTACACTGCGCACGCACACTGTTCTGCTTTTTAGCGAATTTCCCCTATAGGGAAGAAGCTATTACCGTAGGTCTCATAGTAAGACTTAAGCCCAACCATGATAATGTTTTGTTTTGAGATCCCCAGATGACAAAAACACTATTCGTTCAAATTTATATATATGTATATATATATCTATATATATATATATGTGTGTGCCCGTGAATGCGATAACTTGAGTAAAAAACGTCCGATTTCGATGAAATTTGGCTCAAATGTGTAAAATGACATTCATGACTTTAAGTTCGAAAACCAGAAAAATCGGACCATGGAAAGGGGGGTTTATGGGGGTTTTGAATTTTCCAAAAATCAGTTTTTTGCATTTTTCACCCTAAAAATTTTAGACGACTTCATTTTGGGTTTCACCATGTTATAGAGCTTAAAAAAACAAATAATATAGTATTTTGAATTATTAACCTAGGTTAAGTGGTTGCGGAGAAAATCCAAAAAACCTACTCATAAAATCTCCCATGTTAATCTTATGGGAAAAAGGTTTTTTGCTTTCCCTCAGTTCATTTCAATGTAAACCTCACATTTGCTTTTACCAATCAGTTCAGCTCTACAAAATAATCATTTTGGTCTTTAAATTGTGATTCTACGTGCAACTGTTGCAGAGATATTGAAAGTGCTAAACACAGTACGTTGTCCAATGTTATCCTTATGGAGAATAATCAAAATTTGATAACTCGATTATTTAGAGAGATGTGCGAGTACTCGAAATTTCGAGTTCGAGCCGAGCTCGGCCCTGAAACTCAAGGTTTTACTGAAACTCAAAGGTTTCGAGCGAGTTTACTCCTGCCGTTTACCCGCGCTACGACGAGTCGTCCGCGGCCGCGCGTCGTCTGTTAAATTCAAATTGAGTCAACAAGTCAACGCATTTGAAGTGTTAAGAGTGATGTGTATTTTAGTGTTTTATTAATAAATAAGTAAGGTGTGGCTTATAAATTTGTGTTAGCCTACTCTTTCACCAAAACGGAGGATTTACCAGGACCTTGAGACTGAGTTGTATGAGCACTGCCTGTATAGTCCACTTTTAGGTTAACCTAAACCTAACCTAATTAACCTAACCGTGTAATTTGTTAAAATAAAATATCAAAAAGAAATCTGTAATGAAATCTAATAGGTAAGCATAAGAAGTTTGTGCTTGTTTTTGTTCCATAATAATTGAAATTGAGTCAATCCATTAATTTTAGGCTCAACTATTGTCCTTTGGCATTGAGCTGTTTTTAAAGACAAGTGATTGTTTTGGCCTTGTTAAAGTTTCATTAATGATTTTTTAAATAATTTGTAATATTTTATAACTCTAAGTCATGGCTTCAATTTTATCAATTGATTAGCCAGGCACTTTAAAACATAGTATCTTCATGTTTTTACTAACTGATAGTTCTTATTAAGACTATTAGTGTTAAAATTAATGCCAAGATATGTTAGTAAATATATTTTGTGTGGTAAGTAAGTAGGTTAATGTTTTACCATGTAATAGGCCTTTTAAATACTGAAATAAAGTTTATTTTAACTTTAGGCTTAAATGTAATTTTATTTGATCCATTCGTAGAAAGATGTAGCTTTGGCCTAAACATAATATACAAAACATAGGATAAATAAAAAGGAGGAAATAAAATAAAAAACTGAGATTATTTTTTAACGAAACTGTTAATTAATACCATATAGGCTATAACAACCTTAATACCAACAGATTAAAAGGATTTTATCTTCATGGCAAAATGTTATCCAATAACTTTGGTATGATTTATTTTCAGATAAATGTACTTATCTTTTTCCAATGAAGCAGGAATCCATTTATTTTACTTACTATTGTTATTTTCAGGGCATAGTGACTGGAAGAGTATATTTTAATAACAACATTTATAAATGGAAGCCTATACACTGTTTTGATCCAATTCAACTCGACCTATGTGTTTTTTTTTTTTTTATTCGTATACTCGACTCGAACTCGTGATTCAAATCTTTTGCCATTTACTCGACTCTAACTCGACTCAACTTAAAAAACCTGTACTCCCACATCTCTAATTATTTATGAATTGGTATGTTGATGAAACTTGGCATGTGGCTTCAACTAGTACTGGTATGTTGATATTTGCACAACAAAATTTTGCCGATTTTCCCCGCAGCAGCGAGCCTGCATACTCCGCCCCCATGTCATTCTTTTAGAGAATAAGTAAAATGTAATGTCTCCCTTATGAACATAAATTAATAAAACGTGATATACATCTTTGACTTGGTAAGTTACATTGATAATTGCATGAAAACACATATTTTGTTTTCCTTGGTGCAGCAAACCTGCGTACTCTATGTTGTTCTTATGGAGAATAAATAAAATGCTATATATCACTTATTTATTCCTGTATTTTTATGAAACTTGGTGAGTGGCTTTATGTGGTAGTGTGAAAGATATACATGCATTGGAAATTCACTGAGTACGCAGGTTTGCTGCTACGGGGTTATTTGATATTACAATTATTATTTGTAACGATAAAAATCTGAGGGGGGAAGTCCACCACTAAGTTCGCCCCCCCGACTCTAAAGCTGGATCCGCCACTGATTTCAGATGCTAGAAACAAATATCGTACCTGATTTAGTATTTTATATTGTAATATATGTAGAGTGCTTTGAGTAAACAGAACAACAAATGAAAACCTGTTGTGCCTGTTTTTGATTAAAATTGACTTTCTGTAGCTCAATGCACAAAACCATGTTTTCAATGTTTAAAATCAAAGCTAGTTTATTTCAAGGTGTTATTTACAATTTTAAACAACATTTGTTTGTGCTAAGTTACCACAAACAAATTTGTTTAAAATTGTAACTGACACCTTGAAGGTAAGGAATATGACCCCATGACTTGAAGCCAGCCAGCCAACATATAGTTTTTGTAAAACTTTTTATGTTGTGTTGACAGTGGCTTCACTTCATCACAACAATTTTGAGAGTTGCCTAATTTACTTGGATTGGGTTAGAGATTATATTGCTCAAGGTTAAGACTATTATAATTTGGAACCAGTTTTCGATATACCTCAGTTCCAAAACAGTTGGGTCCAAAAACCATAAAATGTCAAAATTTTTATTGACATTGGTCTTATTTTGTAGTACCGTTTTCTACAAAAAATACATGGTTCACAGTGTTATATCATTAATGATTTTCCTGACCAAAAAGATTCCCTGACCCTCCCTAATTAATAAATTTAATTATGCCTGACCCTTCCCTAACCAAAAAAGATAATTTTCCCCGACTCTCCAAATACACAGTTTATTTACAATCTTTATATATAATTCTGTAAGCAAATTTTTAAGTCAATATTGTGGTAGTTTGGTAAATCGCAGGATGATGGGAGGGGGCTCAAAATAAAGGTCTTGATCCCAGGGACTCGGGGAAAATAGCAGTATTTCTAAAAACTTACCAGCAAACGAGAAATAATGTGAAGTGAAACATCCCCATAAGAAAAGCATGGTAATTTAAAAACGTCTGATTTGTTTACATTAAAACATGTAATTAAGTGTATTTTTTGTTTACGAACTGACATGTGTTCGTACTGACGGATGGGACAGAATATTGGAGTAAGGATAGGGCTATGGCCTTTTTAAACCTCTAGTATGTAATATTTCACTAAATAATTTTTGTATCGGCCACCCCTTCTCCATAGCTGTTCCAATGCCCTCTTAATTTTTGCACAGTATTGCTTTGCGTTTACAATCAAATTAAAGCCCTGACGCATAAAGTATCAAGCATTTTCCCTGACTTTCCCAAAAGAGCGAACTGTGAAATAATAGAACTATAGATGAAAATAAGCTTATCTTCCAGACTGAAGTGTCCGTTCAGCAAGCTCGGCTGCAAGAAGGAGTTCTACCGCAAGGACAAGCTGAAGCAACACCTGTTGACGCATTCCACCGCCAAAAGCCTCAAGTGCAAGGGCTGTCCGCGCGTGTTTAAGCACTTGCTACAGCTGATGAGACATGAGGCAGTGTGCGTCAGTGAGAACAAGCCTTGCAAGGACTGCGGCCACGTCACTGCTAGTCTGGTGAGTCAGTCCGGATAATATAGTCTGCCCAAAATATACCAGAACAAAAATACCCCCGTTGCAGCAATCCTGCACACTCAGCAAATTCCCAATGCATATATATATATACAGGGTTGGTGAAAAGTCCCAGGACGGCTTAATATTTTTTTAACCGTTACAGATGGAGCTATACAAGTTGGTACACTGTTACTGGGCATACAACACTATTTTACTACAATTTCAATGAGCCGCTACCACCTCAGGGGGACGGCTCACAAGGAGTCGGAAGAAAATCTTAAATAGAAGCATAAGTTGACATTCACATCAAATTAAAGGTCTTTATTAGTAGAATACAATGCCACAAATCCGACTTTAAACGGACAACCGAGCTCAAAATGGCAGCTATTCAAAGATGGCTTGAATTTGAAATTTTGATGTGCTGAAGTTTTGAATCGGTTTAGTAATTTATTAGCTAGGAGAGTAAATTTGTGCAAATTAAATTGAAATTTATTACATTAATGTAATTTTACATTTTAATGCAAAATGTAAATGTGTTACATTAGATTACACACAGCTACTTATCAACATTTCAAATTCAAGCCATCTTTTAATAGCTGTCATTTTGGGCTCGGTTGTCCGTTTAAAGTCGGATTTGCGGCATTGTATTCTAATAATAAAGACCTTTAATTTGATGTGCATATCAACCTATGCTTCTATTTAAGATTTTCTTCCGACTCCTTGTGAGCCGTCCCCCTGAGGTGGTAGCGGCTCATTGAAATTGTAGTAAAATAGTGTTTTATGCCCAGTAACAGTGTACCAACTTGTATAGCTCCATCTGTAACGGTTAAAAAAATATTAAGCCGTCCCGGGACTTTTCACCAACCCTGTATATATATCACTATTACATAAAGCCACTTACCAAATTTCATAAAAATACATTCATAAATAAGTGATATATAACATTTTATTTATCCTCCATAATGCGCTGATTGCTGCAACAAGGAAAATAAGAAATGTGTTTTTATGTGGGTTTGCTTGCTACGGGGTAAATCAACAAACAATTCCTTTTGCAAATATCAATAGATTACTACTAGGTGAACCCACATACCAAGTTTCATCAATATACATTTATAAATAATCGAGATATAAATTTGTATTTATTCTCCATAAGAATATTGGACCGTTGTACTGTGTTCATCTCTGCAACGGTTGGGCGTAGAACAACAATTTAAACACCAACATGACTGTTTTGTAGAGGTAAACTTATTGGCAAAACTAAATGTGAAGTTTTAGTAAAATTAACTGCGGGAAAGCTGAAAAACCTTTTTCTCATAAGAGTAACATGGGAAATTGTATACAATTTTTTTTTAATTTTCTCCTCACCTAACCTTAACATAGGTCAATGATTCAAGATACCAAATTATTGATTTTTTAAAGCTCTATAAAATTATCAAAACCAAAATTTTGTATTTTTAAAATTTGGAGTGAAAAATGCAAAAATTATTTTACAATTTTAACCCCCATAAAACCCTCTTCCCATGGTCCGATGTTTCTGGTTTTCTAACTTAAAAGTGTTGAATGTCACTTTACGCATTTGTACCAAATTTCTCCAGGAAACTCAATGCCTCCATTGTCTCATGCGTACCTAACGCACCTCCAGCACTCGACCATACCTCGCGCTTCTGTTGTTTTAGGAAAATTTGGCATTACCTCAGTCTATCCCGTGGTTTTGACATTGCAGTATTCGATTTTTACGAATGACAAGTCAACAAATAGGATTTATTTGTATGGATGTTGCACTTCAACACATAGAACAGATGCTAAATTTATAAAATCCAAAAATCATAAGATCACATTTGGACGCACTATTTCTTTTTACAAATGGTTTTATACAATCTCCAGAAATATCTCAAAAGATTAATTTTAAAAATTCAAGCACTTTATATCCTTTTGGGAGAAATTGTATGGAACAAATTTTGAATCTTGGTTTTCTCCCCCCAATGTACCTCTTGGAACTTCACATTTACCAAATTTGACAGGGTCAAGTCCACATTGTGCCCAGTTTGTGAGACTCTCCTGTAATAAGTTTACAAAATAAAATATAGAGATACACCGGAATGTCCAATAACGAATATTTTAAGCTTTGGTGAAGTAGAATTTCTTATAACTGATATCACAGATGTCAACTGCCACAATGTGTCATGACGGGCCGTGCCATAAAGTTAACTTTTCACTAATATTGCCTCTTAATAAAATAATACCCCCGTAGCAGCAAACCTGCGTACTCAGCGAATTTCCAATGCATATATATGTATCTTAATGCTACATAAAGCCACATACCAAGTTTCATCAATATACATTCATAATTAAACTATTTATGACATTTTAATTATTCTCTATAAGAATAACATGGCGGCTGAGTATGCAGGTTTGCTGAAACAAGGAACGAAAAAATGGGTTTTAATACAAATATCAATATAACTCAACTAGGTAAAGCCACGTACCAAGTTTTATTAATTGATGTTCATAATTAACGGAGATAACCCTTTAATTATTCTCCATAAGAATAACATGGGGGCTGAGTACACAGGTTTGCTGCTACCGAAACTATCAACCAATAAATTGTTTTTTGTAGAAATATCAATAGACCACAATGATATAAATCAATATACCAAATTTTGTCAGGCTAAGTTGATAAATAAGCAAGATATGCAATTTTCTTATTCTCCATAAGAATAAGATTGGACTACGTACTGTGTTTAGCACTTTTAATATCTCTGTAACCAATTGACATAGAGCAATGATCAAAACACCAAATTGTTTGTTTTTTAAGCTGAATTCAATGGTAAAAAGTAAAATTTGGTTTACTAAAATATTTTATGTAAAAAACTCAAAAAACCCATTTTTGGGGTACAAACCCCCCCCCCCCAAGATACCCCTTAGGATGGAGCGATCTGGCTGGTCTTCGAACTTAGTCATAAATGTTGCTTTAGATGTTTTTACCAAATTTAATCAAAATCGGACCATTTTTACGAGAGTTATCGCACCCACGGATACAAATATAAATATTTATTACATTTATATATACATACAGTTTTGAACGGATGGTGTTTTTGGCATCTGGGGACCCCAAAACGAAAAGTTATCATGGTCCCGGGCCTAGGTCTTACCATGCCGACCACGGTAATAGCTTCTTCCCTATAGGGGAAATTCGCTTAAAGGACAATTTCCTCCACACCTTGTTAGAGGGAAATATTTAGAGCAACTGAATATAGTTCTACTAGGCAACTAACAGAACTATAGTCTATTTAAAGTAGGTTTAGGATTGACTCTAGAGACTCCTGTTAGGACTGGTGGTAACTTTTAAGCAGCAGCGTCTCGCCCGGCCAATGACAGGACAGCTTTGACCGAACATAACTATAGCAACCAAACACGTGTCCTGCAGTGCCAGATTGCTTTTTTTGTTTACTAGTAACCATCTGCGGCATCTGCTTGGAATAAATAAATGTTTGTTTTTATTCGGTCATAGAAACTATAGTAAATGTCCAAATGCCATTTGAAATGTAAACGTTATTTTGTTTATTTTGATAATTTCAGCGTTTTGTTAAACTATCTGAGGTATTAAATGTACAGTTAGTTGTATACAGATGTTCGCATATTTTATATTATACATAATGAGTTCTTCGATTATTGTTTCGATAAACAGTTTAGATCAGTCTTGTACAAAAATAGAACGTCCCTAAACTCGACCAATGCCAAATTCTCCTTATCTTAAATTACTCTTTTTAACCCTTTGAGTGCTAAGCTTCTGAAAGGAGTAGTTGAATCCGTGATGTTTTGTTGATTTTTTTAATATATTGAACGCCTGAACAGTTAAAATTAATAAAAACGTGCTTCCGCTGGACACACACAGTAAAGGATAGGTAAAAAGTAGCAAAACACCTGATCAGATGTGCAACTCACAAAGAATCCACCCATCCCGTCAGCTTGGACCCGAGCCGTCCACCGTTTGCTTAAGGTCCGCCCTCCCCTTCAACTCTGCCACAGACAGGTGAACTCTCCATGAGTTGCACATAAAAACCACCGACTGTGACGGGATTCGAACCCTCGATCCAAGTGTTACCCCCGGCCGGGAAGGTAACGCCTTAGACCGCACAGCCACTGGTCAGGCTAGCAGCTGCAGTGGATCAGTTGGTATTATAGAGACTAGGCGCTGGACGAGGTAGTTCAATTCGTGTCTACCAGGTTTCACCACATGTCAGACTCAGACTGCAGACTGAGCGCCTAACGGTACAATCGCTTATGAAGCAGTAACAGTGTTTATTGATAACAGATTCAAAAGACGATATATCGGGCCATAGCACTGAAAGAGTTAATCGTATTTTTTAGTTAGACCCCAAAATGGTCTTGAAAGTGTATATATTATCCATTACGTACCGAGTCCAACACGTATTGAGATGATTTTTCGGAGAAAGTTGGGTGAAACACGTCATAGGCTATGTTCATAGGACATGTTCTGATAATTGTTTCGTATTAATCAATCGATTGACCTAAAATTTCATACATGATAAGTCATAATCCTAAGTAAATAGTTTTAGTAACTCACAGTACCTTATGAACAAAAATATTTAAAATATATTTTACAAACTCAATTATCCTACAATTTATGTAACATAATATTCTGATCGCGGGCGAAGCCACGACGGGTAACAGAATAAGGTAAAACTTAATCCTTCTAACCCTTGCTTTGCATCGCTTAGCAAGGGTAAACATTTGTTTATATTCACAAGAAAAATGTATATCATTCATATTGTTTTGGCAAGCTGAGGAAAGTGATTCCATAATGTGGTTTAACCATATGTATAGCGTCGTCTCCTGTTGATTGTAGATTTGGCAATTGCGCCATCAAAACTTCCGAAAGCTGTCACTTAGGCGCTACAGTCAATCCTAAAGCTACTTTAACCCTAGGAGTGGCGCCATGTTAACGCGTAGTGTGGCTAGCTAAATTTGGCGATTTTGCAGACCTTTTTTTAAAAATCCATATAAATTCAACCGTTAGAGTAAACAAGTTAACTTTATATTCATTTTGTTCAGAAAGAACAGGAGATTCTAGAAATAGTAAAATAATAAAGATCTAGACATTTTTTTTTCCGGTAAGTGAAAAGAATAAGAAAATTTTGATTTTTTTTTTTGAAATTTCAAACGCAGCCAGGGTAAAGTTTTTTCCACAGATTTTTTATGGAAAATTCATTATATACATTTTGTAGACAATCTAATCCCCTACATATAAATATATAACATGTTGGGGAAAGAATTTTTTTATAAGTTTTTTGGGGCATAATGTAATAATAAACGGAAACCCGAAAAATGCGTAAACTGTACAGTGTTAGTTTGTGATGTAAATAAGTAATGTAATATATATGTATACTAATAATGATATATATATATATTTGTAGAGCTAATAAAGTAAGGAATCCAAAAAAGTCATAGGTTTATGATAAAAAATTATTGTCACTTATAAATACATGTAAATAAAATAACGTTTTGGAATTTTTGCGAATTTGGAAAAAAAAATTTCACAGTTTTTAGTATATAACTTTTTGACCAAATATTTTACCCCCAAACCAATATAACCATGCTGTAGTACATTCAATTACCTACATAAAAATGTATAACACTTAGGGTAAATTATTGTTTTTATATGTGTTATGTAGCACTAAACAGTCGCGGATTTGGCAAATTTCACTAGGCCTATGTAGGAGTAAACACAACACTTTATAAACACTATTTGTCACACTTCAGTAATATTTATGCATAATATAATGCATAAAGATTACTGTTATATACACACAAACACTTCACTTACACTAAAAACTCCGTAATAATAAATTATTTAGTAATAACTCACTGATAATAGTTATAAAACACAAAAATATCAAACACGATTTCTCGAATGGAAAATATTGGCAGTGGCTACGTACACGTCCGACGTGAGCCGCTACTGTTCACGTCCGTTCCAAATTATGCACCGTACGTTACTTTTCCTGTGATTTTTAAAACAAATTGAGAGCCAGAAAACCTCCTAACCTAATCTAACGTAATCTAACATATCCTAACCTAACGAAACATAACGTAACGTAACCTAACCCAACATAACCTAAGCGGTAGCGAAGTGAATTTGCCCTTATATTGGACGTGTACGCAGTCACTTCGGAAAATATTTTTATTAGAAATAGCCTTGTAATAATTATTAACTCATAGCAGCTGACGGTGGAGTCAGTGCTGCCATCGCGCAACACCAAATTATTCGTCATTCTTTCTTCTTTCAAATAAGATATTATATGTCATGCAAATATAACATTACACTGGATATATATTCGATTTTGCAATCCGCCGGTTTCCGGCGGATCGCCATTTTACAGAAGAACAAAAATCATCTGTGTTTATAAAATCATATGATCTGTCAAATCAATATATCGATCTAAAACTCCATACCAAAATGAAATATAACTCCTTGGCTGTGCATTGGTACTTCCCGCAACATCGTGCGACGAAAATTACCCGAGGTGGGTAATTTCAAAAAAGTCATGTTTTGACATTTCCCAAGTGTCAGCTGCAAGTATCGTGTCGCGCCTAAAATTCATTTGATTTCTAATCGCGGTGACATTGTTATATACCTGCTACAGGGTTTGTTTATGTAATAAAATGAAAGTTCAGAATATTATCTTTCGAATGATATATATATTATTCACTTTTGAGTTGATTAATAGAGGTTTATTTACATTGCAAAATTTTCGGTCAAAATCCGCCGGAAACCGGCGGTCGCCACAATAGGCGACACAAAAATCCGCCGGAAACCGGCGGATCGCCACTCCTAGGGTTAAATAGACTATAGTGTTATATACTGTACTAGAGAAATCAGCTAGTGCACTAAAACACACAACTTTTTACTTTTTAACCCTTACTGCCGACGTGCGCATTTGCGCACGTCGAGAACATGCGAAAAACGCCGACGTGCGCATATGCGCACGTCACTAATTGTGCGAGAATCGCTGACGTGCGCAATAAAGCACGTCTAATATTTCTAACTTATTGGCCTTAAATGTTTACCAAATGCCACGAAACTTGAGATACTCGTTGTCAAGACGAGTATGAGGAACATAGAAAAGTACAATTTATACTCTATGACTTGTATAACCTATAAAGTTATACTCATTGATTCCCCCTACCGTCTGTGCATAGTCGACAGTTGCTCTGTGTAGTGAGTGTTGTCTGCCATCCGTCTTTCAATTGTTGTTTATGTTTACTGGTGTTGGTTTGTTGGTTATGTTTGTTGATTTATCCATGGTCTAGTGAGTAAAGTTTTGATGTCATTACGAAAATGGACAAGCGGAGTAGATCGCCAGTAAGTGACAATACCATCGTAAATAGGTGTTCACCCTACCTGTTTCGGTGAGCACAGGTGTTGAAAGGGTTTTTTGTGAAATTTTCTCAAATATTCTAAATATTTTTGTCGTTGTTAGTTTAATTATTTTAGTATGTTTTTAGTGTTATTTTATGATCCTTACAACATTTTTCAATTTAGAAGCCAAATGTACATGTTGTTATAAAAAAAATATTGTCAATTGTATATGCAAAGATGTTCAATTTTGAAAATATGAATAAATTTTGAAAAAAAACATCAGAATTCCTGCATTTATCAAGGTAATGGCATGAAAATTTGGGTATGTGTTTACTAATGCCTGTTTTACAACATGTATAAATAAAATTGGTTGAGGTATAAGTTTTAGAGGTAATTTTTATAGTCCAAACTAAAAAATATATATATATTTTTTATTTGTATATATGTATATATATATATTTTAACTAAAAAACTATTACATACACCAAAATATATATGTTATTTGAAACAAACAACTCAATACAAATAAAACAAGGCCTAACTTATAAATTTCTGATGAAAAATAAAAAAGTTACAAATTTTTTAATGTGCGTGAAATTTGGTCTAATTGAACCTGGCAGTCTTGGCAAGTAAATCTTAATAGTGGTCTGGCATTTTTGGTGACGTCATAAAAAAATGGTCTGCAGTAAAAGGGTTAATCAGCAGGAACCAAATTATGAAACATATTTTGTAAAAAACTTCCATGTTCTAGGACCGTTACAAGAACACCACAGTTAAAACCAGGGAAGAAACACACATCAACAGACGGAAACACAGATTGCTCGAGAGCAGGAAAACGCCGGATGACGGAGTTCCGACAATTCAAGTCGTTGTGGTACCACTGAACAATCCTGAAGTGCCTCCTAGTTCGTAGCTTCACACGTGGTCACCATCACTGAGCTCTAACTTCGTACTGGAGGCAAAAATGTTTTACGATTTGTATTGCATAATTTGTTCATTATTAAAAACATAAGGCTACAATACACTAGATATTGTCACTGGATAATGTAAAATACACTATTAACATACAGTATCTTCTTTTATAATGTTCAATTCTGAACGTTTTTAATTTTTATCTAGGATCCATAAATTTTTAAGACTGGAAGTAAAGACTTGAGTTTTTAAATAATTTACTTTTTAAATAATTTACTGTGAAACTGTTACTGGTAACCTCGCTCAGGACATCTTAACCCGCAGTATCTTCTTTACTTTTGAATGACACAAAATCAGCATAAAAAAAGTAAGGACTGAAAATTTGCATTTAAAAGTAAATTGAAAAAAAAAACTGTAGTTAGGGTGATTTAGTTAGGTGATGGGCCATTCGAATGTTCTTGACAAACTGATTACCGTACTTTCAATCACTCGACATTAAATAATCAAAATTTGAACCAAGTTAATTTGATCGTTTGTTTTACTTTTTCTGACAACACCGTGAAATATAAGTAGATATTAAGTTTAATACAAAATGGAATAATTGAAATCGTGATGGATTCAGTTTGTGAACTCATTTGATTCAAGCGACTTGTTTATCATCACCACAAAACGATGGTAATGGCGGCACACAGTTTCGTTGATCAGTGTTGTCTCCAGAATTAAGTTAGAGCTCAGTGTCTGCCATGTTTAATAAAGCTGATTAATTACATTACACCAGCTGATTGTTCATTTAATTTATAGGGTAAGCCAAACACCAGCTGATTGTTCATTTAGTTTATATAGGGAAAGCCAAAAGACTCATTGTTAGTGTTTGAATTCAGGTCAAGTTAAAGTAGAACATTTGTAAGGTTGTATGTTTATTACTTGCGTAATGTTTTGAAACTGTGATTTATATTATATTTGTTAAACTTGGAATGTGTTCTGTTTTTGAACCTTGGAAAGAAAATCTTATGCCATTTCCTCGAGTGAAATTGACAAATTCGTTTGGCCATTTTGAAATCCGGTTCCGAGGTGGCTGGACTGGAGGGAGTCTACTCTGTGATAAATATTTTTTCGTCATACTGCTTCAAAAACATCTGTTTTTGACAGATGCGTTGAGATTCAAAAGTTCTTCTTTTTAGTCTTTGGATAATAACATATGTTTTGATGATCATTATCGTACTAGGACTAAAAAGATCATTGTTGATGATACTTTTGATTCGAGGTCGTCATAAATCGATTAAAATTCATTTGATTATAAATAATCGAAACATTCATTGTTATTGTCGAAACATTCATTGTTGTATTGTTATTTGAAGAACAACCGATTGATTCGAACCACAATGATTGGTTTGAATGATCGACTCAACAACCGATAGATATGAATGAACCGAAGTTATGCATGTGCAACAGCTGATTGTTTCAAGAGACAAGCTGAAAGAAACATTTGAGGTTATGAAGACACAGTACGTAAATTTTACTTTTGTTTTTGTTTAAACCTTAAGTTTTTTGGCAGTATGACGAAAAATATAGTTCGTCACTCGGATCAAAAGTGTCTTTTTAATACTCGCTCATTTCCCAGCCTCGGCTTCTCCTCGGCAGTTAAACTGGAGCTCGTATTAAAAAGATCCACTTTTGATCCTAGTGACGAAATATACTATTAAAACAATGATAGAAAATTTCTTACAAAATTAACTTAAGGGAACATTTACCTATCAACATTCACAATAAAACATATTTGCATTTTTGTACAAATAATTTAATTTTATGATATTCTTTACAATTTCAGCACCTGATTAAAAAAAAGTCGTTTGTACAATAAAGCTACACAGATATGGTTATCATGATGATAAAATTCTATAGCTTAAGAACTAATAACAAACAAAAAGAGATAACACACAAAAGCTTATATTACACACAGCTAGCTGCTCATAATAAATATTCTCACAGCATATATTTATTTGTACTGCTGTAAAAGATAGCCTAAATATTTATACATAAATACATTTATCTCACAAAAGAAATTAAATGTGCACATCTTAAATGCAATCTATATTACCTTAAAGTAGACAATACACTGATAAGTAAAACTAAGGTGAAGGTTATTTACAAAATGGTAAATATGCGGTGATGATTATAAAATTATTTTATATATTTACAACTTTTATTAGATAAAAATAAAATGGGATTAAGCCATTTTTGGAAGTTGATAAGACCATAATTTTGTCACTTTGTTATGCATTGTTTCTAACAATTTTTTTTTTTCGAAGAAAAAATTTTTTATATCACTTGGACCCGATGGTGTAAATATTTTGTAAGATAAAAACAGTTGTGAGGCTCTTGAAAACGCAAACAAAACCAATATTAAATATTACATTTTTACTGGATTGCATACCTTTAAAAATTCCTTTTAAATATTGCACCATAGTCAACATGTTGCTTGAATGGGAGCTTTATATGCTGTCTATAGTAGCCCTCAGGCATAATGTATTAGTGTTTACTATCATAAAATATAGTCTCTAGAGAAAACAAAAAATACTGATCAAAGTTTAATTTTCCCCATCTCTGGCAATGCTACAAATTGATAGTTTTACTGCCTTAGTAATTATAAAGGCAAAGGAATTTAAGTATTTTCACAACTGTTATTTACTTATCACCTTTTAACACGTTCGCTGCGGGCTACAGGCCGGCCTGTAGTACCGCTCGCTGCCGCCAGGCGGGCCACCGCCCGGCCTGTACTGTGTCGCCACGAAGCTTACCGGGTTCAGTGTGCACCAGCGTGGCGCGCGGGGTAAACAATTTGATGCCAGCGTGTAGCTTAGAATGCAAACT
Source organism: Allygus modestus (assembly GCA_963675035.1). Lineage (NCBI taxonomy): Eukaryota > Metazoa > Arthropoda > Insecta > Hemiptera > Cicadellidae > Allygus > Allygus modestus. The sequence continues at coordinate 28,712,569 of OY776112.1, read as the reverse complement.
TTATTTTGGTGTAGGTTGGTAGTAAATTTCCCCCAATACCCCGGCCGTCACGGGACTTCCCCGCAGTCGTTTTCGTCCGACTTATTCCCTGTACATGGCAACCCTGGTTGTCTACTGCTATCTGGATTATTCTGCTACCTGGTGGCGTTTTGTAGAACTACGTCCAGTGGTGTTGTATTGCAGTACAGCACCGCACAGTGTTTTTAGTCATTCGTTAGCCGGGAACTCAAAATGTGACCGCGTCTATCGGAACAGTTGCCGCATGGCGGGAACACGCCCACGAGCGTGCCTCGCAGCGAAAGTGTTAATGAGAATCCAAATACAGACTGATATTGTAATAATCATTTAATAATTTAATTGTTTAAATTTTTCATACATTGTTTCCAACAATATTGAATTTGTATGTATGTTTACGACATACCACAAGGTGTCTTTTTCCAAAAACCACCCTAGACTGATTTTTTAACAACTTTGTCGCAAATGGCGGAATCCCACCTGGTCTCACTCGTTAACTAGATCACAGACAACGCGGGAAGCTTAGTCGATCTTGACGGCTCCGTAGATCTTCATGACGAATGCGTACGCCGCGAAGAACCCGATAGTTCCGGTCAACAGCCAGAACGTGAGGACCATGAGACTCGTGTAGCCGAAGTAGAGGAGGGTGGGGATGAGCTCGGTGATCTCCAGTTTGGTCATGAAGTAGAAGATGGAGTAGCCGAGAACGTAGACCGCGGACCCTCCGGACACCAGGAGAGAACGCCACCACCAGTGATAGTCCTAGACACACACAGAACTTAGTACGAGAGGAAAGGGATGCCAGAAAACTTACCGATTGAGAAGTGTAAATCAACAGGACAGAAAAATCACTAGCAAAAAGTCACACATAAGCTTGTCCCTTTCTCAATCAGTTGAGGAAGTGCTCTAGTCCTTTAGTAAACTATTACTTTTCAAATACGATTAACAAGTGTTTAACCCACTTCACTTATATGGAAACTTTACTTTTTTCTTGTATAAAGGTTTATTTTGTTCTTAAATATAAACTAAACTGAAACATGATTTTCAAACAATACACTTAATCTTAAAATTGTATACAACAAAATTACATATTTTTGCCAACAAATAATTACTTGTACCTGAAATTTACAAAATAAAAACACTTTTAAACATTTGTTAACAGTTGTATAAAATTAATTTTCAACAATACTTAACCGAGAGAAACCTTCCACACTACTCGCAAACAACATTTCACTGAAACAAGATCAAGACTCCATTGAATGTGATGTGGTCAACAGTTTGGGAGCAGCTGTCAATGAGTATTGCTTCCTTTAATTCAGCCCAAAAACCTACTCCTAGATTGATATTGACAAGCACATCTTACTCCAAACACTCAGTACTCTTGAAGCTCCTACACCTGGCCGAACAATTGCTGTAAACACCAACATTCGATCATACTCGCATGCAAGCATACCGGCTTAAGCTGCTTGTGTGTGACTGACACAAATTTGTTACAAAACTTTTACTGTAATGATCTCAAAAATGAACATTGGTAAAAACGAAAATTATTATATGTATATACATACTTATCATATTCAAAAGTTCTCAGTTTCTTAATTTCTTGGGAGGTTGTTTTTTTCCACGTTTTTTCTTATGTAAAATGAAAACGAGGGCATTCTGCTTTTACAAAATCAGAGTATTACGTGGAGGAAATCTTTAACATTGTTGATACACAACATTTGTAGTTGCTCATGTCAATAAACTGTGGTTGTTGTTTAAAACAACCTAAATTCACATATCTTGGCCTCACCAAAGCCCAGTCAATAGAACGTGCTAACACTCAGATTAACGTTACCTCGCCACACAGCTGGAAGTACACCATGACTATGGAGATCTGTGAGCAGGAGATGACCAGGATGATGAACACGAGGAACAGGAAGCCGAACAGGTAGTAGAACTGGTTCTGCCAGATGGCCGTCAGGATGAAGAACAGCTCGATAAAGATGGCTCCAAACGGCAGCACTCCCGCCATCAGTGTGCTGCAATTTAAGCAGATTTGTTTAAAAGTGAATAACTAAATCTCCTGTGGATTATTTGGTGTTCCAGATAGTCAATGCAAAATGAACTGAACATTTAGAGCTCATGTCAGAATTGGTTTACGACATTTACCTGTGGTGTTTCATGTTTCTGTAATAGATTACGTACAAAAATTTTTTCTATTGCTTCCATTTTTTATTTATTGATTTTAATTAGTTAGTTAACTAGGATTAAAACATGGTCCGGCTGCCATTCGGCCAATATCACTAGGTTCAGTTATCGCTTAAAATCAATATTATTTGACCAAATCGTTATTTACAGCCAATATTACGATTCCAGTGATTTTTGGCTGATGTTATGTGCCAAAAAGTCAAGTTTTTTTCCAAACTTAGAGGCGAGTATTGGAATACTCAGCCGAAATATTCAAATTGTCTAATATAGTCGCTGAAATAACTCATATTGCACGAGTTTTATGTGTAGACTATTCATTATAAGTAAGGATAACAGACTCATTCAATAAACGGATGGTTTATGTAATTATAATTATTATAACCAAAACTTTACTAGCGAAAATAACCCCACATTGGCACAAGTTCTAAACTGGATTACTAATTACATCCTTTAGAAAAAACTATGAAAGTAAAGGAATGCCAGAGAACTTACCCATTAAGAAGAAGTGTGAAGATTCAACAGGAAAGCTAATTCACTGGCAAAAAGTCACACAAATACACACAGAAACTAGATAATTTTTGAGACAACTTGTCCCCTTCTCAATCAGTTGAGGAAGTGTTTGTTAGTTCTAAATGGAAGCAGGCTTGCCAACTTAATCACTTAACTATTTACACTATTTCACTATACACACTATTACTGTGTACAGTTTGACTAACAAAGACTTCCTCAACTGAATGAGAAAGGAACAAGTTGTCCCGAAAATTATCAAATCTGTGTGAATTTTTGCCAGTGAATTAGCTTTCCAGTTGACTCTCCGCACTTCTTCTCAATGGGTAAGTTCTCTGGCATCCCTTTCCTTTCATAGTTTTTCCTGTATCATGGCCTAGAGCCACACTAATCTAAAACCTAATCACATCCTTTGTAGCTCCTGAACTTTTCACATATAAAAAAACGGTTGCTTGTGTATAGTTGGGGATTTTTCAGTCAATTTCATGGAAAGATAAATTTGACTACTTTACATCTTGCGAAATCTTAATTTGAACTATGTGCTTGTGAAATCCATCCAAGGGGGAGTAACACATCAACATTTTGTTTGACAAGCTTTGTGTCCTAACTAAGCCCCCATCACAACAACTGATACTCACCACAGCAGTGAGTTCATGTACCACAGCTGGTCCGGCACCTGGCGCGGTATCTGGTTGGTCCGGACGGGATGCTGGAACGGCTGCTTGCGATAGCCGAAGTAGTAGCCAAGATAGACGAGAGGCAGCGAGATACCAAACCAGAGCAGCAGCAGCGACAGCATCGTGGAGAATGGCACCGCACCGCTAGAGTTCTTGCCCCAGATGAAGAAGTTGAGGAAGAAGCCCGTCCCGAACACTACGGCCGGGTAGAGAATGGCTGTCTGCAAGTTGCAATTCAAACTTTACTTCCATATATCAGGTCAACCGCATGGAGTGTGTTAAATGCCTTTCATAAGTTTGAGAATCAAAAGTTTGGAAACGTAAAATGCATGCTTTCTAAACATTTTGGTTTAATTTACATCAACTTTAGCAAATACCCTAGAAATATTTAAACCTTATATAACTCACATTATATCAAAATACAACACCCTAATAATAACCTATTCCCTAATGGAGGCCCTCACTGTGTCTTCTGTTCTATAGATCAATGAGTAAAATACCCCCGTCGTAGCAAACCTGCGTACTCAGCAAATTTCCAATGCATACACATGTTTCTCACTACCACATAAAGCCACTTACCAAGTATTATAAAAATACATAGTAAATAAGTGATCTATAACATTTTATTTATTCTCCATAAGAATAACATTAGATCTGAGTGCGCAGGTTTGCTGCAAAAAAAGGGAAGAAATATTTTTTTTGCAATTATTAATATAACTCAACCAGGTGAACCTACATACCAAGTTTTATTAATTTATGTTCATAATTAAGGGAGTTATAAAACTTTACTTATTCTCCATAAGAATAACATTAGGGCTGAGTATGCACGTTTACTGCTACGGGGATAATCAACAAAAAATAAATTTGCTGTGGAAATATCAATATACCAATACTACATGAAGCCACATACCAAGTATCATCATTGTACATTCATAAATAATGGAGATATCAAATTTTATTTATCCTCCATAAGGATAACATTGGACAACATACTGTGTTTAGTACTTTGAATATCTCTGCAATGTTTGGAAGTAGAATCACAATTTAAACACCAAAATGATTGTTTTGTGGAGCTGAGTTGATTGGTAAAAGCAAATGTGAAGTTTACATTAAAATTAACTGAGGAAAAGCCAAAAACCTTTTTCCCATAAGATTAACATTTGAGATTTTATGAGCAGGTTTTTTTTAGATTTTTTCCGCAACCACTTAAACCTAGGTTAATAATTCAAAATACCATATTATTTGTTTTTTTAAGCTCTATAACATGGTCTAAAATAAAATTAAGTGTTTTAAAAAGTTTAGGGTAAAAAATGCAAAAAACTGATTTTTGGAAATTTTAAAACCCCCATAAACCCCCCTTTTCCCATAGTCCGATTTTCTGGTTTTCGAACTTAAAGTCATAAATGTCACTTTACACATTTGAGCCAAATTTCATCGAAATCGGACTTTTTTACTCAAGTTATCGCATTCACAGACATATACACACACACACACACACATATATATACACACACACATATATACACACACACACACATATATATGTTTTTTTGTCATCTGGGGACCTCAAAACAAAAAGTTATCATGGTCTCGGGCTTAAGTCGTACCATGAGACCTACGGTAATATCTTCTTCCCTATAGGGGAAATTCGCTAAAACAGAAAGGTAAAGGAATTGATTAATTTTATTTAAGTACAATGTAATTTTCATTAATTACACAGGACATTCAAGATATTTTTCTTAAAAATCATCTTACTACAGACAAAACACTAATACCTATTTATAAGCGAAAATGAATGTTTTAAATTTGTTTAGAAAGTACTTATATTAGCAACCTCAAAACGCATATTACATCTCCCATATCCGAAGTATAATCTGAGGGGAACTGTATACTTTTTTAAATTGTGTAAATTCCTATAAATTTGGAACATACCAAAAACGCAGCTCTCTTCCACTTGCGGCCCTTGATAGTTTTGTACAGCCTGGCGGAGATGTAGCCCGCTATCAGTCCCATGAAAACGTACAGGAATATGGCCGCGGTCATCAGAGCTCCTCGGGAGGCTGGCGACAGCATCCCCAGCATGGCGAAGACTGGACACACGAGAAAACATGAGATTAATATGTAACCTATTAGCAAGGTTGGTAGAGCTTTCAGACCAGGTGTGCTGAGTCGATTATTTAAGGTTTTCTACTTTACTGGAAGAGACCTCATAAAAACAGCTGGAAGGTCACGTGATCACCAATTCAATCTACAATGTTGCTGGAAACACGATATTTATCGTATGAGTACCATATTTTCCTCATCAGTGTAATTAGAATTAACATTGTTTAACTGCTTACATTCTATGATAAGCAGTTATTTTACAAAACTAATACATTGTTCTGATTTATTTGTATTATTAGATTAATGGATTAATGGTTTAAATTTACTTTTTGTATGTCCAGTGACAATTTAAAAATAGCTGTTCCATTATTATACCCTTAAGGTTGGCAACACTTTATGGTATGTTGCTGATTTATGAATCAGCTGGACGCCCTCGTAAGACATCTTTGCTGCTAACATTACTCTTATGTAAATAAGCACACCTGGTCTGAAAGCTCTACGAACCTTGACCTATTAGAGAGAATCAGTGATTATAAAGGAATTTTAAAACGTGAATAGGCCTATAAGTTACGTTAGGATATTAGCAATCTTCCTACCAAATCAGCTCAATCGGGTTAGTAGTTAGAGCGTGATTGAGCCACAAACTAATAAACAAACAAATAAACAAATAAACACTCACAAACTTTCAGCTTTATAATATTAGAATTATTAGTATGACAGCTGATACTTTAAATTTTGTCGGTTGTATCTTATTTCTTAAATCTGTAACATATTTTAGTAGACACGTTAACGTATGCTTGCGGACCATTGCAAAGCTCCTCAGTTTTATAATATGTCAATCCAAATGTTCTCGTATTTTTAAATTCAAGTAAACTGTTGAAATCATTAGTATTTGTACTCGTATTAGTTTTGTAATCTTTCTCTGTCTGATTACAATATAAACAAATTAAATTATTTAGATATGTTGCATATGGTCTAGATATTTGTTGACCTATTGTAAAAGTGTTTGGCAAAACAAGGTGTAAGATAACAAAAGCTAAATACGCAACATGTCTATTCAAATATATCTTTAAAAATTCAGTCTTCGTTCATCCTCTTACGGGAAGAATGAGCATACACCTAGTTAATCCTATCCTATAATCTAATACGAGCAATGTCTTCTTTGTTTGTTTGTTTAATTGAATGTCTATTCAATTAATCCAAAATTTAATTGGAAAATTTATGCAAAATTTATCTCGGAATCCAGCAGAAATATTTTTTTAAACTTTGGAATTTGGGGTTTTAGGACCTAGAACATTGATTGGTAAAAACCTCAACCACAGGAAAACCAAAATTTAGTTTAAAAACTCATTTGAAAATTATAAACTTTAACTTTGTGATCTTGTGGAGTATCAAATTAAAACAAAATAATCATAACTGCTGTGAGTACGTAACTGTTTGACAACTGTCAAAGTAACACTTAAACATGGTAAGTTACCAAGTTACCCGCACCACAATCCTTCCTTACATTGCACAAAATGGTTTCATTTGTTCTACTTCTAAGATTTTCTCACAGAAAATACCACTACCACTACATACACTGACAGTTTATTGGTTGACTGTCAATAAAAGGTGGAGGGGGTGACTTCCACCTATCCTTTTGCTTACTAGCTGGTCATCATGTACTCCGCACAGTACATCCTACTTAGCCTATTAGCTAAGCTTATAGATTCACAGTCAATTCACACTCTAAAAAATCAAATTAATCTTGTACTAGCTGTTACCCGCAGATTCACTCGCAAAACTTCAATATTAATACAGAACTGTAATTTATTTGGATTTTTACCCAATTGCATTTCTTAACCCATTGAGGTAGTAATTTTATTCTATTTGCAGTAGCCTATAACGGAAATTGATTGGTGCTGCACTCTAGTAGCAAAATATGTAACTAATGACCGCGGGCGTCTACGGTTCTATCCGCTAGGGGCGCGGACTGACTGAAAAACCTTAATATCGCCGCCAGGCCTTTGGTCGTGTTAGCTGAGTTGGCTACGTCATGGAAACACCTTGGCCAGGTGGTGATACGATGTTCGTGGGTTCGATTCCCGCACACGACCAAAACTGACCAGTTGTGCAACTCTCAATGAGTTAACCGGTCTGTGGCAACGTTGGTGGGAGGGCCCAAGTAAAACAAACGGTGGCAGGCTTGCTTGGAAGTTGATGGGATTGGTTAATTATATGAGACTTGCACATGGTCAACACTGATTTTGCTAAATTTTTACTTATGTCTACTGTGTGTGTGCCAATGCGACTCTCTAAACTGAAAGAAAACAATATTTTAATTAAAATACGCCATTAATCCATTTAAAAACACCAATTTTATACTCCAATTCACAGGTTAATAAAATTACAAGTATGGAATAAGACCAGCTCGTATGTCTCTACACTAATGGGTTAATGAAATTGTAAATAAAGGATTTTGATTGATTGATTGACCAGCACTATCAAGACATTGGTTACATTTTACCAGATGACTTGTTTTTCAGTAACTGTCAAACATCTTAACTACAGCTGGTAATTTTATAAGTGATACCCTCCTATAAGATTGGAGCCCTAAGGTTGGATGAAGACCAGGTTGATATGTAAGCTATGTTCATGCAAAATTTTAGATTGAAATTTTATTGATCAGAATGAGATTTTTTTATCAAAATTGTATAGAATTTTATTTTAATCGGTCCAGTGGTTTTTGAGTGATGGAAGTCTAAATATCCATCCATCCATACATACAAACACCCAAACAACTTTCATATTTATAATATTAGTAGGATTTACTTACAAATAGTGATGAGTGCCATGAAGAATATCTGTATGCCCGAGCCGATGACTGCGGCGAACAGCCTCGGGTGTCGCGGCGGCCGGAACACATCCCCGTGGACGAGCTTCCACCCCGACTCTTCCAGCGCCTCCTCGATACCCTCGTCCGAGTTGTACCGCGCGATGTCCCGGCGCAGCGTGCGCACCATGATCATCGTCAGTATACCTGTGGAAGTCATCAATCATCAGCTGAGTAACTGTCAATATCCTCAATACCCTCGTCAGCGTTGTACCTTGCGAGGTCCCGGCGCAGCGTGCGCACCATGATCATCGTCAGTATACCTGTGGAAGTCATCAATCATCAGCTGAGTAACTGGTCAATATGTAATAATAGTAGCCTACACAGGGTGTTCCACAAGAGTATGGCACAAATGCTAGATCTGCATCAAAAGGAGCTAACAACTTGGAACTTTTCCTAAATCCCTTAGTTTTTTATCTGTCTGCCTGCATGTGATTTTTACTCAATGCAGCATAACTTGGGAACAACTTGAGGTATTAATTAAACTGAAGCTTGGGATTCTAAACTTGGCATGAGTATTATACTAGTTTATGGCTAATTTGGTTTTGAATTTGGCGTTTCTAAGTTTAATCGTTTAATAATGGCAGACGTTTTCAAGCTTAATATCTTGAAAACGGCAAATTATTCAGTATTTGATATGTGTATTAAAAATATGTAAAATTTTAAGCCAAAAATGGTGGTTTAAAGATTATAAAGATCACTCAACCCACAGCTGAGCAATTGAAATTGTTATGAGTAAAATCGTGGCAATTCTGATAATGTACATAAAAGTTGCATTGCTTTGTTCATAAAAATTGTAATTATTCAGTTATGGGTCGAGAGATATTTAAGTTACAAGTTTTTTGTGTCTTTTGGTAATTTCTTCCAAATCCTGTATTTGTGCCATGCTCTTGTGGGACACCCTGTTAATACATTTCATACTATTTGCCAAATTTTTTAATTAATTGATCATTGATTCACCAATTTTTTTCAGAATCCCGACACCAATAAAACCATTATTTACCATTTGAGGCTATAATTTCATTAATAACATTCGTACACTAAAGCCGTTTGTTGCTTCAACCTGGTAGCTAAATCTGTAACTTATTAACGACTCCCCAAAGACTTACAGTTTTCTATGCTGGAGGCACAACCGACTAACATCCTAATGTCTGCGTCAGGAGTATTGGTCGTGGTAGTCTAGAGGTCTGTTTTAGACCTTGGATGGATTGTCTTTTGAATCATGGGGGGTTCTATGTGATACAGAACTGATTACTTTTATTTCATCTTCATAAAAATCAACAATATTCAGATTTAATAACACCCTCGACGCAGCAAACCTGTGTACTCAGCGAATATAAAATGGTACCTCACTATCACATGGAGCCATTCACCGAGGCTCCATGTGTTTATAATTGTATTATTTATTAATACAATTATAAATAAGGGATATATGTGACTTTTTATTTATTCTCCAAAATAAAAACACAATGACTGAGTATGCAGGTTAGTTTCAACAACGACCACAAAAATAGGATTTAACCCATTGCACTCCGTCCAAAAACTCCGCGGTCCGATATATTGGCTGCTCGCAAAATGTGCGAAAGACTCTTGACGTCCGATTACTCGGAAGTCCGCGAAACCAATCTTACTCGCTTTATAAAATATCCAAATGCGCTACCTTTGCGATGAATGGAAGCCAGATAGTTGTGGGGTATCACTGAGTAGTCAGTATTGATTTACTCTATGCCGTTTTTTTGTGTGATGAGTTGTTTTGTTGATGTTATGCCCACCATATGTTTTGGTTTCTGTGGGAATCAGATGTTTGTTGTTTACACTGACACATGTTGTTATTATTTCAAGTTGTAGGATATTTTTATATGCTTTATTAAGTTTATATTTAGTCTAAAATTAATTAGAGTGATATTTCTTCTGAAGAAGAACTTTAAAATTACCGACTTGACTTTCGCTAGCCGACTATGCCTAGGCTAGGCTAAGCCTACGGCATAGTTATTTTTATATTTGTTTACTTTAGGAAGTTTTATGACATTTTATATTATAGTTAGAGTTGTATAACAATGTTTCAGATGATATTTTGGTAAAAAAATTGCATATTAATTTTTTGTGTTATAATAAAGCTCAAATTTGGAGGACCGCTTGTAAATTAGCCTAATGAAATAAGTGCATGAAATTCTGTGTGCATGTTTATAACTAAATGGGAAATCTGAAAATATCAATTTTATATAAGCGAGAAATTTTTTTGCAAAAAATGTTCAAGGTCAGCTTTTAAAAAAATGTTTTAAATGTTTTTTGAGTAGCCTATAAGTAGAAAAAATAATTATTTTTCATATACACTTATAAGGATTAAAACAAAACAAAAAGTAATGCTTTATCTGGTAAAACAAAAAGTTAACATTTTTTTCTAAACCCTTGCAAAATTGATTAAAAGGGACTGGACTATTTGGCCAGTACTTTCTGTAAAGTAGCCAGAGTTTTTCGCGATGACCAACAATTTTTGGCCGGAGTGCAAAGGGTTAAATGCAAATAGCAATGGACCAAAACCAAATGAAACAACTAACAAGTTTTATCATCATATGTTCAAAAAATAATCATGATAAAGAGCAATAATTCAAGATGCTAAACTGTATGTATTTCAATCTAAATCCAATGGTTTAAACTTTAATTTAATATATATAAAAGTTTTGTATAGCAAACATTTTTATAAACCTATTTTTGGGTTTAAATAATCCCTGGATGGAGCGATCTGTCTTGTTTCCCAAGTGATAAATGATCACTTGGGAAACAAGACAGATCGCTCCATCCAGGGATTATTTAAACCCAAAAATAGGTTTATAAAAATGTTTGCTATACAAAACTTTTATATATATATATATTAAATTAAAGTTTAAACCATTGGATAATTACATAATTGTATTAAATTTCATCAAGAATGGATCTTTTAGCGAATTTCCCCTATAGGGAATTAGCGAATTTCCCCTATAGGGAAGAAGCTATTACTGTAGTCGGTATGGTAAGACCTAGGCCCGGGACCATGATAACTTTTCGTTTTGAGGTCCCCAGACCCCAAAAACACCATTCGTTCGAAACTATATGTATATGTCCGTGAGCACGATAACTCTCGTAAAAATTATCCGATTTTGATTAAATTTGGCATAAACATGTAAAGCACCATTTATGACTTTAAGTTTGAAAACCAGCCAGATCGCTCCATCCGAAGGGGTATTTTGGGGGGGTTTTGTACCCCAAAAATAAGTTTTTTGAATTTTTTACAAAGAATTCTTGAAAAAGCCAAAATTTAGTTTTTACCACTGGATTCAGCTTAAAAAACACACAATTTAATATTTTGATAATTCCTCTACGTCAATTGGATACCGAGATATTGAAAGTGCTAAACACAGTACGTTGTCTAATGTTATTCTTATGGAGGAAAAGAAAATTTTTATATCTCGCTTATTTGTGAACGTATAATGACAAAACTTGGTATACGACTTCATCTGGTTGTGGTCTATTGGTAATTGCTCTAAAAAACAATTTTTTGCCAAAGGCTCCCGTAACAGCGAACCTGCGTACTCAGCCCCATGTTATTCTTATGGAGAATAATTAAATGCGATGTCTCCCTTAATTATGAACATAAATGAATAAAAACTGGTATACGTCTTCACCTAGTTGAGTTATATTGATATTAGCATAAAAACCCATTTGTTGTGTTCCTTGTTGCAGCAAACCTGCATACTCAGCCCCAATGTTATTCTTATGGAGAATAATTAAAATTGTATATATCGCTTATTTGTGAATATATTTTTATGAAACTTGGTAAGTGGCTTTATGCAGTATTAAGAAATTTATATATCCAATGGAAATTTGCTGAGTATGCAGGTTTGCTGCTACGGGGGTATTTTACAAAAGTTATCGGCACCACGGACACACATATTTAAATTTGAACGAATGTTGTTTTTGGCATCTGTAGACCCAAAAACGAATAAGTTATAACGGTCCTGGACCTAGGTCTTACCACATCACCTACGGTATAGCGTCTTCCATTTTCCATACAGGGGAAATCAATAAATAGGAAAATATCTTAGATTAAATGGGTCTGTTTCACATCATCAAGGTACAGAACATAAAGGTCCTATTTAAAATATAACAGGTGGTTTCAGAACATAAAGGTACATAACATCAAGTCTCAGTGTTTTTAATGTAAAATATGACTGTTATCAAAACCTCCAGTTAATTATTTAAAAAACGGAGGTGTTTGAAAACGTAAAGGTCCAAAACGTCTAGGTACTATTTGTTATAACCCTAAACGCTGAATGTGATTTCACTCTAAACAAAATCTGGATCCCTTCAAACTGCTTGTAAAATCTTCTGTTTCACAACGTCAAGGTACTGAATGTAAAGTACAGGCAAGTTCAAACCCGTTCTCGGCTGCTGTGACTCTCAGTTGCTGGCTGTATCACGCTGTAGGCTTATCACGGATCAGACTGTACTTGACGTTGTGTACTCCACATCAGAACTAAAATATGACTTAACAGATCGACTGGTTTCATTTTTTTTTTTGCCTCCAAGTGGATTAAAGCGAGTGAGTTACTGACCTGGAAGTTGGGAAACTTTACGTTTTAAAACTAGTAGTGGTTTTACATCTTATAGAACCTTTACGTTTTTGTACCTTGACAATTTGAAACAGCCAAATTACTAAGTTTAAATAAAAGAGCACCTTGACGTTCTGTACCTGGAGGTTATTAAACGTTCCCGATAAAATATTCATTAAAAGAACAGATAACCAAAGGCTAACTCAAAAACAAACTTGGTAGGTAAGGGTAAATATTTAAAAATCAAAATTGGATAAAACACCCGTTCATTTAACCACATCAATAAAGAAAACATAGTCCCACTTACATTATAAACCCATTACTACCCTTATTTTTACGTCATACATCATACAATCTTTCAATCTTACTTACTGTAATTCATACAGTGGGTTCATAAAAAACCAAACTCAGCGCTAAACAATCTGTAATCGCTAATAGCAATCGGTTACAAATACACAAGTAACAACATTACAAACCAGAGAGGAAGAAGACGACGACCAGAGAGTTGATGATGGAGAACCAGTGGATTTGGACGTCAGACATTCCGAGGTAGATATCCCACCGGGACGCCCAGCTGATGTCCGACGCCATCCACTGCACCGAGTAGGTGAACTGCAGGCTGCACGAAACACGGGGTTAGTGAACTGTTCACAAGCTTGCGAGAAATTCAATAATATTTAACATGCCATTTCAATGGTACAGATCACGCGGAATATCTTGAGCTGTGGCTTAATCCACTACTGGAGTGACTGAGATAACCAGCTGGCCTACTGAACATGGAATACTGACCAACAGTTATTTTGTTTACATAACAACAATATTACTATTAAATTACTAAACAGATGATGGAACAACAGATGACAAATTTATACCGATGTCTAAATCTCACTCTACTCACTCACACTAGAGATACTTACTCTAGTGTCTGGAGATACTTACTATATACAGACTGAAGAGTGATCAAAATGTTGCAGTCATTTGCATTAAAATAATTCTTACTTTTCATAACGATGTCTATTGGTTTTTAAATGGGTTTCATGAAAGTACCTACGCAAAATAATTATCAAGAAGTTGATTGCTGAAACAAAATATAAATAATTTCTGCAAAGGTGTTTCTCTGCCTTTCCAAGGCTAGGGGGACCCACTTGATCCCGCAAACAGGAGAGATGACAGTTGAGGGCGTTTTTTACAGGACTGTCAACCAAGACTCCAATCCTAAATGTGCTGCATTGCCTAACTGCACACCAGGTACGGCACAGCACACTCGAGTGATATTTTACTCTGGCAAAAAGGCAAAAGTGTGGAGCCTACCACTGGCTGGAGACAAACTGTCACCTTTCCTGCTTCTAATAATAGGTCACATTAGTCTTTGGACTAGCCAAACTGAACCTTACTCACGCCACAGTATAATCTGTAGTTGTGCGACCACAGACTCACTGTTCCCTCGACATACCTGAGCGTGAACCTTACACTCGCCACACTGTAAGCTGTCCTACCTCAATGAGTCCTGGCTGGCCCCGATCTCCTGGGGCTTGACGATCCCCTCGGCGGGGAACACGCAGTTGTTGGAGCCCCCATCAAACTGCAGCCCCGCCACGTCCACACTGCTCGCCTCCACTTCGAAACCCACCACTCGGAACGTCTCTCTGGCAACACACAAGATATGTAGAAGCACAACCAATTATTTCTAGGCTTACCTGAAACATCCAAAAAATAGTTATCCAAATCAATTTCAGGTCCAAAGAGTCATCATCATTACCATTACCAACTTCCAGCTTTTCTGGAATAAATTAAATAAAATTCCAAGTTTGAAGGTACCGCAAATCAGAAAGCATTTTCTAAAGGTGCGATTATACTGGAAAATGTTTGTTCACATGGTCTTTCTTGATTCTTGTTTTTTTCCCATCAGGAAAAATGTTTTTCTATAGAAACCCCCAAAAAATTCATTACCGGTGATTAATAAGGCCTTGTTTCTATGGTGCGAAGTAAATCGCGCAACAGTTTTCAAGTAGATGGCACTTTTTATCACTGTTAACTGACTGCTGACTTGCATTTGTCTAGGACCGTTCACGTCTTCTCTGCTGAACGTCAGTTGCATATAGTTTATATTGGTCAGTGTAAAAAAGCAGCAGTAGGCACCTACTTCACACGGAAGAGTCAGCTATTATACAGTTGAAACCGACAGCAACTGTCACTGGCTATTGACATCTCTACTTGGCACCGTGGAAACCTTAAACATGTGGCCTTACATTAACACTGATTTTAACCTTCGGTATGTTTTTCCCATGGAACGGGGGACCGGTAATTGAATTTTTTCCCCTGAGATTTAGGATTTTGATTAATGGCTTGAAACTTACCTAAGGTTAATTTGAACTGCCATGCAAAGTTTCATCACAATCAATAAATATCAGGAACGCATAAGGGACAAACAAGGAAACATTCATTTTTACATAGAGATATTTTCTATAGATTTGTTCGCTTCTATGACACAAAAGATAGTAAAGCTATACTTTAATCTAATGTTATCAATTCTACTCAAGGTTAGCAACAAACAGCCACTCACTCGTTGACAGTGTGGTAGAGGAGTATCAGTTTGAGGTGGTTGTTGATGAACGCTCGCCCGTTGGAGGTGGTCCCCAGGCGGTACCCCGGCTCATACTGTATCTCGTTGGTTTCCGTGTTTATCGTCTTTGTCGCACAAGGAAGATTGTCTACCAGGCTGTACAAATAAGACAATAATCACAGAATATTTTGTGACAAAAAAACCTTTCATTACCTCTATTATTATTATTATTGCCTAACACCGTTTTTTTTTTTTTATCTTGGCCAATTTATGGTCAGAGTTAAACAAGTCTGTAAAACCCTCTGGAAATTAAATTTTGTTTAGGAGGTTCAAAGAAAATGTTTAAACTAACAAATGAATTATAAGAATAGACAATATATATTATGGCTATATGATTCCAAGTTCTTGAAATAGTAACAAAAGTGTTATTATAGTTATTTTAATATAAACGATGAAGTCGTGTAATAGTGAGGAACAACTCATGTTCTACATAGATTGCAGAAATAATTTCATTTGAAAAAATATCAAGCGATATCAGTATGCCTTTATCAATATGTGATATATTAGCAGTAGTTTTATATTTAATTTTAAATAAAAACCAAGAAACTGTACAAAGTTGAATTATTCACAGAAGAACTATATTTTTTTATACAAAACAAAAAAAATTATAATCGGGGGTAATGCAAATTAATTATGATTCTAGGCAAAATTCTTCATTTAAGTGTTAAAGAAATATGTTTTAGATATGAGTAGTTGCACTATTAATACAGAAATAAACTTTTAAATCGATCTGGATAAAATAAAATACCTGAAGATGTAAAAAGATATTTAGCCTTTGTAATTTACTCAAAATAAGAAAATGTAATCCTATGTTTTAAGTAGAGTGATATTTTTATACTCTACTCAATAATTTGCTAAACAAACATTAACTATTTACTGATTACTGTAAACGGTATCCTACTGGGAACTTACAGATGGACGTTGTACTCGTGGCGTATCCTGTACATGACCTTGAGCTGGTCCTCGTAAGACCAGTGCATCGGGTTACCGGGGGTGTGACACAACAGTCGGCAGCTGACGTCTTCCGCCATGCGAACCTCGTAAGGTGTGTTTACGATTCGGTCCCCTCTCAGCACTTCACCTGAGCAAAAAACATAAAAGTGTGTGTGATCATTTCGCTGTGTGCTCATCACGCACATGTGCGGACCGGAAATTACACTTTAAAAAATGACGAAATCGACCTTTTTCGAGAAAAAAAAACATTTCCAGTCTTTATACACCAAAAGGTAAGTGATTATGCAAAAAAAACATTTAGCACCTAGGGGACCCAATACCCCTTATTTCAGCAGTGAATGTGTTAACAAGTAGGATTAATCACTTTGTAGAAAAACATCACAGTTAAAAAACTACCATTATACATAAATACAGAATATGAATTTTTGGGTAGAAGGTTAGATTATTAACATGTCTTGTTTAGGTATGAAAGCACCAATATAACTTTTTGTAAGGTTGACAGGAATCTTTTTTTAACTAAATTCAAGGCATCTCGCTAGCATTTCACACCTCGGACTTTGGTTCAAGAGGTTTGGTTCATATACCAGGGTGACCATAAGAATTTGAGGGGTTTGGATTCCTTTTCCATAAGCATTTTAAATGCACGTATTCTTGATATTTTAGCCTTCAATACAAAAAAACCAGTGGTGAAATGTAAAATTTTCACTTAGTTAAAATGTCATATGTAAATTTTATTTTGCCCAGATGAGGTTGGGAGTTATACAAAATGTATTTTGACTAGATTTTGATGTTTCCACTCACAAAGTTCCAGCACTGACAGGTCCAATCGATTCTAAATCGCTTAATTTTGTGCTTGGTTGGCTGCATACAAGTCCTGAGAGCTGCTGAGTACACCAGAAATAGACCAGAAATCACTGTGAATTGAGATTCCATGGGCATTAGAACCATATGTTGACTTGGAGTGGGGATGGCTGAGAGGGAGGGTGGGAATACAGTCAATGAGCGCATGGGATAGGGCAGACAAACTGCACAATAAAGCAAATATTGTATTCCTGCCAACCCAATAGGTCCAGTATGTCTAGCATGCCTTCTCAAATTTTAGGTAGTCAAAAGTCATTTTAATTAACTTGACAATTCAAGTATAAAGTACCTGGGGGGCCGAGCTTTGCTCGAGAGAAGGCCACACAGTTTGTTTAGACTTGGAATAATATTTCACCACTTCCCCCTGCTGATAACCAGATGTTCATAACTCATTTGCCTCTTTTCTATGTTTTAAGGTCACTCTAGCTGTTATTTATAGTTCAATGTCCTTTGATTTAATTTACTACTCTATATATGTAATCCTTACTCAAATCTTTTAACCTCTGCTCTCAGGAAACCACATGTTAATAATCATAAACAACATTTTAGTATTACTTTGACAGTTCCCTGGTTGATTATGAACAGCTGTTACAATTCTTTTGTTTTGATTTGAAACTCCATAAGCCCAATGTTATTTTTTTCAACTTTCAATTTAGTTTTTTAACATTATTTTTACTGGGGATGAGACCTGTCTAGAACATATTTTTATACCATAACTTAGTTATTTCCAAAATTTGAAGGAGCCGTTTTCGAGACAATTGTGCAACCAACCAACCAACCAAACAGTCACGCAAACATTGCTCATTTAAGAGTATAGGATAACACAATATAGCCTATATGAAGAACTAAGTAGCAAGGGGTTGGCAATGTCGCAAACAAATACAAACTGTGCGGCAGCTGAAGTGTTATACTCAACTGTCATCCACCACCTAAATAAAACTGACTAAATGACAGTTTTGTTCCAGAAAACAAGTGCTGCCTAGGTATTCAGTAGAGAAACATTGGCTCTTACTTTTATCAAGTTTCACAGCTTGTAACTCTATTATCATCAACCTATTGTGGATTTGTTTGATAACTATTTTATAGATCAATAAAGTGGTGATTTCAGTTCTTCAACAAAAGACTAATAGATCAATAAAATACCCCCATCGCAGCAAACCTGCATATTCAGCGAATTCCCAATGAATATATAACATAATAATTAAAACTCTTAACAGGATTCATAAGAAATATATTCACAAATAAGCGATATTTAAAATATTAATTATTCTCCATAAGGATAAAATTGGGGATGAGTACGCAGGTTTGCTGCAACAAGGAACACAAAATAATGTGTTTTTCTGCAAATATCAATAGAAATCATCTTAGTGAAGTCACGTACCAAGTTCCATCCATATACAAAATACCCCCGTGGCAGTAAACCTGCATACTCAGCGAATTTCCAATGCATATTAATTTATCTTGATACCACATAAAGCCACACACCAAGTTTCATCTATATTCATTCATAAATAAACGATTTATGACATTTTAATTATTCTCCATAAGAATAACATGGCGGCTGAGTAAGCAGGATTGCTGAAATAAGGAACACTATAAATGGGCTTTTATAAAAATATCAATATAACTCAACTAGGTAAAGCCACATATCAAGTTCTATTAATTTATGTTCATAATTAAAGGAGATAACACATTAATTATTCTCCATTAGAATAATATGGGGCTGAGTATGCAGGTTTGCTGCTACGGGAACTATTGGGGAAAAATGGGTTTTTGTGCAAATATCAATAGACCACAATGAAATGAAGCAATATACCAAGTTTCGTCAGGATAAGTTGATAAATAAGCGAGATATACAATTCTTCTTATCCTCCATTAGAATAACATTGGACAACATACTGTGTTTAGCACTTTCAATATCTCAGTAACCACTTGACGTAGAGCAATGATTAAATATCAAATTGTGCGTCTTTTTAAGCTGATTCCAATGGAAAACAATAAAATTTTACTTTTTCAAAAACTGTATGTAAAAAACTCAAGAAACCCATTTTTGGGGTACAAAACCCCCCCAAAATACCACTTCAGATAGGTCGATCCGTCTGATTTTCGAACTTAAAGTCATAAATGCTGCTTTACACGTTTGTACCAAATTTCATCAAAATCGGACCTTTTTTACGAGAGCTATCACACCCACGGACACATATATATATATATAAATATATATATATATATATACATATATAAAAATTTGAACAAATGGTGTTTTTGGCATCTGGGGACCTCAAAATGAAAAGTTATCATGGTCTCGGGCTTAAGTCTTACCATGAGACCTACGGTAATAGCTTCTTCCCTATAGGGGAAATTCGCTAAAAAATAATAACATTTTAATTATTTTCCATAAGAAGAAAATGGGGAACAAGTACCTAGGTTTGCTGCTACGGGAACCGTAGGCGAAAAATTTTGTTTCTGTGCAAACAATAATAAACCACATCGAGATGACCCATGTATCAAATTTTGTCAGAGGAAATAAAATATAGGCCTTGAAAATAATGATTGATTAGATGAAATAAAAAATAAAAAGAATTTATTCAATGTTAGGGTGCATTCGGAGAATCTCTCAGGCCATTTGTTTATGTTTATAAATAAGCGAGATATACAATTTGTCTTTTTCTCCATAAGAATAACATTAGACAACAACTGTGTTTAGCACTTCCAGTATCTCAGTAACCAATTGACATAGAGCAATGAGCAAAATATCAAATTTTTTTATGCTGAATTCAATGGTAAAAATTAAAATTTGATTTAAATCAAAATTACATGTGGAAACCCCAAAAAAAACCTATTTTTGGGGTACAAAACCTCCCAAAAACCCCCCTTCGGATGGTGTGTTTCGTCTGATTTTCGAACTCGTTCAAATAAATGGTACTTTACACATTTATACCAACTTCATTAAGATCGGACCTTTTTTACAAGAGTTATCGTGCTTATGGACACATATATATATATATATAAATATACGGTATAAATATATCAATATATAAATATATATATATATATATATATATATATATATATATAAATTTGAACGAACGGTGTTTTTGGCATCTGGAGACCTCAAAATGAAAAGTTATCATGGTCTCGGGCTTAAGTCTTACCATGAGACCTACGGTAATAGCTTCTTCCTATAGGGGAAATTCACTAAAAAATACATAGAGGCTAATGGATATATGAAAAATATATATGTAGCCTAGTGTTCTTAAAAAATAAATAAAAACTGTATAAACACTTTTCAAATAAATATAAAAATCTGTATAAATATAGTAGGTAATTTTTTTTATTTTCATTTAGGCAAATGATGAATAAGTTTAAGAAATTAGCCATTAAGACCAGTCACAAATTTTTGCGTTTCTACCTGCTTCCCCAAAAAGACCAATGTTAACTTTCAAAGTCCATTCCTCCCTAACAGATTATCCGATAACATTGATTTTGACTCATTTTAAAAAGTGAAAATATATATAGTGATTTCAGTGAGCGAAATATCGATATCACAAATAATAATCAATAAAAAAAATCCTAAATATTCAGTATTTAAATTTTTTATGGTTAAACAATTTGTGATATCAACATTTTGCTAACTGAAATCGCTAGCTATATTTTAGACCTTTAAAATGAACCATAAATCATCGATTTCGGATAACCCGTTGAGGAGGGACGGATTTTATAAGTTAACATTGGTCTTATGGGAGAAGCAGGTAGACGCAAAGGACTGGTGCCCCCTCTTAAACCCAGTTTTTAACTGAGTTATCATTTTACTAACTAACAACTTTGACTAATGTATATGCAGTAAAAATTAAAAAACCCCAATCCTTACTTGGACTGACAAACATTGTACGAAAAACCTTGTGTGTGGTTTAGTAGCCTTGTACAGTATTGATACTGATAAGGCAGCCGACAAATTACTAATAAACAGTTTTGTTCCAATCTATATTATTTTAGCGAATTTCCAATATAGGGAAGAAGCTATTACCGTAGGTCTCATGGTAAGACTTAAGCCCGAGACCATGACAATTTTTTGTTTTCAGGTCCCCAGATGACAAAAACACTGTTCGTTCAAATTTATATATATGTATATATATTATGTGTCCGTGAATGCGATAACTTGAGTAAAAAACGTCCGATTTCGATGAAATTTGGCTCGAATGTGTAAAATGACATTCATGACTTAAAGTTCGAAAACCAGAAAAATCGGACCATGGGAAAGGGGGTTTATGGGGGTTTTAAATTTTCCAAAAATCAGTTTTTTGCATTTTTCACCCTAAAATTTTTGAAAAGCTTAATTTTGATTTTTACCATGTTGTAGAGCTTAAAAAACAAATAATATAGTATTTTGAATTATTAATCTAGGTTAAGTGGTTGCGAAAAAAATCCAAAAAACCTACTCATAAAATCTTTCATGTTAATCTTATGGGAAAACAGTTTTTGGCTTTTCCTAAGGTTATTTTAATGTAAACTTCACATTTGCTTTTACCAATCTGTTCAGTTCCACAAAACAATCATTTTGGTTTTTAAATTGTGATTCTACACCCAACCGTTGCTGAGATATTCAAAGTGCTAAACACAGTACGTTGTCCAATGTTATCCTTATAGAGAATAAACAAAATTTGATATCTCGATTATTTATGAATGTATGTTGATGAAACTTGGGATGTGGCTTCACGTAGTACTGGTATATTGATATTTGCACAACAAATTGATTTTTTGTTGATTATTCCCGTAGCAGCAAACCTGCATACTCAGTCCCCATGTTATTGTTATGGGGAATAAGTAAAATGTAATGACTCCCTTAATTATGAACATAAATTAATAAAACTTGGTATGTAGCTTCACTTGGTTGAGTTATATTGATAATTGCATAAAAACCCATTTTTTACCTTGTTGCAGCAAACCCACTTACTCAGCCCCCATGTTATTCTTATGGAGAATAACTAAAATGTTATATAGTGCTTATTTATGATTGAATATTGATGAAACTTAGTATGTGGCTTCGCCTAGTTAGATTATATTTATATTTGCATAAAAACCAATTGTTTGTGTTCCTTGTTTCACCAAACCTAAGTACTCATTACCAATGTTAATCTTATGGAGAATAATTAAAATCGCTTATATGTGAATATATTTTTATGAAAATTGGTATGCGGCTTTATGTGGTATTAAGACAAATATTATGCATTGGAAATTCGCTGAGTACGCAGGTTTGCTGCGACGGGGGTATTTCTTCAACTTTGGTAGGTAATTACAGTAGAACAAAACTAAATTTTAAAATAATGTCACATAGCTACAATAGTCATAATGTAATAGTACAGACAAAGTCTAAAGTTTCGCCTGAGCTCCCACTTTGTACCATCTTTTAATGCCGTCTTATTTGTGCGTTTTATTGTGTTTCTTTTAGTTCTAGTGTTTTTACAGTCCTCCATTTTAGATTTTCAGTGCTTTTTCCAGCTTTGTCTGGATTTTGCTACTAACTTTGTTATGTTCTTTTTCACCTGAAGACAAGATCAGATTCCTGGTCCCGAAACATCGTGAAACTTTGTTTTATTAATCAGTGACGGAAAATGTCTGATCTTGAATAACATAACCTCACTATCATCAACAATGATTACAAGTTTGTTATTCAAGAAATTACTGCGGATATTTGCCACCGTTGATTTTTCACATTCAGTGATGGCAAATTTCCGCAATAATTACTTTAACAACAGAAACGAGTTCGCACGCAGCACGCTGATGTGAGGGAAGTGAATTTCCACATAAAAAACTTTTGAAACTCAAAAACAGTGTTAAAACATACATTTGTCTAATTTTTATTGAAATCTGAAAACATTGATTTTTTGGCTGTTCTGATGTTCCTGGTTTCATTTACCTGCAAAGCTAGGAATACAATTTTGCGCATTATAATGTTAGGTGAAGGTCCAGACAGGCTTGAAAGTAGGCGTGAGGTTGCTGGGGATGATTCAAATACACCAACAAATGAATAAAATGTTTTCTAATGTAAAAACCCCATAAGACAGCGTACTGTGTTTAGCCGATATACACATTCTTTAATAACTAGGTAAATACTTAAGCTAGAATGACGAGAGAGAGCTTAAAACTTTCGCCTCACTAATTCCCACCTTAATACATACATTACTTTTACGTCCGGGGCTTGTCTGACCCTTTTTGGGCCCAAAAACTATTTGAAAGAATAATCCCCCAAAAAGGCATTTAGAGTTTTCCGATTGTTTTGCCCAACGAACTTGTCCAACTGATTATAGAAAGGAACGTCCCTAACAAATTTGAAGTAAATCGGACAAAAAATGTGACCGCTAGAGTGCATACACACACATATATATGTGTATATGTGTTTGAACGTTTTGGGGGTCGTTCAAAATTATATATATGTATATATATATATATATATATATATATATATATATATACATATATATAATTTTGAACGACCCCCAAAACGTGTTCAGGGGGTCACGTTAGGAACTTCTATGGTGGTCTCAGGCTTAAGTTTCACCGTGCGGGTCATGCTAATAGTTCACTTTCCATAGGAAATTCACTAACAACATCAACAATGAATTTTAAACAATACTAGATTACAATAGCTAGATTTAAAGCAGCATGTTCTACAACTTCACTCAACTCCTGCATAAGTTACGGCCTACCTAGGTTCTCTGACTTGTAGTTGTAAGTCCTGTTCTTCGGAGGGCAGAATGGCAAGGAGTAATACTCGAACGGCAGCTGAGTCTGGGTGCTCGTCATCTTCACCGCCCTCACTTCGATCCGATCGCCTTTTTTGAACTCGACCGGAGCTACTCCAGGTATATAGAAGCATGAGGAAAACTCTATACTCAGTACAAAGAGGAGGAACACTTGTAAGATCATTTTCTGAAACAGATACACAGGCCAAGGTTACACAATTTTCAAGCAGTCATAAGTATTTGAAGATCAAAATGTTTAATCAATTACCTGTGGAATTCCGTAGCATTTAACTTTCAAACTTAAACTTGATAAATTACTGATTAAAACGTTGGGTACAGCAAACATGTTTAAATATGTTAATTATCATTTGATTCCATGTTAATTAAAAAGGTCAGTGGTGACCGGTCCTGGACCGAAAGTGTTAAAAATATTTTTTACAATGCAAGGGGTTTTATATATTTTAAAAGAAATTTTAGCTGATGGGTGTTTTCTTATCATTGTACTATGTATGAGCATATTATGCTTGAAAACCTTATTTTAATTGTAATTTCCATTACTTTCCTTTAGATTAAATACAAATGTGTTTGTATTCTAGTTAAGTAATAATCATTGACAATGTCTATTTCACATTGTATCATGTTGAAAATATATTTTACCTGCAAATACAGTCCCGTTGTCCCAACCAACCCTCTCAGGACGCCCATTTGTCCTGTTTTTGCTTTGTATTTTTTTTAGTTTTTTTCTAAAAATAGGTTGGCAGCTTCTTTTAGCCTTACTTTGCCTGTCCACATATACTATACATCTGAATATGGAACGTATCCAGCAAAGCAAGGAGTGAGCCGATACGGAAAGAGTTGAACAGAACTGATTATCTGTACCTGATTTGCTCTATTATGAATAGTTTTTCAGCTCAAATAATTTTTTATTAATCTGAAATACAACCTAATTGGAATACTGTAAGTTTGGCCATGATTCCTTTGATTACTTCCCTTCGTTTTCTCTAGCTCCCTAACCCCAAGACAAATTGTATCCAAGTACAAATGAAATGTAACAGTTTTAACAGTGAGCTTTAATAACCACAGAGCTTAAAAACTACTCTTAAAGTTCCTCAAACCCTAATTTTAAAAACGTTTTCCCCGGAAACCCCCTTTTGAGGAGGGTATTCAATAACTTCCAGGGTTCGAGCATCCCATTTCATAGTCTCTAAATGTGAGAGACATGGCGTGTCATTCATTCTTAGAATCAGCATTTTCTTTATAACTTTGTTTTAAAAATGGGAATTTTAAACGCTTCATTTTATCTGGATTCGGCAAGAAGTTTATGCTACCGGTACGCGAGTACTGAGCAAAATTAAAAAGATATAAAAAAGAGTAAACTTATATCCTATCAGAATCAGAATCTCCTGAAATTTTAATATTTGTCATCTAAAAATATTGTTTTTTACTATTTAAGGAAAACCAGTTAGCCTATATATATTAATACCCCCGTCGCAGCAAACCTGCATACTCAGCGAATTTCCAATGAATATATAACATAACACATTAAAACACTTAACAGGATTCATAAGAAATATATTCACATACAAGCTATATTAAAAATATTAATTATTCTCCATAAGAATAACACTGGGAATGAGTACGCAGGTTTGCTGCAACAAGGAACACAAAATAATGGGTTTTTATGCAATATATCAATAGAACTCATCTTAGTGAAGTCACATACCAAGTTTCATCCATATACATTCATAAATAAGTGATATATAACATTTTAATCTTTTACCTTAAGATTAACATGGGGATCAAGTACCTAGGTTTGCTGCAACGGGAACCATAGGCGAAACAAAATTTTTTGTATAAACAACAATAAACCACAACCAGATAAAGTCATATACCAAATTCCGTCAGTTTATGTTCATAAACAAGCGAAATACATAATTTTTCTTTCTCCATAAGAACAACATTAGACAACGTACTGTGTTTAGCACTTTCAATATCTCAGTAACCAATTGACGTAGAGCAATGGTCAAAACATCAAATTGTTTGTTTTTTATGCTGAATTCAATGGTAAACATTAAAATTTGATTTAAATAAAAATTATATGTGGAAACCCCAAAAAACCCATTTTTGGGGTACCAAACCCCCCCAAAACCCCTCTTCGGATAATGTGATTCGTCTGGTTTTCGAACTCGTTCAAATAAATGGTACTTTACACATTTGTACCAAATTTCATTAAGATCAGACCTTTTTTACGAGAGTTATCGTGCTTACGGATACATATATATATATATACATATATACAAATTTGAACGAATGGTGTTTTGGATATCTGGGGACCTCAAAATGAAAAATTATCATGGTCTCGGGCTTAAGTCTTACCATGAGACCTACGGTAATAGCTTCTTCCCTATAGGGGAAATTCGCTAAAAATAACAGTGGTCCCTAAAATAGATCCCTGAGTGTCTCCATAATTTGTAATTTTTGTTGAAGCGTAAATAATTAATTGTTTAAAATTACTGATATGACCTATTACAACTTACTGTTTTCTGCCGAAGAGGTATGACTCAAACCAGCTCAACATTTCCTCTTTAAAACTGATACAAGATTTTTTTACCCTAGGCCTAGGTTTAGGCCAAATAAAATCATGAGAGACATTATAAAATGCATTTGTCAGCTCTATAAAAATGCCTGTAACTTCCTTTTAGCGAATTTCCCCTATAGGGAAGAAGCTATTACCGTAGGTCTCATGGTAAGACTTAAGCCCGAGACCATGATAACTTTTTGTTTTGAGGTCCCCAGATGCCAAAAACACCATGCGTTCAAATTTTTATATATGAATATATATATATATTTATTTATATATATATATATGTGTCCGTAAGCACGATAACTCTCGTAAAAAAGGTCCGATCTTAATAAAATTTGGTACAAATATGTAAAGTCCCATTTATTTGAACGAGTTCGAAAACCAGACAAATCGCACCATCCGAAGGGGGGTTTTGGGGGGGTTTTGTACCCCAAAAATATGTTTTTTGGAGTTTTCACATGTAATTATCATTTAAATTAAATTTTAATTTAAACCATTGAATTCAGCTTAAAAAAACAAACAATTTGGTATTTTGATCATTGCTCTACGTCAATTGGTTACTGAGATATTGAAAGTGCTAAACACAGTACGTTGTCTAATGTTATTCTTATGGAGAAAAAGAAAAATTTTATATCTCGGTTATTTATGAACATAAACTGACAAAACTTGGTATATCTTTTCATCTGGTTGTGGTTTGTTGTTGTTTGAACAAAAAACTAATTTTTCGCCTATGGTTCCCGTAGCAGCAAACCTAGGTACTCGGTCCCCATGTTATTCTTATGGAGAATAATAAAGATGTTATATATTGCTTATTTATGAATGTATATGGATGAAACTTGGTATGTGACTTCACTTAGATGAGTTCTATTGATATTTGCATAAAAACCCATTATTTTGTGTTCCTTGTTGCAGCAAACCTGCGTAATCATCCCTAATGTTATTCTAATGGAGAATAATGAATATTTTAAATATCGCTTATTTATGAATATATTTCTTATGAATTCTGGTAAGAGGTTTAATGTGTTATTAAGACATTTATATTCATTGGAAATTCGCTGAGTACGCAGGTTTGCTGCGACGGGGGTATTTGTCATTAATGGAATCACTGAGTTCAACTGCGGCGTTCACATATTTTCCTTTTCTAAACCATATTGCTCTTCACCTAGTCAACTGAGAAAATTTGAATTGCTGTAAATGCATCACTCTCTAAAACATAATAAAGATACCGTATATAGGTTGATAATTACATACGTTACTAATTATTTTGAGTAAGGTAACCATTTGTTTAACGAGGTATAATTTTTGGTACAGTAATTTTAATTTGCCCATGAAAAAAACAACACTGGAACTTTTAGCGAATTTCCCCTATAGAGAAGAAGCTATTACCGTAGGTCTCATGGTAAGACTTAAGCCCGAGACCATTATAACTTTTCATTTTGAGGTCCCAGATGCCAAAAACACCATTCGTTCAAATTTGTATATATGTATATGTAGTATGGAAATATGTGTAAAAAGGATAAAATAGGTTACCAAAAAACATTTCAAATTTGGCATGTTGCTGAATCCTGCTGCCATGTCACAAAAAGAGTAGCCTATTTTGTTTCTTATAAGTTAAGCCTGAATAATGCCTAGAGTGTTGTTTATAGCTATGCCTATAGTATTAGTTCCCACGTCTAGAAAATGTATCCAGAAGAGCACACCTTAAATTACAATTCAACATTGGTTAGGCACTCACAACAATGACTTGACACATACTGACTGCCAGTACTGTCGTCAATAGTTAGCGAATGTGAAGTAGGCCTATTTAACCTCCAAGAAATATTCTTCATTTTTAACCCTTTTAGGTAGACTAAGCTCTGACTAGGTTTAATTTTATGAGTCCAGTTATTTAACGACCTAACCTCAAATATATATGAGTATATCACATTTGGTTATAAGGCTTTCTGCAGAGATAAGATTTTCACAAGACATGCTCTAAGAGAGTTTTATTTATTAAAAAGATGTAACTAAATATATAAGTACAATTGACAACAATTTTGATTTACCTTAACACTTATATCTAGAATATACAAATTTCACAAATCCATGACAAGACCTATCACTTCAACAACAGAAAAAGTAAAGCAAGTTCTTGCTAAATTTGATAGAAAAACATATTTCGTCTAAAGTTTATAAATATAAAAGATGTTTCAGAGGGAAATCCGACACAAATTTAGAATTTAGATGAAGAGTAAATAATTCTTCTCGACAAAAGTATACTCACAAGCCTATTCAGTTATTCAGTATGCACAGGGCAATTTATACCGCCGTGAAAATATAGTCTTGTTTCACAGTCTGCTTTTACCGCTCGCGTGGTGGTTTGGAGAACTAAACGGACGCGCAGCAGTGTTGCCGCGGCAATCCTTCCCCGGGAATTGTGCACGGTGTTGTTAGGGGAAATTTCCCGGTTCCCGCAGAATTCCCTTCGCTACACAAAGCCGGGGACTGTGTTAATATGCGAGCTTTGTTTATGTTTTAACATATTGTGTTAAAACTAAATCTTGTATATTAGATCAAGGAATGTAGAAACTGGTGCCTTTAATAACCTCCTACTACAGGCAAATATAGCTTTTATTTCAAGACGAGATTGTGATTTTTCGGCAAACCATATACAGTAAGATGGTTTATTATTCCAGAAAATACTGAAATCAGAGTGATCAAGTTACAAATAAAATATGCCTTCAAAATTAAAATATTTAACTCACAAAACATTCAAGATTGCTTATTTTACGAGAAATAATATAGTAATTTCATCTGGTAATTGGCAATTCTTTTAATAATGTTTTTGTGTTTTTAAAGATTAAACAAAATTTGTATTATCTTAATTTTTCCTATAGGAAAGAAGCTGTACCCGTATGTGGCATGGTGAGACTTCAGCCCAGGACCATAATAACGTTTTGTTTTAAGGCCCCCAGATCCCAAAAATCCATTCGTTAAAATTTGTATATATATAAATGTGTGCCTATTAACACAACATCTCTCGTAAAAAAGTCCAATCCTAATAAAATTTGGTACAAATGTGTAAAGTACCATTTATTTGGATAAGTTCAAAAACCAGATATGCTTTCCGAAGAGGGGTTTTAGGGGGGTTTTATACCCCAAAAATGAGTTTTCTGTTTTTTAGCGAATTTCCCCTATAGGGAAGAAGCTATTACCTTAGTCAGACCTGGGCTCGGGACCATGATAACTTTTCGTTTTGAGGTTCCCAGACCCCATAAACACCATTCGTTTGAAACTGTATATACATGGAGGTTTTGTACCCCAAAAATGGGTTTTTGAAGTATTTACAAGTAATATTTTAAAAAGTCAAATTTTAATTCTCACCATTGGACTCAGCTTTAAAAAACACACAATTTGGTGTTTTGATAATTTCTCTACGTCAATTGGTTACAGAGATATTGAAAGTGCTCAGCACAGTATGTTGCCCAATGCTATTCTTATGGAGAATAAGAACAAATTTATATCTCGCTTATTTATGAACGTTTACTAACGAAAATTGGTATACGGCTTCATCTGGTTGTGGTCTATTGTTATTTGCACAAAAAAGCAATTTTTACCAATAATTCCCATAGCAGCAAACCTGCGTACTCAGCCCCATGTTATTCTTATGGAGAATAAGTAAAATGTAATGCCTCCCTTAATTATGAACATAAATTAACAAAACTTGGTACGTGGCTTCACCTTAATTGTTGAGTTATATTGATATTTGCATAAAAAATCATTTTTTCTGTTCCTTGTTGCAACAAACCTGCTTACTCATCCCCCATGTTATTCTAATGGAAAATAATCAAAAGGGTATATATCGCTTATTTACGAATTTATATTGATGAAACTTGGTATGTGGCTTCACCTAGTTGAGTTATATTGATATTTGTATGAAAACCCTTATTTTGTGTTCCTTGTTGCAGCAAACCTGCTTACTCAGCCCCCATGTAATTCTTATTGAGAATAATTAAAATATTATATGTTGCTTATTTATTAATGAACTAGTGGCTTGAATGGGCCAAAGCCTCTAACCTTTCTCTAATACTCCGCCTCATCTGATTTTCATGCTGAGGAAAATAGAACATTATAAGTAGGATCACATGTTATAATGTGAACAAAGTAGACGTTTTTAAATCCCCATGCTTTTCTTATGGAGGATGTTTTACGTTATTTCTCGTTTGGTAGCTTGTTATAAATACTGTACTGTTATTTTCCCGAGTCCCTGGGTCCAAGAACTTTAATTTGAGCCGTCTCCCATCATCCTGCGATTTGCCAAAATCCCACAATTTTGACTTACAAATTTCGCTTACAGAATTATATATAAATTTATTGATGAAACTTGGTATGTGGTTTCATCTACTTGAATTCTATTTATATTTGTATAAAAACCAATTTGTTGTGTTCCTTGTTTCAGCAAACCTACATACTCATTCCCAATATTATTGTTATACAGAATAACTAAAATTGTATACATCACTTTTTTGTGAATTTGTTTGTATGAAACTTGGTATGTGGCTCAATAAGGTATTAGACTATCTTATGCATTGGAGTAATTAAATTACTGTAATTGTTTAGCCAATAAGCTTGAGTCTTATTTGCATTAGGCCTATTTTCGGAATTAACTCAAGGACGAATTGCTCCAAGCTCCAGTTATAGAACCAGAACCAAAAGCTGTTAACGGTCTTAAGGCTAGTTAATTGGTAATTGAATGTATATACAGAGTGTTCCCGAACTCTCTGTGAAAACTACTAGAACTTGTTTATAGGGCCAACACAAACCGTTTTGTATAAACAAAGAGCCTATCTCAGCATCCCTGGGGCCTAAATCGAAATTCTGGCTCGACAGTGACTTATAAATAAAGAATAATCAACAATTCGGTTAAGTATTAACTTCAGGAAGTGAATGGTGATTGAACAAAAAGCAGGAATTTTTTTAAATATGTAGAAGTACGATCATTTCACAATCTTCAATTTATATTTAAAGTATTTTGTATTTTAAGTATCTAAAGCAAATTATTAGGATTATTCGATATCGTTAATTTATAGCTCATTTTTAAGAGAAAAAGAATATCTAGTGATGCCAGTGAGCAACATTTCTATATCACAAATAGTTCACCCATAAACAATTCGTAAATATATTTAATAATTGGGAATTTTTTTGATCGATTACTATTTGAGATATTGAAATTTTTCTAACTGAAATTGATAGATTTTGTTATCTTTAAAATTATTCATAAATCAACTATATCGGATAACCCGTTGAGGAGGAACGGACTTTGAAAGTTAACATTGGCCTTATAGGGGAAGCAGGTAGAAATGTGAAAAGTTTCGTGACTGGAGCGGCCCTCTTAATTCAACACCTACATTATTAAAATCGATCCAATAGTTTTGGCTATCAGATTTACGGAATAATTATTTGAAAAAATTAACGTCCTAATTATTGTTAGTAAATAGCTCAAAGTCATTTAGCGTCGGGGAAGACACATTTAAACAAACCAAAATGCTTGATGACTCACTCAATGGCTGTCCAACAGATTTGATTCAATACCAAAGTAATATAAATCGATCCAGTAGTTTTGGCTGGTCGACTTATGGGGGAAGAGCTTGCAAAAACTTAACATAAGCTCTTATGGGAGTAAAAACTTCAAAGTCATCTAGCGTCAAGGACAACTTATTTTATCAAATGAAAATTCTTGATAGCTCAATGGTGTAAGAGCTTCAACACCAAAATTTTATAAATTTGACCAATATTTTTGGCTGGCCGATTTGGAAAAAATTGTTGAACAAATTAACAAGTGCTCTTATGGGAGCAAAAAGTGTAAAGTCGTATAGTGTCGGGAAAAACATATTTAAACAAACGAAAATGGTAGCCCCCTCCCACTACACCTCGACAGCACACCAATGTCACTCATTAGACTTTGAATTTGAAACTGTACATTATTCAGGAGCATTAAAAGTACACTATTTATTCATTAACTGAGATTATATTCATTACTGCATCACCTAATCTGTTGCTTCATCACTTCATTATTGAGTGTTGTATATATATGTCTTAAAAGTCTCTGTGGTAAATTTGATTTATTATAAAGATAACATTTATAAAACTTGCACACCAATAAATCAACTAAACTTTCAGGATAAACTTATTCATCTCAAGATTACCTCTTACGTTTACGACAGAACACTTCATACAGGCTCTATGACCGTCTGATTTTACATGAAAACCAAAATGACATATCATTTAAATACATTTTCTGTTTTGTTAATCTAAATGGTGCAAAGTTTCTTTCTTGAACTAAGTTAACATAACGTTGAATTTTTAAATCAAATAAGAAACGTTGCCTGGCTCGACCCGGAACATAAACAAAAATACTTCTTGATCAATGAACAAAGAAATTATTTGTGCAGTTACAGACAGGTCGCAGCGCCGGGAGTACTTATTCCGGTGATCCGGTTGTACAATATGGCTAAAAACTCATAACGCTAATTTCCCTCCCATCTGGTTGCACATAATTATATTGGGAAATACAAAATATTTTCCACAAAAATGAGTCCACACATTACGTACATGTATTACGTAACACATTAAAAAAACTAACTCAGCTAAAACAAAAACGAGTTTGCACGCAGCACGCTGACGTGAGGGAAGTGAATTTTCACATAAAAACTTTTAAAACTTAAAATTAGTCTAAAAACATATTTGTATTCCAATTTTTATTGAAATCTGAAAACATTGATTTTTTGGCTGTTCTGATGCTCCTGGTTTCATTTACCTGCAAAGCTGGGAATACAATTTTGCGCATTATAATGTTAGAAGAAGGTCCAGTCAGGCTTGAAAGTAGGCGTGGGGTTGCTGGGGATGATAAAAGTACTCCAACAAAGGAGTAGCAGGCTTTTCTAGTCTAAAACCCCCATAAGACAACGTACTGTGTTTAGTCTAAACACATTTTCTTTAATAACTCGGTAAATATTTATGCTAGAATGACGAAAGAGGGCTTAAAACTTTTGCCTCACTAATTCCCATCTTTTTACATGCGTTAATTTTACATTTGGGGCTTTTTAGACCCTTTTTGGGCCCAAAAACTCGAAATTTGGAAAATTAATCCCCAAAAAAGGGGTTTGGAGTTTTACGATTCTTTTGCCCGACGAACTTGTCCAACTGATTTCAGAAAGGAACGTCCCTACCAAATTTGAAGTTAATCGGTCAAAAATTGCGACCGCTAGAGTGCAAACACACACACACACATATATATATATATGTCTATATATATATATATATGTCTATATATATATATATATATATATATATATATATATATATATATATATATATATATATATGTTTATGTTATTATGTATATATATATAAAATTTTGAACGACCCCCCAAAACGTGTTCAGGGGGTCACGTTAGGAACTTCTATGGTGGTCCCGGGCTTAAGTTTCACCGTGCGGGTCATGCTAATAGTTCACTTTCCAAAGGGAATTCACTAAAAAAGTATAACTAATACAAATATAAAACAACGTTATGGTAACAGTTGTCGTGTAATAAGCAAAATAAATGTGTAGTTAATATTAAAAAAGTACTTTTGAGGGATCATAAAACTAAAGTCGTCAGATAAAATATAAAAATTTATAGTTATAAGAACCAAACAGTCAAATAAAATGCGTATGAGCATTATAACATTATTAACAGATACGGGAGTGCGTAAGAACATAGGGTTAAAATGTGTGAGTTATGTAACGTTGATCCAAACGTTTTAGAACATACCTTCATAATATTCTTTAGCTTTTTTGTGAGGAATCATATCCCAAAGTCTTCAAAGGTTTGAACGAATGGTGTTTTTGGCTTCTGGAGACCTCAAAACGAAAAATTATCATGGTCCCGGGCCTAGGTTTTACCATGCCGACTATGGTAATAGCTTCTTCCCTATAGAGGAAGTTCGTGAATACATAGTAATGTTCTTATATTAGGGATATGAATTAAGTATGCCTTCATGTATAACTGTTCGTTTTGATTTATATTAAAATATACTAGAAACTAACAAATCAGTTTTTATTCTTGTATTTAGTTATGTTTTTCGAATATGTTTCTTTGATTATACATTCATTAGTACAGATCATTAATAACTGATTTATTGCAACTTTCATAGTTAAGTCCATGTTAATTTTGGGTTTATCATAGGACATTTTCAAGTATTGATTTCAGAAAAGTACAATAAATCAGTTATTATAATGATCCGGTCTTACTAATCGCTACACCGTATTTTAGAGGATAAAACTGGCGAACATTTTTGTATTTTTTTTACAGTTAACATATTTTGAGATATTAAGATTTTAAAACAAAAAATTGATGCCATTTTGAAATCTACGGTTTGTTATTTTCTAATTAAAAAGATCCTTGTTTCCAAACTCGATTGTAGGATTCTTATAGAAAGTATCTTTCTTATAGAAATATATATTTTTTAGAACTAAATGATTTAATCGTTGTTGATTTATTGCTAATGGTGGATAATCATAATAATTGCCGTTGATTTTTCAACGGGTGTTACGCTAGTTTATCTTCTTCTTATGCGACGAGCATCTTTACTTCTTTGGAACTGGGAGCACTGATCGTTGATCGTCTGTACTCATTTGGGAAACAGCTATAGGAGTTATGTGATTGGTCGGTTTGAATGTGTCAGTTACGAAGTATATTTAGTTGAGGTGCAAGGTGGATTCGATCTCTTTTGGTAAGTGATAGGGCTATAGGGACAACTAGTCTTTAAATTAAATTGAATGCTCATCAAACTGGCTTGGTTTGGGGCTCTATATGGGGATCGATCCCTTCTCGGACCTCGGGTAATGGTGTGAAGTGTTAACCCGTCGCGTTGCACTTTCTATCTATATCTATAATACGCTAAGCCGCTTTTTGTAAACAGAACTCCTCCGTTATTCCTGGACCGATTTTGACGATTAAGGTGTACAAAATATGGCCCAGATTTGTAGTTGTGCAAAGTGGGTTTCAATTTCCAATACTGATTTTATGAAGGGCACAAGACTCCCTCAAAGGTAAATTGTTCCCCATAAATTTAACATGGAGATTACCTTGAATTCAGTTGCATTCTAAAACAGGTGGTGATATAGTAAAATACAGGTAAACAATAAGATCAGCTGATAACTGATAAAAACAATAAAAGTTTGTTTTGCTCGATTTAGAGCAACAGGTCCACTAGTCTATATTTATAAATACCCCCGTCGCAGCAAACCTGCGTACTCAGCGAATTTCCAATGAATATGTATGTCTTAATATTACATTAAGCCTCTTACCAGAATTCATAAGAAATATATTCATAAATAAGCGATATTTAAAATATTCATTATTCTCCATAAGAATAACATTAGGGATGAGTACGCAGGTTTGCTGCAACAAGGAAAACAAAATAATGGTTTTTAATGCAAATATCATTAGAACCCATCTAAGTAAAGTCACATACCAAGTTTCATTCATATACATTTATAATTAAGCGATATATAACATTTTAATTATTCTCCATAAGAATAACATGGGTACCGATTACCTAGGTTTGCTGCTACGGGAACCATATGTGAAAATTTGGTATTTTGTGCAAACAACGATAAACCCCAACCAGATGAAGCCATATACCAAGTTTTGTCAGTTTATGTTCATAAATAAGCGAGATATACATTTTTTCTTTTTCTCCATAAGAATAACATTAGACAACGTACTGTGTTTAGCACTTTCAATATCTCAGGAACCAATTGACGTAGAGCAATGATCAAAATACCAAATTGTTTGTTTTTTTATGCTGAATTAAATAGTGAAAATTAAAATTTGATTTAAGTAAAAATTACATGTGGAAACCCCAAAAAACCCATTTTTGGGGTACAAAACCCCCCAAAAACCCCCCTTTGGATGGTGCGATTCGTCTGGTTTTCGAACTCATTCAAATAAATGGTGCTTTACACATTTGCACCAAATTTCATTAAGATCGGACCTTTTTTACGAGAGTTATCGTGCTTACGGACACACACACACACACACACATACACACATATATATATATATATATACATATATACAAATTTGAGCGAATGGTGTTTTTGGCATCTGGGGACCTCAAAACAAAAAGTTATCATGGTCTAGGGCTTAAGTCTTACCATGAGACCTACGGTAATAGCTTCTTCCCTATAGGGGAAATTCGCTAACAAGACTCGGATTCGATAATGGCCAAATTTACCAGTCCGTTTGATATTCATAGTCGAGAGGTTGAAGTAATGGGTAGTTTCCACTTTGACGGCCCGCTAACAGACCGGCAGATATGCGCACTTGTTTTGTATTTATATTTCGTTTGTCGGGCTTTTGTCCTAGGTTGCAACCGTCTCGCAAACTCCAAAAATTGTGTTTGCATCAGTCACGACCATTATCCCAAGATCGGCCAGGCGAATATTAGTGACGTGTCAGGTGGTGATTTGATTATTTTGTTGGTCTTTACTCTTAAAATTTATTAGCGAGAGGAAGTGTTTTTGTGTGTAAAATTATTACGTTTCCAATGACCGGCCCAAAGTTTTTCTTGATGTACATATTTAAAAACAATGTAATATTCTAAATTTAAATTACTCTCTCACTCCCAAGTTACAAGTTAAAAACCAAAATTTGAGTAAGGAGATAGTGCTAACATTTCCAAATATAAACATGACTTTAGTAAAGGTTATAGTTTTAACTTGAAAGAAGAGTTGTTTACAGAAGCAAAGGTTAAGAGTTCGAACTCTTATTAAAATATAAAACTGAACTACAAATATTTACAATGACACTAAATTCAAACAACTCAATTAGAAAACTTTAAACTAAACGACATTTTTGTTGTTCTAGAACTTTAGTTTTACAGGCGCTTGCTGGGGTCGGGCCAGACGGCACGTGGACATCCGCAGTAATTTATGACATGTCAGAAGCGACATGTGTTTTCAAAGAGGCGTTTTTATAAGCCTATTGAAGAGAAATCTCAGTTGGCTAACCCTTTGTTCCTTTATCTCAAAATAAATTGGGTTATTCCAAATGTTTTCGCTAGTAATTCACGCTTCCTATGTTATTTTACAGAAAACAGAAAGTCATAATCTAGGGAGAAACGATGACGAGGCTTTCATTAGGCATAAGTGAATACCCCAAAATGTAAGTCCAAAAATTCAGAAGACATTAATGAAAAAGATGTTGGCTCGGTATGAACGTTTTAGTAAAATATTCACGTAGGGGCAAGAGAGGTACAGTCAAGCATAAAACTGATGGGTAACACTAGCTGGGATAGACATTAATTTATGTATACCTGTGGCATATTGTAACAGACATTCAAAATGTATCTTCACAACCTTAACCATTAGAGAAAACGGGCATCCATTTTATCTGACGGCGTTCACAGACAAAATTAAGGCGCGGCGGACTAGAAGTAACCATGTAAACTGATCTATGTATTTCATAATATACAAAATATTATCTAGTAGGATATTAACACGGGCCGTCAAAATGGACCTACATTTCCTTAAACATTAAAACAAAGAGAAAATTAATGACGCTGCCTGGCAATACTAGCTCCTATAGACATTTATCCCGGTATTGCATATATTACCATATATATAGTGGGATATTGCCACGGGCCGTCAGAGTTACCCTACACGATCCTGAACGTAGAAGAAAATTCTGTGAGAAAGCGCAATGCTTCATATTTAACGGTGTCTACAGAGAAAATGACGGCGCGTGGCAATACTAGCTACCATAGACATTTGTCTATATATTGCATATATTACCACATATATAGTGGGATATTGCCACGGGCCGTCAAAGTTACCCTACACAACCTTGAACATTGAAGAAAATTCGGTCGGAACGCGCAATGCTTCATATTTAACGGTGTCTGCAGAAAACATGACGGCGCGTGGCAATACTAGCTACCATAGACATTCATCTATGTATTGCATATATTACCACATATATAGTGGGATATTGCCACGGGCCGTCAGAGTTACCCTACACACCCCTGAACATAGAAGAAATTTAGGTCAGAACGCGCAATGCTTAATATTTAACGGTGTCTGCAGAAAACATGACGGCACGTGGCAATACTAGCTACCATAGATATTTATCTATGTATTTCATATATTACCATATATATAGTGGGATATTGCCACGGGCCGTCAGAGTTACCCTACACGACCCTGGACATAGACGAAAATTCGGTCAGAACGCGCAATGCTTCATATTTAACGGTGTCTGCAGAAAACATGACGGCGCGTGGCAATACTAGCTACCATAGACATTCATCTATGTATTGCATATATTACCACATATATAGGGGATATTGCCACGGGCCATCAGAGTTACCCTACACGACCCTGAACATAGACGAAAATTCGGTCAGAACGCACAATGCTTCATATTTAACGGTGTCTACAGAGAAAATGACGGGCGTGGCAATACTAACTACCATAGACATTCATCTATGTATTGCATATATTACCACATATATAGGGGATATTGCCACGGGCCATCAGAGTTACCCTACACGACCCTGAACATAGAAGAAAATTCGGTCAGAACGCGCAACGCTTCATATTTAACGGTGTCTGCAGAAAACATGACGGCGCGTGGCAATACTAGCTACCATAGACATTTATCTATGTATTGCATATATTACCAATATATAGTGGGATATCGCCACGGGCCGTCAGAGTTACCCTACACGCCCCTGAACATAGAAGAAAATTCTGTCAAAACGCGCCATGCTTCATATTTAACGGTGTCCACAGAGAAAATGACGGCACGTGGCAATACTAACTACCATAGACATTCATCTATGTATTGCATATATTACCACATATATAGGGGATATTGCCACGGGCCATCAGAGTTACCCTACACGACCCTGAACATAGAAGAAAATTCGGTCAGAACGCGCAACGCTTCATATTTAACGGTGTCTGCAGAAAACATGACGGCGCGTGGCAATACTAGCTACCATAGACATTTATCTATGTATTGCATATATTACCAATATATAGTGGGATATCGCCACGGGCCGTCAGAGTTACCCTACACGCCCCTGAACATAGAAGAAAATTCTGTCAAAACGCGCCATGCTTCATATTTAACGGTGTCCACAGAGAAAATGACGGCACGTGGCAATACTAACTACCATAGACATTTATCTATGTATTGCAATACAATGTATTGTACTAGCTACTAATGAAATAAGTTTTTTCCGTGATAAAATTAACAGAATCAAAAAATGAAGTTGGCTACAGTATTATTGGATATGTTATACGATAACAATATAATAAGGCCAACTAAATTATATACTATTAAAACAAATATGTCTTAACTTTTAATACAACATATCTATTAATACAATTTTTTCATAGATATTATTTCTTTACATTAAGTATATACTTATATACTTATATACTTATATGAATAGCCGTGTGAAATAAAACAACATCACCACAACACTCCAAGATTTTGAGCCCTGCAGGGAAAATGAGGGGAAATCATTGCAGCACTGAGAAATTTCGGCGCAGCTGCGGACAGACGGCACCCCCTGAATTGTCCGTCATGGCCGCCATTGCCTGCACTAGACTATGGAACATGACTACAACTTCACGGCGGTCAATTTATTTGACAGAGGCAAGACGAAGGAAAGACGAGAAGATAAGAAGAACAAATCATATAGAAGAGGCTAATAATTTACAACATTACCCGGAGTCGGAGAAAATCATCATACAAAATGTTCAATAAGATTTAATTAATAACAAGTTATACTTAAAATAAATAGCACTAGAAATAATTGTCATTTGAATTATATGTTAATCCATAAATGTAGTTTAGCAATCAATGTATAAGATATAAATATAATATCAATAACAAGTTTTGACCACTGTCAAGAGCAGAATTATAATATAACAATAAATACGGTAAATAAAAAATAACACAATGAATTACAATGATTCAAAAGGTTTGCAAATAACAAGGTGGGTCATCATATTGTTGACCAGACTCTTTTTGAACCTGGATGCACTCTGGTACTACAGAACAAGTCGATATCAGGTGAAAGTTGGGTTCCAAGGTTTTGGATGCGCACCATTGTACTGTTCTGCTCATAGTTGGTGGAATGGTGATGTCAGGCAAAGAACTCCCTGGACCTTGCACTCCCTGGCACTCGAAAGTTTAAGTTAAGCCTGAATATTGCCTAGAGTGTCGTTTATAGCTATGCCTATAATAGTATTAGTTCCGATGTCTAGAAAATTTATCCAGAAGAGCACACCTTAAATTAATTCAACAACATTGGTTAGGCTCTCACAACAATGACTTGACACATACTGACTGCCAGTACTGTCGTCAACACTTAGCGAACGTGAAGTAGGCCTATTTAACCTCCAAGTAATATTCTTCATTTTTAATCGTTTTAGGTAGACTAAGCCCTGATTAGGTTTAATTATACGAGTCCAGTTATTTAACGACCTTACCTCAAATATATATATATATATGAGTATATCACATTTTGTTATAAGGCTTTCTGCAGAGATAGAGATATCTCATCAAGAATCTCTGGGCAATCGAGAGATCTATCGATGACGCCGTGGAGAAATAAAACATCGTACTAGACCTTCCTTCTTCTCAGATCCGCCAGTTGCAAGTGATCAGTGATAGTTTTAACTGGAGTATCCAAGTAACCATAGTCTATTCTGTATCCAAGAAGGCGGAGGAAACGTACTTGAATTTACATCAACTGGTCCTACAGGTACTGTTGATGAGGGGACCACACCACCGAGGTGTATTCGAGTTAGGCCTTACATATACGTTGAACAGTGTGTATTCAAATCTTTTAAGTCCCAAGATCCGTACATACTTCGTAAAGGTTTGTGCAGTCGATCTATTTAAGGTTTTCTAGCTAACCGGGAGAGACCTCGTAACCGGGAGAGACCTCGTAAACAGCTGTAAGGTCAAGTGATCAATCCAACTTGCAGTGTTGCTGGAAAAACGATATTTATCGTATGCGTACCATATTTTCCTCAACATTGTAATTCAAATAAACATTGTTTAACTGATTACATACTTTGATCAGTTGTTATTTTATAAAAACTAATATCTTCTTTTGATTTATTTGTATTATGAAATTAATGTAGTAAGGGTTTATATATTTTTCTCAATGTCCAGTGGCAATTTAAAAATAGCTGTACGATTATTATCCCCTGCCCAGATAGCAAGAAAGTGTTTTGCAAATATGCGTTTGGTTCATTTTTCGTTTGCTCTTGAATGCTTCCAGCATGGTAACAGTTTCTCTTTTTTCTCTCTGTCACTTGAGAAACAATAAACTATTTCAGAACAAAATTAAAACACTGCCTCGCGAGGTTCTCCATAGTGGCCCGTAGGGTCCCACTTTCGTGGTCTGAGGGCTACCCTCGGGCCCGGAGCCCCGGACGCTCGCCCCGTGCGCCCTTGGGGGAATATGGCTCTGTAACTATATATTTAAGGCACAATCCAGACAAGGCTGGAAAAATGGAATTCTGGATTTAGAAAGGGTGAACTTTAACGTTGCATGGTTTACAAATTTAACCTGCCCTTGGCAAAGTAGAATAAAAAAAAGTACTGTAGTTAGTCTATGCCTAGCCTCTAAACCTAACCTAACCTTTTATATTTGATAAACCTACAACCTATAAACAATAATTTACAATTACAATTGACACAAACGTGAT
This sequence comes from Allygus modestus, assembly GCA_963675035.1. Classification (NCBI taxonomy): domain Eukaryota; kingdom Metazoa; phylum Arthropoda; class Insecta; order Hemiptera; family Cicadellidae; genus Allygus; species Allygus modestus. The sequence continues at coordinate 28,670,091 of OY776112.1, read as the reverse complement.
TTAAACTTATGCTCATTTGCTTTGTTTAATAATAATGTTTTTTTAGCTCACAGTGAAATGTAATGTGTTTAAAACCTAGCGAGTTAGAACTTTCAAATGTTTATAAACCGTTTTCAGTGAAATGGTGTTTTCATTTCTCGACATCATTTTGAATACTGTACTGAACTTTTTGCCAAATGAACAGACTTGGGTTACTGTTATTTTTTTAACAAAAGGAGCTCAAGCTTAATGTAAGTTAGATTTTTAGGTCTACTAATATGACATATGAATATTTTATAATTTCTCCACGTCATACTGGTAACTTGAAACAAATCCAAGGAGTTCAGCAATGTATTGAACACTAATCTAGGCCTATAGAACAAACCCTTATGTCAGTGATTCCTCTTCGGTAAACCCACAAACTCTTAGCCCTTTTGTATCCAACTGCATCACATTTATTTCTTTATTTCTTCCAACGGATACATAACTCGGGGGTGTACCGGGTTCCTCTCTCTCCTGCCCGATTTTGCAGTTAATTTCTTGTTTAATACCTTATCCAATTTCAGGTTCCTCTTAATTTTGCAATGTCCAGTTAGGAACCCTGTTGATTTCCTCAGGCTGTTTTGTTTAGACTGATCATAGTTTCTGACCACTTGATCTTGATTTGGTGGTAGTACAAATAAATGGGCCTAAAATGGCAATCATACCAGGAAATTTCACTGTAAAACTGGTTGCAGTATTATATGTGTCCACTAAGTATTCGGATGTGTCATATCGCTGGATGCGTCATATCGCTGATATTGCCTTTATCGAAGCCTCAATCATGGCAGTCGATATTTTATATTCGATTGTTTTGACGGACGCTTTATTGTACTGTATAAAAAAAAACTACTAAGGAGATAAAAATTAGCTTGAACTTTGTAATATTCACCAAGAAATCCACCATAAGTTAACTGTCGTCATGAAATGCAAGGAAAAAATACCCCCGTCGCAGCAAACCTGCATACTCAGCGAATTTGCAATGGAGATATAATTGTCTTAATACCACATAAAATCACCAAGTTTCATAAAAATATATTCACAAATAAACAATATATACAATTTTAATTATTCCCCATAAGAATAACATTGGGGCTGAGTACGCAGGTTTCCTGCATCAAGGAACACAAAAAATGGATTTTTATGCTAATAACTCAACTAGGTGAAGTCATATACCAGTTTTTATTCATTTATGTTCATAATTAAGGGAGACATAGCATTTAATTATTATCCATAAGAATAACATGCGGCTGAGTACGCAGGTTTGCTGCTACAAGAGCCTTTGACAAAAAATTGTTTTTTTTTTAGCAAATACCAATGCACCACAACTAGATGAAGCCGTATACCAAGTTTCATCAGTGTACGTTCATAAATAAGCGATATATAAAATTTTTCTTTTCCTCCATAAGAATAACATTAGACAACATACTGTGTTTAGCACTTTCAATATCTCGGTAACTAATTGACGTAGAGGAATGATCAAAATACCAAATTGTTTGTTTTTTTAAGCTGAATACAATGGTAAAAACTAAAATTTGACCATTTCCAAAATTACATGTAATAATTCAAAAAAAACATTTTTGGGATACAAAACCCCCCAAAAATACCCCTTTGGATAAAGCGATCTGGCTGGTTTTCGAACTTAATGTCATAAATGTTGCTTTACACGTTTATACCAAATTTTATCAAAATCGGATAATTTTTACGAGAGTTATCGTGCTCACGGACACATACTTAAAATAAACAATTTGATAAAAACGTCTTTTAACATTCTCCAGTCATCACAAGAGACAAAAAACATTTTCTCAAAACCACCAAGAGTAATTTTTAAGAGGCCGCCCAACTTGAGGAATATGTTTGGTAAAAACTAATTTATCTGATAAATCTGTTGAGGGTAATCGATAAATACCCCCGTAGCAGCAAACCTGCGTACTCAGCGAATTTCCAATGCATATATATGTATCTTAATACCACATAAAGCCACATACCAAGTTTCATCAATATACATTCATAGATAAACGATTTATGACATTTTAATTATTCTCCATAAGAATAACATGGCGGCTGAGTATGCAGGTTTGCTGAAGCAAGGAGTACGAAAAATGGGGTTTTATACAAATATCAATACAACTCATGTAGGTAAAGCCACATACCAAATTTCATTAATTTATTTTCATAATGAAGGGAGATAACACGTTACTTATTCTCCATAAGAATAACATGGGGCTGAGTACGCAGGTTTGCTGCTACGGGAGCCATTGGTAAAAATTGTTTTTTTGAGCAAATATCAATGGTCCACAACCAGATGAAGTCGTGTACCAAGTTTCGTCAGTATATGTTCATAAATAAGCGAGATATAAAATTTTTATTTTCCTCCATAAGAATAACATTAGACAACGTACTGTGTTTAGCACTTTCAATATCTTGGTAACCAATTGACGTAGAGAAATGATCAAAATACCAAATTGTGTGTTTTTTTAAGCTGAATCCAATGGGAAAAACTAAAATTTGACTATTTCCAAAATTATATGTAAAAAATTCGAAAAACCCATTTTTGGGGTACAAAACCCCCCCAAAATACCCCTTCGGATAGAGCGATCTGGCTGGTTTTCGAACTTAAAGTCATAAATGTTGCTTTACACGTTTATACCAAATTTCATCAAAATCGGATAATTTTTACGAGAGTTATCGTGCTCACGGACACATATATATATATATATAGATATATATATATATACAGTTTCGAACGAATGGTGTTTTTGGGGTCTGGGGACCTCAAAACGAAAAGTTATCATAGTCCCGGGCCTAGGTCTTACCATGCCGACTACGGTAATAGCTTCTTCCCTATAGGGGAAATTCGCTAAAACAGGTGTAAACCATGCGAAGACCACGGTGCGGTACTTGCAGAATAATGACAGAATCTACTAAATTTGAAAGCAGTGCCACAAAGAAAAAATACAGTATAAAAGGTGAGATGGACTGCAATTCAAAAAATGTAATTTACCAACTTGACTGCAAGTACTGCAAGAAACAATATATAGGTCAGACATCAAACCACTTAAGAGTACGAATGACGGGTCACCGTGCAGCTCTAGTACATGGTGAAGAAGAAAAGCCAGTTGCTAAACATGCTATTTTTCATAATAAACAAAAGATCGAAGACTGCTACAATTTAAAGGCCATAAAACAAGTTACAGAGGACAGCAACAAGAATATTACAATGGTTAACCTTCGTAAGTCTGAACTGGCCCATCAACTAGTCTTACAAACACGGCACCCGTCTGGTTTAAATCTAAGATAATTATAAAGTCCAATATTGGTTTATATCTTGACCTGTATATTATTTTGATCTATGACCCATCTGTTTTATATTGCATATGATTTTTATTATCTGTTTATATTTTGTTGTTAACCTATTTTGTTTAGTTTTTTTTTATACAATTATGTACATATTTATACACCTTCTTTTATATTTATCTGATGAAGTTCACCAGATGAACGAAAATTAATAAAGATTTTAAAATTTGAATCGGGAGAGAACATTTCTACTATATATATAGATATATATCTACAGTTTCGAACGAATGGTGTTTTTGGGGCCTGGGGACCTCAAAACGAAAAGTTATCATGGTCCCGGGCCTAGGTCTTACCATGCCGACTACGGTAATAGCTTCTTCCCTATAGGGGAAATTCGCTAAAAGGGTCAACCCTTGACTGATTGACATTGCGTCAATACAAATTGTATGTTAGCAATAAAACTACATTACACTATTGGTAATGTATGAAGTTACTGGTAGTACGGTACTTAAAATATTATTTTTGAATAAAAACAGTCGCATAGCAAGAAATGATGCAAAATGAAAACTATTTTTTTTTGTCTACGCCAGTGGCTATTAAGCCTAGATTGTTTTTACATTTAATACCTGTGTTTTTTTAATTGATTCGGTAATAGATTACTTATGATAGTTTATATTGAATGCCAACAAAGACTTGACGCATCCAGAAATTTGGTGGACGCATATCCACTGCATCTGTAACACTTTTCTTCAATTAGGCTAATGCTTTTTTTGCAAGTTTATATTGAATGCCAACAAAGACTTGACACATCCAGAAATTTGGTGGACGCATATCCACTGCATCTGTAACACTTTTTCTTCAATTAGGCTAATGCTTTTTTTGCAATGGCAAGTTTCCCGGACCAATTTTTTTAAAAATTGTTTTCTAAACTTCAATTGCCTGTCACCATAGGCTATTGACCTATGAGGTGAACTAAAGACCGTAGCGGCATTAGTCACATGGGTAAGCCAGAGGTGACTGCTCATGATCTTACAGGAGTAGGCCGGGACTGGGATCAAACTAGCCACGTCTGACTTGCTGGTCAGACACTTTACCTATGAGCCACCGCGTTCGGTAAAATTGCCACTTAAGTTAATTGGAGTGAGGGAAGCGGGACTCAATCAGTGTAAATATGTTCTTTATACTGGTACTGTCTGTTGGTTGACATAGGCTATACTAAGAGCCTTGCCTTATTTAATTTTTGTCTTTGTAGGCCTATATAGCATTTATTTTTGCAATTTATATTAGATACCGTACAGTAAATCAGTTGCAGATTTGTCAACATACTCGCAAAAAATGGACCGGGGAAAGTCAAGTTTAGGAGGAAGAGGAGGGAAAAGCAAAATTCCACAGCACCCTGCTGAAGTATATGCTTTGGGCGCGAAAGCGGGAAATGAACCAACAAAACGTTCGGTGCCTGTGCCCCATAGCAAACCTGGAGCAAGTCATTCCTTGTCTGGTAAGTAATCTGGAACCTAATTTAAGATGGAGATTTTTTTGTAGATTTTGCAATAGGGCTAATAATGCAACAAAAAATAAAAAATGTAAGCCTATTTATAGTGATATAGCTGTTTTAATTGGCTTGCTAGCCACCATTCACATTTTAAATAATTATGATCCTTAGCACATTCCCTGCCTCTGGCCTGCCATCATTACACAATGTGAAGATAATTGATTAAGGCTTATCCAAACTAATTTGGATGAGGAGCAGTTTGAATAATCAGATTGTTCGAGGAAGTTAAATATAAAACTATTTGACTGTTTTAAACGTTACAGTAGCCATATCATGCAAAAAACAGTTCATCCTTGAATAAAACTCGTTAGTGGTTAAAACTAGTTATAATAAACTTGATTAAAAGTAACTTACAAGTATTCGTCATAATTCATTGCCTGAATTAAAGATTTAGCAAAGCTGTGCTGCACTGCACTGAACATAGTAGAGTCTGTTAGAAGGTTTTTTATTTGTTTATTATGTAACTTACTGACTAAAAACTATTTATAGGCCTACTGGTACTCTAATTCTTACTCCCAAGACCATGGATACCTGAGTTGGTATTTGGTTTCACCAACCAGCTGCCTCCATCTCTCCTGGTCTACGGCATCCTCCATTCTTCTTAGTTTTCTCAAGATACTCTCTACTTGGTTTAACCATAGTTTTTTAGGTCATTGGGGTCCCCTTCCTATTAGGTTACCGGTACCTCTCCATATCTCTTTTATCAATTTTCATTCTTCCCTTCTAATCACCTGACTCACCTTTAACTTCCACTCTTGTCTTCAGCCACAATATCTGGGGAATTAAACATTTCTCTGATTTCCTAAATAATTGTGCTTGATCCCTGTGCCACTTTCTGAGGTGGTCCCGAATATTTTTCTTAGAACTTTGTTTTCAAATGTCACTAGTTTCTTTTCTTCCTTTTTGTCTAGTATCCAGTCTCTGATCCATAAAGAAGAATTGGCCATAAACTGTGCAGAAGGTATCTAATAAAATGCTCACCATGGGAATTTGTGTAATTGGTGGGATAAAAACATAGGCAAAATAAAACATATCAAAACAGTATATATGGTTATTAATTTCTTTCTGACAGTTTGGTTAGTTGAAGTTTTGGATAGTTAATGTTAGGACGCACAACATCTACCATTGATTCGTGGCCAAGTAGACCAAGTAGAGAGTATCTTGAGAAAACTAAGAAGAATGGAAGAAGATGCCGCAGACCAGGAGAGATGGAGGCAGCTGGTTGGTGAAACCAACTACCAACTCAGGTATCCGTGGTCTTGGGAGTAAGAATTAGAGTGGCAGATGATTACAGCAGTGTCCCAGCTTCGTCAGTAAGGGTCTGAATGATTGTTGCTGGGACAAATCATCTGCTACCTAGGAGTCACCTGCTAGTTTTGCAATTGAAGGATGAATAAAGAGTCTTTAGTAATTTAATAAAAGTGGCATTCTTTCAAATATTTCTCATTTCAGGTGACAGAAAAAGAGAAGGGGTGGTTCCTCCATCGTCGTTGCTGCCACCGAAGAAAGCAAAGCTCTCACACAGTTCGACAGTGGTGTCCGGTGGCATCGTACGCAGCACTTCGGTCTCCTCTCAGGACAACTCGGACGCTTGGGAGGCTTACGCTCTGGACTTCGATCCCGCAGATTTCATCACACTGATCAGTGATGCTTCTAACGCTAATGATCATGATAAAGTGGTTTGTAGCTGGATAAAAAATTGTTTTGTATTTGTTTGCATGATATCAAAACTCTGTTTTATTAAATATTGCCTTTTTAATATCAATCCTCATTATCTCTTTTATTCCCGATCCTATATCACTGGATAGGACAAATTCTGCAGATGACTATAGATAATATTACCACTTAACACGTTGAGTGCTGTCATTAAAAGGGTTAAACCTACTGCGGGGCTATAAATGGAAAAAAAATGGGGCGTGCCTCGCCCCGGAAGCTGCGCGCACAGTATGCAGGGGAGGAGGTCGAGGTAGTAACTGAGGCGAGCCAATTGGCGAAACATACCTCTACAAGTGGCAAACAAGGAATGGGAGCGCTATGGCACATGGCTGGCTCTCAGTGAAGCAACGCGGAAGGTGGGTCGAAGCGGAACATTTGTTCCAACCCGCTTCCTGTTAGAGCTAATGCGCGGAACAATGTTCCGGTCAGCACTCAACGAGTTAAAATAAAATTACATATATATATATATATATATATATATATATATATAAATTTTTACATCTCACCTCTTGGAATTATACAGTATAATTTTTACTGAATATTCAGATGGCATTTATTTTGTAGCGTTGACTATTTGAAAGTGTAAATTTAAAAAAATTCTACTCTAGTGGGCATGTAGATTATGTATTCATTTTTGTATCTAAGATATACACCATCCCTTAACTAACCATTGTTTTTATCTTTAGAATCATGAAAAAGGTAATGTTTGGATGTAACTGGAGTAAATGGACAAATTTGAAGGGGCAAGTTTTGTCCTGGAGGGAGTAAAAATTGAAAATTAAGATTACTTATTCTTATTGTTTTGACTGCAAAACGTTCTACATTTTGTAATGAATACATTTCAATCACTTTACTGTAGAGTTTACAATCTTAATTACTACTATCTTTACTTTCAGGTGGGCTACATCTGTGGGGCTATAAGAACATTGAAGCAGCAGAGGTTCAAGCCTGATGCAAGCCTGATTCAGAGCCTGATTTACCTGAGCAAGATCAAATGTCCGGTGTTCACCAATGAGTACATCATGAGCTCCCTGTGCTCTGTGTTGCGGAGAGATCCGAACCTTGCTTTTAAGACCAAGAACGCGCTCTTGCCAGTGTTGGCCACCAATCTTCTCATGAGGGCCTATCAGGACAGTAAACGGTGGCCGGAGGTTTTCGTCAAGGTTAGTATCTAGGATGGCATGATCATGGTTTGAAGGTACACTTACACTGGCATGAAGCTGCAGGAAAAGTTTCCTGACTTAAGTGTCGAGGCTAGTTTTAGTTATAACCACTACTCCACTACTATTGTAATAGTGAAGTAAAGTTCTTCACTATTTTACCATAGTTGCTGCACTTAACAGAAGCAGGAAGGCATTTAGAATGCTAAATGAGGATTATACTACATTATTGGTGGGCAGTCCCAAAAGTTAGGTTTTGTAACTAACTTTTTCCTTCTTTTAAACCTTTGTGATATTTCTATACCAACTGTCCAACTATACCAACTGTTAAATGTTGTCTGATATTTCTAGCTTTACATAGAAGACTCGCTAGGAGAACGTCTGTGGGTGGACCAGGAGCACTGTAAGAGTTTCGTAGACAACATTTTGACCGCGTTCAGCACCAAGTTGGCTCCAGCAGAGTCCAGACCTGAGCTGGCCGATGATCCAGAGTCTATAGCTCTCTCCGGGCCTTCGTCATCGATTGCCAAAGAGATTTTGGAGTTCATCCCGGTCTTCAACAGGTAAATAGTGATTATGTCTGGGCCGCTGAATAAGAACTTACAAAACTGAACAAGGTGTAGCCTAGGCAACAAACGATGTAAAACTGTTCCCAGTAGCTTTAATTGGAGCATCAAACACCAAGTGGCTGGCGGGGTCAGTAAATATCTGTTAGCGAATTTCTCCTACAGAGAAGAAGCTATTACATTACTCGGAATGGCCCCGGACCGTGATAACTTTTCCTTTTGAGGTCCCCAGATGCCAAGAATACCATTCATTAAAAACTGGGTATTTAATGAATACTTCAAAAACTTCTGTAAAAAAGGTCTGATCTTGATGAAATTTGGTACAAACATGTAAAGCAACATTTTATGAATTTAGGTTAAAAAACCAGACAGATTACCCCACGCAATATATGAGTATATAATTCATTAAATTGCTGTATAAGGGTAAATTAATACTTTTACAAGGACTTGGCATAGTTTTTATACCATGTCGTTTCTTTTATACCATATTACAGGTCTGAAAGTGAGCAGTGAAAATCTTACTCTATGCCTAGACTGGAAGTCTGTCGCGAGCTCGCCAGCTGATTGCGTACTACATTATAGTGTCCTATCACTCATATTTCGTTCGACCTAGTCTGTTTGTAAACAAAGCAATAAAATGAGTTAATAGTGCTTATCACGCCTATGTAATTGTGATGACTTATGGCAATGAGTGCTAATTACATTGGGAATGTTGTATATATAATTTTTTGAGTTTATTAGCCAACTGAGGTCTATAATTTTTTTTATTTCATAAAAAATAATATTTTAAAATAAATAAAGTTGTTTCCCACACGTAAATTATTTCTTGTTTAAACTCCAGAAAATCTTAAAAAAGTTTTTTCGGAGGTTTTTTAATTTTTAAATATATTTTTTATATATTAACAAAAAAAATGGTTGTAAGCTTAAAGTAAACCCCTCATATAATAGAGGGCACAAATACAAACAATTTAACACTTAAATCATAATGATGTCTTTAACGAAAGTGGAGATATGTTTTTTCCCTCAAATGCACACAAATAGGCTATTTTACCTTCGGTATTTTTCAGCGTTTACATTAATAAATTTCTATGTACAGACAACAACTAATTTTGTTCTTCTTCTGGGATTCAAAGGGTTAAAAAAACAGTTTAGTTTGAATTATTTTACATCAATTGGTTACCGACTTACTGAGAAAATTAAAAGTGTTAAACACAGTACGTTATCCAATGTTATTCTTATGGAGATTAAGTAAAATGTTGTGTATCGCTTCTTTATCAATGTATTTTAATGAAACTTGGTATGGTGTCTATTGGTATTTGTACAAAAAACCAAATTTTTGTCGATGGTCCCCGTACTAGCAAACCTGCTTACTCAGTCCTAATGTTATCTGTATGGAGGAAAAAAATTTGTCTTTCTTGACATAATTATGATTATTTTAAACTGTTTTTCTTAGATTTTCGATGAATCAAGAGAGCGTGGAAGCAACAGTTTTGGAAATCGTGAGGGAAAACTTAAACCGTCGCCAGGCTCCGGACAACATCACTCGGAACTTCCTCAAACTGTTGGCTTCAGCTGCGGGACTTGTGGAGGTGAGCGAATTTTTCCTTACCTTCTTCATCTTTCAGAGTAAAATAATATCCAACTTTATAAAAAAAATCTCAAATGGATATCTGAATTTTCCATCAAACATAAACTTTAATCCAAGTGAAGTTTTAGCGCATTATTTTGCATTTTTAACAACTCTTGAAGTGTCTTACCACAGTCAAGTCAAGATTACCCAGCAAGTTATTGGAAATAATAAATATATAAATTATTATTCCTGGTTATAAAAAAGGTTTTCTACTTGTTAACAAAAATCTAACCTATTGTTTTTTAAACTACAGTTAACGGTTTGATGTTGTACATAAACTAATTTAAAGATTGTTCATTTTTGAAAAAATAGTTTTCTAGTTACAATCAAAGGTGGTTTAATTATTTGGTTAAATTTATTACTGTAACTTTTTTTGGAGGTGAGCCATTTTTCCAGCTGCATCAGAAGACTCAAAATCTTTAATTTCAGAGCAAATTGAATACCTGTAGATATTGAAAATCATTGAATCGTTCTGTTATGCTCAGTTGAGAGTGATGGCCGCTACTAGGCTGGAAGTGTGGCTACAGAACCCCAAGCTGCTGAGGTCTGCGCAGGAGCTGCTCATGGCGGTCTGCGTGAACTGTACAGGCCACACGCAGAAAGATGTGGAGGTCATCAGCGCCTTGGTCAAGATCCGGCTCAAGAGCAAGGCGGTGGTCAATTACTACTTGGCTTGTATCAGGTTTGCAGATACATGTTTGGTTTTGTTTATTAATACGTTTATTTGATATTGTCTTACTGGAGATGCACCTATTCTGTATGTTCTCACATGAAAGGAATGTTTTGTGCAAATAAAATATGTCTATGTATTGAATGTGTGTGTAGTTTGTGAAACAAGAAGGCAATCACACAGTGAATGTATACTTGAATGTGTGGTTTATAATTAGAGGTGTGCGAATAGTGAATTTTTAGTTCCGATCGGTTTTGGTTCGGATAACTTAAGTAGGGATCGGATACGGATCGGATAGTAAGGGTTTCGGATCGGATAATTTTCGGATTCGGATATTTAGCCTACTCTACCCCGATCACTAAAACTACCATATTTTCAAGTTGGTACTTAACATTTTCATTTTTCTTACACGATATAAATAGGCCTATAGGCCTAGAACATTTAAGATAAGTAATTGTATTCAAAACACAACGAGTGGTTATTATGTTTACAAATGTATCTTTCTGAGTAAATGAGGACTGTACTACACATAACCTCACCAGAAAATAGCATGTCTAATTGGAGGAGAAATATACCAACCTCTGTAAATCTTGAGAATATTACCTTCTCTGCAGTGAAAAATAGAAGAAATATTTTTCCTGGTTATATAGGTATAAGATAAAAGTATAGGTAATTTAATAACAGTAGGCCTAGGTTAGGCTACTCAAATCATCTAATGTCACCATGACTATCATTAATCCTTGTCATTATACTATAACACCTTCGCCTATCTGGGTGTAGGCCTGGTAAAAAACAAACACAAACATATGGTCAGGCAAGATAAACAACAAGGAATCATTTTAACATGGTTACAGCCTATTTAAAAGACCGGAATCACTGATATTGATAGCAAAGCAGACGTCACAACATACTAGCATGACAGAGCAGGCAAATAGGCAATCAGACCCTACTGAAACAATGAATCAGTATAGGATATTAACTCTATATGAGTTACCGTAACCAAAAACTTTGATAACCAAAGAATTTCCTTTGTTTTATAAGTTTACTAATTAGGCCTAGTTCAAATTTATTTTGTTTACTACAAATTAGAAATGTTGTTTAACCTAGTTTGTCACCGGAATGTAAACAGACTACAAAGTGTCAGCTTGCATTTCAGACAATCGGCCACTTCACTATCGACATCATTCTTTTTAAAGAATTTACATATCATGCTTTTCTTCCATTTCGGTTCCATTTTAAATACATGAATTTAACGAAATGAAATAATATCCGAACAGTGAAATTTGTATAAACATAATAGAGATGACCCAGCTAACTAATGCCTTCTTGAATCCGTCGTCAGGTCATCGCTGCTTTAAATGTCGTCGTAAATATATTCAACGAGCTTAATAATATATCTAGAGGTCTCGTCTGGAGGTAAACAAGTGAAGTCTTTTCTTGGAGTATAAGAGCTCTAGCTGGATTAAGCTCTTTGATCATACCGGGAATCTTCGCCGTAGAGAAAGCTATGCATCTCGTTTTGCGCAAGTCAGCAATATTTTACTCAGTGTGTTTCAATTGTATTGAATGGAAGTAAAATATCAGTAGCAGCAATTTTAAATTTCATACACTAACATTTCCGTTTGCATTATGCAACTTTTGAATTACAGCTTACTCTATGAGAGCTTGCTCTGCTCATTGTATTCGTGAGAAGTTGAAACTATCGGAAATCGACTATCGACGAAAAATTATCGACTTATTCGCCAGTAATCCACTACTGTTGTCTCGTTGTCTGCAATTATCCCGTGAATCGTGAATTTTAATATTGCAATGTTGCAATACTGCATAAATTTGCAGTTGTTTACTATCAAAAACGTTTGCTATCGCACATTCCTCTTTATAAACCGTATTCATTCTGTTTGCTAAAATGATGTACGATCCGGCCGTGTATCACGATACGATACCTGATCACTCAAATATCGAATAGATGAATTGATACGAGTTAGGTACTGAAAACATTCAAAGCTAAAGGAATTGCGTCATGTTACCTTGAACGACGTCAAGAGTTAAAACGTTTATTAATGGTCCAAACATATTTATTGTTTCGTTTCTACCTTTTTATCTCCAGATATACAGTCTATTCGAATAAGTCGGATTTGTACTAGACCTTATTGGATATTGACAAAGCCTTCGGATCGGATTCGGATATCCGATCCGATCCGAAACCGAACCGGCTTTTCGGATATTCGCACACCTCTATTTATATTCACGAAGTATAATTTAAAAAAATTAAAACTCTTCAAACTATATTTAAACTTATAATGTACTCACATACAAGACGATAAATATCGATACAAAATGATACAAGGTAATCGGTTTCAATCGTTCACACCGATTATCAGGCTCAATGAGAGATTGACAGAATGACTTTTGAAATGTCGTAATTTTTTTATCTTCTAATCACAACAAGATGTACCACGCTAATCTAAAAGTTGTTTAGTTTATAATTCACAGCAATCTGTAGGTCGCTCGGTCGCAATCGCTCATTGATCCGATGATAATAGTTTTGGTCATAAAAATCCATTTTGAGAGTGGAGTTTTGATGACAAAGCTCATTGCACTGCTAGATGGAATGGTTTGGTTTCACGCTAAGCCACATACCTACAAACAAAATCAGGCACAGTTGGGGATCTACAGAATATTGCTCTCATCTACTCAGCCAAATTTAGCCACTTGTAGTGCAACTACAGGTCACAACTTATATTAGGCTGTATTAAATAGTAGTAGGTTCCGTGGGTAGCTAGATGGTTTTCTATAGTTTTTTTTAATGAGGAACCATTAGAATCCCATAAAATAAAATTTCACAAATCACACAATTTGTTTACCAAATAGAGCTGTTGTAATTTTAGACTGTTTTTGTTTTTTATTGTAATAAATTTTTAGTATTGCACCAAGTTTTACTTGCTGTAGTACACTTCTGGTCTGGACAACTTACCCTTTAGCTTATCCCACCTCCTGTTCATTTAGTCTAATGTTGTTCTTATTTCAACAGTTTTAATGTTTTTGCAAAGGGAGCTGATAACGGCACACTCGGACAACCTCGCTACGGTGTTGAAACACACGATTTACAACGAACTCTCGCAGTCTCGCAACCCTAACAATCTGGCGATGCTATCGGTCATGTTCCAATACGAACCAGACACCGCTGCCACAATATTGGCTGATATATTTCAGGTTTGTGAGGTTTTACTGTGTCTGTTTAGTCAAAACAAGGAGTACTTTTTAACTGTTTGAGATCTAGTTGAAAATTACTATAGCTCAACATGGGTGGTATCACAGAAGGATGTTTGAAGTTGCTCTTTGCTCTTTAGCTGGTAGCTTGTTTATTTTGCATACACGATTTTTTGGTGCATGATAAAAATAATTAAGTTAGAACTTTTAAAAATTAATTATTTAAACATTTTTCACTAGCTGTGGTAATTGCACCAACGTTTATTTAATCGCATACAAATGTTTTTTAAATTGAGACAAACTATATATTTTACTGTTCAGATAAAAGATTTGAGCTTCACATTTTGGTTGTTCCTATTTGTTTGTTATCCTAGGTAATTTATAAAAAAATGATTTAAATTTAAAGTACATACAGTGCAAATTTAGTGGCTGAACTGAAGGAAAAATACCAAATATTAATTTCTTCCATGTCATTTAATAATTAATCCAAAAAGTGATTATAATTTATTGTAATATATACAGGTTTTCTAATATCGATGCGATTCTCATCCCATCCTTAAGGTTTTAAAAAGGTACAAGGTTTTTCCTTTATTTCATCAAAGGAAAACATATAGGTCACAGCTCACTCTCCTAGTAAAAGGTAACTGGTAGCTAACTCATCTAGTAGTAGGTAGGCCACAGCCAAGTCACGTAATAAAAGTTATGACACCGTTAATTCGTACTACGCCGGTGTGCGTCGTCCGTGTCGCGTCGCGGGTCCGGGCTGTAGGTCCAGTATATCGGATCTGCACAGCGTCGCCTCAGCCACTCCTCCCCCGCCCCTCGCCACTACTTCCCCCCAACTGATAACGCCCAGCTCCTTATCAATAGCCTCGCTCCTTTCTCCAAACAATTCAAAGCCGCCCACATCAACGTTCAATCATTCAGTAAACATATTGATGAAGTCAGAGCAATTTTTCGACCATAAAATTTTAAAATTATTTCTGTTTCTGAAACATGGTTGAAACCTGGTATTGCGTCTGGATTTGTAGCACTGCCTGGTTATGCCCTCAATAGAAATGATCGATTAGAGAAAACTGGAGGTGTTGTCGCTGTGTACGTAAAAGAAGGATTAAAAACCAGGCAGTTGTACGCATCTCCGGGCGAGTACTCGGTGAAACCAGAATTCATTTTTCTGCAAATTGGCTTGTCTGGCTCAAATGCCCTTCTCTTGGGGACCTGCTATCGCCCGCCTGGCGTTGGGTATTTGGTGGACTTTGAAAACATTCTGTTGCGCCTATGTCGGGCTTCAGTCATGTCTTAATTATAAGTGACTTACTGAAACCAGGACGTTACGACTGCCGCCAACTGAAAAATATATTTGAGTCATGCAACATGACTGTACTCCCACTGGACCCGACACATCACAATGTTGAAGCCTAAACTTTATTAGATCTAATGATTGTAAGTGATCCCCAAATTTCTGTCCACCATGGGCAACTTCCAGTTCCTGCCATTACGACCTCGTTTATTGTGCCCTTACTGTGAGAGCTCCTAAACTTGAACAACAATTCAATACTCAATACTCAATTTATTGCCAGTAAGTAATACAATGTGTGGATAACATCTTCCATCTCGTCATATAACATTAAGTAATACAATTGAAACATATCATTATCAAAAAAAGAATTAAACTCAAATAAAATAATTTCTAAAACTAGATTAAAAGATACAAGAGGAATGCCTTAGCTAATTAAGGCAAAAAAGTCTTCAGTTTTATACAAGGGATTGTTTAAGAGAAAGAGTTCAATTGATTTTTTGAATTTTGGATAGGCCAATATTTTTAAATTCTGGGGAAGGGCGTTCCATAATTTAGGTCCGAATTTTTGAGTTGCCAATGCGTACACTTTAGAGCTATGTTTTTCTATAACTAAGTTATTAGTGCCTCGAGTGTTATAGGAATGAAAGTCCTGGTGTTTTTTTAGTCCAGATAGGCCTAGTGCCATTTGTAGTAATACTTTATAAACAATAATACTGGGCAAAGTCATTATTCTAAGTTATATAAATTTTCCCTTACAGGAGTCAAGATATCCTAAACCAGCTATACAACGAATAGCTCTTTTTTGAATTTTAAATAATTTGTCAATTTTTTTTTGATGTGTTACCCCAAATTTCTATCCCATACGTCACTTTTGAATAAAAAAAAGCAAAATAAGCCATCCTTAAAGTGTCAATGTTGCACATCTTACTTAATTTCCTGAGAATAAAAACAGACTGTGATAATTTTAAACACAGATCACCCACAAGGTCAATCCAACATAAATATAGATATATAATTCAAGATTGGAATATGCTATCAGTTGTTGGGGAGGAACATATAAATGCTACACTGAAAAATTAAGAATCACACAAAATCATTTTTTAAGGTTAATTACTAACAGTCGTAAGACAGATAGTTCTTTTCCTTTATTTTTTGAATTAAAAATACTTCCTGTCCAACATTTGTATGCGTATAAAGTGCTCAGACTTTTTTATTTTAGAAGTGGAAATACAGGTACACAAAATCTTTTATACAATACAAGAAGTAGTAATCAAGCCGTATTTAGATTACCCAAAGTAAACAAAACATTATTTAGGCACTCTTATCAGTACAACGGACCTAAATACTTCAACCAGCTCCCACAAGAAGTTAAAAACTGCTTGAGTCTTAAATCTTTTTCTGTGCAATTAAAAAAATGGCTTTTCAAAATTTCGAATGTTGATTTCATGAATAATGTATTAATTTAAACTATATTTGCTTATTGCACTACTTAAAACTTATATTGAAACTATTTTTTGACGTCATTTATATACTAAGTGTGTTAAAGTTTACTATTATTTGGAGAGATAAATATTAAGTTGATGTCATGTCAGACGCCACGGAGAGCGGCAAGATGTGTTTGTGCATAGAAGGACTGGACTCAGTTGTTAATGTAAATTTTATTTTGTTTGTTTTTTCAACGTTGCCACAATAACTGGTTGATGTGACAACGTAATTCCAAGAAAATTAATGTGTTTGAGTGTTGTAAGTTTGGGTGGAATAAATCATTATTTCATTATTTCATATTTCATTTCATTATTTCATTTCATTTCATTATTTCATATTTGTCAACAATAAGACCCAAAAATTTTACAGAATCAGTTTTTGGCATCAGCTGATCATCAATGCTTATTGTACATTCAAAGGGTGACTTTTTTAAAGAAGTAAAATCTAAAACAACTGATTTATTTGCATTTACGGTAAGACAATTTGCATTATAAAACTGAACTATATTATTAACTTGTACGTTTGTAATAATTTCAAAGTTGACTATATTTGATTGTTTGCAAACTAGAGAAGTGTCATCGGCAAAAAGAATGGTTTGGTTTGGAATGCCAATTTCACCAACGTCATTTATGTATAACAAAAAGAGTAAAGGCCCAAGAACAGAACCTTGTGGCACTCCCCAGGTTATCTCAACCCTGTCAGAAAAGTACTCACATCCATCATGTTTAACACAAGTGAATTGTTTGCGGTTGCTTAGATAAGATTTCATCAGGTTAAATGCTTAAATGCTAAATCACACTTGGACATTCACGACAGCTCAGTAAAATTGATTTGAACAATAATCCTAACATCACTGTCTAATGTACTCCTTTGCCAAACTACGACAAAGTCAAAAGTCTTGTTGTGACTACAAGCAACACACTTGACTGGACTGATGCGGTGGTAAAACACATGCAGAAAGGTGTTTGCCGCTGTTCATACTTTGAAAAAGATGTAGCAACTTTTACCTTTCCACATTAAATTCCTACTTAACAAATCACTGGTGTTCCCACATTTCTATTACCTACTGCAACACCGTAGTAAACGACATGACTGTAGCTCTGGCCTCAAATTACAACGAGCTCAAAATTACTGCATTCATTTTTATACAATCTTCACACCGCTCTGGCTCATCAATGCTACGCATTCCACATCACAAAACGACAGTTTACAACAAATCTTTTACTGTTACAGCTTGTCGCCTCTTATCATTACCGTACTTATTTTGAAGTCACAAAGTGACGCTGGCTGCTAGTTTATTTTATTTTATTTTTGTTTAAGAATGTACATTAAATATGTAATTTTCCTTTTTTAGCGAATTTCCCCTATAGGAGAGAAGCTATTACCGTGGTCGACATGGTAAGACCTAGGTCCGGGACCATGATAACTTTTCGTTTTGAGGCCCCCAGATGCCATAAACACCATTCGTTCAAATTCATATATAGATATTTGTCCGTAGGTACGATAACTTTTGTAAAAATGGTCCGATCTTGATGAAGTTTGGCATAAACGTGCAAGGCAGCATCTATTTTCATGAGTTCCGAGAACCAGAAATGTCGCTCTATTTTAAGAGGGGTTTTGGGGGGATTTTGTACCCCAAAAATGGTTTTTTTGAACTTTTTAGACATAATTAATTTTAGTCCCAAATTTTGGTTTACACCATTAAATTAAGCTTAAAAAAACAAACAATTTGGTATTTTGATCATCGCTCTACGTCATTTGGTTACCGAGCTATTGAAAGTGCTAAACACAGTACATTGTCCAATGTTAATCTTATGGAGAATAAGTACAATTTTATATCTCGCTTATTAATGATCATATTCTAATGAAACTTTGTATGTGGCTTCATGTGCTTAGGGTTTACAGCAAACCTGCGTACTCAGCAGCTATAATGTTATTCTTATGGAGAATTAGAAACTATCTTGATTAATTATATCTTGATTGTTTATAGACATAAATTCATAAAACTTGCTATGTTACTTTATCTAGTGGTGGTCCATTGGTATTTGCATAAAAATCCGACTTATGTGGTCCTTGATGCAGCAAACCTGCATACTCAGTCATAATGTTTTTCTTATGGAGAATAAATAAAAAGTCATATCTCGCTTGATTATCAATATGTTTTGATGAAAGTTGGTAAGTGCCTTCATGAGGTAGTGAAGTACGATTTGAAATTAGTTGAGTATGGCAGCTTTGCTGCAATGGGGGTATTTAATTAATTTAGTCTCTGTAGTTTATCATTTTTTGTTTGATTTTAATACAAGTTTAGGAAATTATTTTAGTTATTAGAGGTTAACTGTAAGAAAGGACCATGTGGTCCTAAGTCCGACTCAATAAAGAATCATTTTCATTTCATTTCATTTCATTCACGTAGTAAAAGGAGTGATTAGCAGATTGATCACATTGAACACATATTAAAAAATATATTTATGTATCAAGAGTGTAAAGTAGGTCTTTCTTGCTTGAGGATAACGGGTAACTGTTTCCGCGTGACTCATAGCCGAGCATGGTAATTTTCCAAAAGCGAGATAGACATTCACGATTTTTCCTACAGCTGCAATTTTGGATATCACACAACATAATCAATTCACTTTCATCCATTTGTATATTGAATTTAAGAGATTGAGGTTATAAACAGAGAGTCAGTTAGCTTGGTCTAAAGCAACAATAAATCAGCTGTTTATTACCGTCAGCAAGCATAAAAGTGACTTTTTCGCTCGCTAAACATAAAACAGCTGTTTTACGATCTGTTTGTGGATCAAAAAGAAAAATGTGGGTATGGTTCTAGGAAAAAGATTGTTATTGTCAAAACCGCGATTTGCAGGAGTTGCTGCTGAACCGAGACGACTACCTGCGGCCGCTGCGTGCACTGCTGCGGGAGGTGTGGCGCACGCTGCGGTCCGACCTCAACTTGGCCGCGTTCAGTCGCGGGCTCATGAGCCAGACGGAGCCGCTGCCCCGGGACTGCGAGTTCAGCCAGAGGGCTTTCACTGCCACCGCTGACCTCATCACACTCTGCATGTTCCTCGCCACTGCCACCTACGCTCGGCCGGACAAGAAGGAGCCTCCGCCTACTGTAAGGAAAACAAATTAAACACTCCAACATGATTGCAGTTTTCAGTGGATATTTACTTTTATTAAATTTGATGTAGTCGATAAAATAAATACTGTGTGGATTCCCTTGAACTTACAGACCTATTCACTTTTGTGTTGGTGATAGGTATAAATTTAGCTTAAAGCTAGTTGTAAATCCCCAAGTTGCACATATCAAAGTTGCATTGGTGTACAGCCGCCCCGCTGTTCTTGCTTAGCAGCTCAAAAATAATAATAATAATAATAGTAATATTTATTCCTTGACAATATTTGACAATATTGTTAAATAACATAATTTACTTAATAGTCTAATACAGTAGTAAGATCGAGTAACATAATGAATACTAATGTAACTATGGATCACTGCTCATCAACAAGTTGTGAATTGGTGTATTGGAGGTTGTAAGAGTGAATAAAACATATTTTGTAGACAAAGTATAACAAAATATTACATTTTCGTTTACGACGTTACGTGAATAGTTTGACTAAGCATTATGACTTGTCACCCTCGCAGCCAGAGAAGATGCAGAGCACCGTGGCCGGGATACAGAACGACGCAGTGTGGTGGCTGCAGGAGACGGCACTTCGCATCTACCGACCCTCGGCCACCGACTTTGTACACGCCTTGCACAAGGTAGGCACCACATCCGTTTGCGTTTCTTTATTTTGATTTCAGCTTATGAAAATTAATATCTTAGTTTTTTAATTTACTTGTAAACAAAGTTCAACTTTAAATTTTAAAAGGATTCTTTGGATATAACTTTATTTTTGTTTGATAGAAAGTAAAATTTAACTTGAAAAATAAAATTTAAGATTGCAAATACTTGATTATGAATAACTGAAACACAACCCCTTCAGCTTACATTGTATTTGATAGGAAGTAGTTTATTATTTGTGCGAACCCAGACCAAAATAATTAAAATATTGTGGGTTTTCCTTATTACTTAGTTAATGCAACAATGCACTAACTAAGCATTAAAGAAAACCCACAATACTTTAATTATTTTGGTCTGGGTTTGCACAAATAATCAAATAGTAGTTATGCATTTTTCAGTGTGAAATTTTCGGGTGGGCTACTTTTGTGGGTATGGCTTTCTGTACATTTACAACATTAAATTTACATTGACTGGGTAGTGTAGGAGCACTTTCCTCAAATTTGCAGTTCCCAGGACATTCCTGAGCAAACTCACTAACATTTTATGTAGATTCAAATCTGAACTCAGCTGTCATTTGTCATTGTCATTAGTGCTTTCTAAGAAAAGTTGACCTTAGATAGTAACAAGAGCAAAGTTTGGACTGATCCCCATAAAACCATGATACCGTAAGAAACAGAAATAAAAATTGCGTTGTTCAATCTAATGATTGGATCTCAAACCAAACAACTATTCTATAGCAATTTAAAACGTATGGAAATTACAGGTAGTTCTGATGGAGCAGCCAGACCAGTATTACAAACTGGACAACTGGCCGCCAGAAACTGACAGAATGCAGTTCATGCGGCTCGCGTCAGAAGTACCACTACAGCAACACACACTGCTCAGAGTGCTGATGATGGGACTCAGCAAAGAACACCCACTGACTCCCCCTGAGGCACTGGAACTGGCTGATCAGCTGGTGCGCAGGGCTGCCAACATACCTACAACTGACGGTGTCAACATGCTCATGGGTGAGGTGGTGTTTGTGTTGGTAGCATTAGTTGTAGCTTACTTGGTGATCAGTATAGCCATTTCCTTCAAAAACTGTCGGAAGAATTGGGAAAGAATGTTAAAAGGACTTTAGAGTAGGTGTAAATACCCCCATCGCAGCAAACCTGAGTACTCAGCGAATTTCCATTGCATATATATGTCTTATACCGCATAAAGCCACTTCCCAAGTTCACAAATAAGCGATAAAATATAACATTTTAATTATTCTCCATAAGATGGGAGCTGAGTACGCAGGTTTGCTGCAACAAGGGACACGAAATATGGCTTTTTATGCAAATATGAATATAACTCAACTAGGTGAAGCCACATACCAAGTTTTATTAATTTATGTTAGTAATTAAGGGATACATAATATTTCACTTATTCTCCATAAGAATAACATGGGGGCTGAGTACGCAGGTTTGCTGTTACAGGAACTATCTCGGTAAAAATAGTTTTTTGTGCAAATAGCAATAGACCACAACCAGATGACGCCATATACCAAGTTTGGTCGGTATCCGTTCATAAATAAGCGAGATATAAAATATTTCTTATTCTCCATAAGGATAACATTGGAAAACGTACTGTGTTTAGCACTTTCAATATCTCTGGAACCAATTGACATAGAACAATGATCAAAACACCAAATTGTGAATCCAATGCTAAAAAATACAATTTGCCATTTTCAAAATTTATATGTACAAAATTCAAAAAACCCATTTTTTGGGTACAAAACCCCCCCAAAATACTCCTTTAGTTCATAATTCGAGACAACCAATATAACCAATATATATGTTGAATGTCTACTCATTTTGTTGGTTTGGTCTTTATTTTAACGAATTTCCCCTACAGGGAAGAAGCTATTATTGTAGGTCTCATGGTAAGACCATGGGAAGGGAGTTTATGGGGGTTTCAAATTTTCCTAAAATCAGTTTTTTGCATTTTGCACCCTAAAATTAAAAAAAACAACTTAATTTTGGTTTGGACCATGTTATAGAGCTTACAAAAACAAATAATATCGTATTTTGAATTATTAACCTAGGTTAAGTGGTTGCGGAAAAAATCCAAAAACCTACTCATAAAATCTCCCATGTTAATCTTATGGGAAAAAGGTTTTTGGCTTTTCCTCAGTTTATTTTAATGTAAACTTCACATTTTCTTTTACCAATCTGTTCAGTTCCACAAAACAATCATTGTGGTGTTTAAATTGTGAGTCTACGCCCAACCGTTGCAGAGATTTTCAAAGTGCTAAACACTGTACGTTGTCCAATGTTATCCTTATGAAGATTAAATAAAATTTTATATCTTGATTATTTATGAATGTATGTTGATGAAACTTGGTATGTGGCTTCACGTAGTACTGGTAAATTGATATTTGCTCAAAAAACTGATTTTTGTTGATTATTCCCATAGCAGCAAACCTGCGTACTCAGCCCCCATGTTATTCTTATGGGAAATAAGTATTCTTATGGGTAATGTAATGACTCCCTTTATTATGAACATAAATTAATAAAACTTGGTATGTAACTTCACTTCTTTGAGTTATATTGATAATTGCATTAAAACCCATTTTTTCCTTATTGCAGCAAACCTGCTTACTCATCCCCATGTTATTCTTATGGAAAATAACTGAAATGTTATATAACGCTTATTTATGATTGAATATCGATGAAACTTGGTATGTGGCTTCGCCTAGTTAAATTCTATTTATATTTGCATAAAAACCAATTGCTTGTGTTCCTTGTTTCAGCAAACCTACTTACTCATTACCAATGTTATTCTTATGGAGAATAATTAAGATCGCTTATATGTGAATATATTTTTATGAAACTTGGTATGCAGCTTTATGTGGTACTAATTAAGACATATATTATGCATTGGAAATTCGCTGAGTACGCAGGTTTGCTGCGACGGGGTATTTTAACTTGTTATACCTATCAGTATCAGTAAGTCAACAATTCAATTTAGCATAATCTATCCACAGGATATTTGTGATTTATTACCTATGACTACACCTATTCAAAGTGATAACCCGCCATGTTACCTGAGTGTTGTGTCGGTCGTAGCTGAGTGGGTTGAGTACCACCCAAAAACCCGGGTACAATTCCTGGTGAAATCCACATGACTTTTGAAACTCGACTGCCACTGTGCTTTGGAAGGCCGCTAAGCCGTTGGTCCCGGCTACTTACATAGTTGATAGGTCATGTCAGAGGCATTAGTGCGATCTGAAAACTCTTTAACAGTCCTTAGTCAGAAGGATACACAAACTTTACTTTATCTGAGTGTTCTGGAGTCCCGTTTTGATTATAGTTTTATAGTGTCCATATATTTGTAAGAATCATGTCTCATGTTTTGGACAGTGGACAAGCTGGAAATATTTGACCTCGTCTTCAACCTGTGTGCCTATCACCACCCGGAGAACATTGACCTGCCCGTCGGCTACAAGCCTCCCACTCTGGCCATCACCAACCTCTACTGGAAGGTAACGCACAACCCTGGCGGGTCACCTAAACTGTTAGGTGCTGAGTCTAGAAGTAGAACAACTGAGGATCTCTAATGAAGTAGTATTGTTCGGAAAGATCAACTTTAATCTTTTTGTTACTCCTTCATGTGAATCTATGAGTTTAATTTTATTATATTATTATACTTATGATTTATTAGCTTAATTGTTTAGTTTTAATTGGCAAAGTTATTTGATTATATACATTTATTAGTGTTCAACATGTTGTAACAATGTTTTGATCAGTAAAAATATATCACATTCTTTTTAGTTTTACGTTTTCAATCTATCAATCAATATATCTTTATTTCATAAATGTGCAGCTTGATAGATGAAATAGTGTCATCATCAAAATTATGTTAATTTACATTACTATACATATAATCTGCTGAACAAAAATGTTTTATGAAAATGTAGACAGTTAAATATTCAAATTATAACTACAACTATAAGCCACCTTAAGAGTTGAATGTTGTAGAATTAATCTCATATTAAGATTACCTTATGAACAAATTTCCTGAATAGAATAGAATGCAGATTCAACTAGGAAATTTGTTAGTGAATTTAAAAACCTAGTTTTCTTTGTCCCTTGTTTCAATTCTTGTGGCAAGCAGTCAAAAAATTTGTTTCCTTTGAAAGAAGTTTTATTTTTGAAGAGTGTTTTGTTTTTGTTTGTTTTGTTGTTGTTTTTTTTTATAGATTCCTATGTAGAGTTTTTGGGAATAGGGTCCTTGGCCTTGTATTTTTTAGTATGAATGAAACTGCAGGTTAACCACGTTATGGAAGTCCACTGTTAAAAGTTTAACAATAACAACACTATTATAAAAATATATATTTTTCACTCATTGGTATATTTTTTTTCAATCCATGGAAAAAAGTGCTCAGTTAAGAAAAACTAAATATCTCTCTCTTTGTATAAAATATGCTTGTTACAAGTTTAACTATCAAAAGAGTGGACCTCTATACTTTATATAGTGACACGTCCTATCCAAACCTAACTGGTTCAGACATCTGTTTTCTTTTTCCCGTTTTAATTATGTAAAATACTAATAGTTGTAATCTCTTTAAAATCATTTTAATCTCTAATAATGTTTGTAAATATTGTTCTCAGTAATTTCAAAACGTTGCATTTGGTGCCAGTTACTTATAATTATCATTAATAATTTCCATCCACGTTAAATGGCTTCCAACAAATAAACTATATACAGTAAGGGTACATTATTACGACTCAAAAACTTTATCGCTGTTTTTAGATATGAAACTTGTGTTAGACGATGCAAGGTGAGTAAAATCAAAGAAACTCAAATTGTAGACCCGCCCTTGAGTTGTAACAGAGCTTTCTTAATATTTATGCATAGCAATAAAATTTATAAGATACGAGTTCCAGAAATTTGTTAAGTGACATTGCAACTTGCATATGCCAAATCGAGGTTGCCGTTTACTCTTTTTTCACATACAATAGCATCACTCGTATAGTTATGACTCGCTTCGCTTGCTAGGGGCTCCGCCTAGGGTCGTTCCAGTTTTTATTGGAACTCATGTCCCTGCAGGTTTTTTTTATATATATGCTATTTTGATTAATTTGGAATGCCACTCTGGATGTTATCTTTATTCGATGGTTATATCATTTGTTTATACTCTACCATGTGATAGTTACTTTAACAGTTTACAGGATAGTAGATATTGTTTTACAGATGTAATGATTTTTTTGTTCGATTTTAAATTCCATAAGCCTAATGGTAAAATTTTATTTTTTGAAAGTAAAAATTAGAGGGTTTAAAATTGAAAATTGTAATTTTTGGCAACTATCAAAGGGGTTTCTAGGTACAGACTATGTGCATAGTAAATTTCACGTTTCTAGCTTGTCTGGAAGTGGTCTAGAATTCGTATACTTGAGTTACACATCGGACTGTATAGTTATTTAGATAGAAGAAACATTGCCGATGCTAGACGCGCCCTAACACAACACGCTTGGTATTGTCGTAGGGGTGGGCCCTGCTGCTGGTGCTGGCCGCCCACAACCCCACCACCATCGGGGCCGTGGGGTGGAACAAGTACCCCTCGCTGCGGCTGCTGATGGAGATGTGCATCACCAACCACTTTGTGTTCCCCGCCGCCCCCGACGAGCTACAGCTGCTGGCGCTGGAGAAGGAGGCGATCCTGCAGTTCGAGACCCACCTGGCCGCCGCCTCCACCAAGGTCAGTAACTAATACATGGTTCACACTTACTGGGAACTCAGGGAATTCAGAAAAGTTCGGGGAAAGTTAGGGAAAAAGTTGTTACGTGTTGGTATCTGTGGCCTTTCTACCGACACGCAACCTCTGTCTGATTACCAAAATGTTTTATAATATATGTTTAATTCATTCCTCAATTTAAAATCTTATACCACAGATCTAACATCAAATTTAACCCTATAATAAGTAGGGGTGTGTGATACAGCGATTTTATTTTGATTCCTTGCAACAAGGCGATTCAAAGAATTTTGATTTGAATCGAATCGATGCAATTTTATTCGATGCAATGCGACATGTTTCGATGAATAAAACTCAGCCTGTACACCAATTTGTATGACTAACATGGATGATCTACTATCTTGGCCAAAGTCTAGTTATAATTTTCTGATTTTATCAATTATTCTTCTTCCATCCTATCTTAATCCATAATTTCAAAAACTTTTGCAATAAAAACACATAGCCTAACCTAAACTTAATTGTATTTACTTAAGTTTTAAAGGACGGATGATTACAAACGAGCCCCAAGGTTAAATAACGAGTGACGATGTAGATAGTTTTTCCAGATTCTAAAATACCTGTATCGTACTATGCCAGTAAAACTACCGTATTTTTGACAAAAGACTATTTTACCCACCCTAGGAATAGTTTTTTGAAGGTATAACGTTATTCAAATAACTCACTGTTGATTATAAATTCATAATGGGAAAAAACGTGGTTGTAAGATAACAACTCAAAGAAATAATGTTGGTCAGCTGACTAATTTATTGCTTTCAACGGACCCCACCCCTCCCCTCCTGTCCCTCTTCCTTCCTTGTCTCCAAGGTAAGATATTTTGCCGCCGACTCAAACACTCCCCGTGCCCTTTGTAGCGCGGGTAAACGACAGGAGTATAGGAAGGCATTGAACCCTTTCGATACATTGCCATTTCGATTGCTACAGCATCGAATCGAATCAAATCGGAATTCTGATGCTTTTTGATGCATTGCACACCCCTACTAATAAGATTAGCTTAACTGATAATTGTAATTGACTATACTCTGTCCCATGTTCACCGTGCAGGACAGGTCTCATGGAAGATAGCCATGTTACTACCGGAGCTGAGTGCTTTGTTGGTGTTGTTATGCGAGTTGCATCAATTGTCCCCGCGACCTACTTGGAGGCGCTCAGTTAATGCTTTTAGGACGGCTAGTACAACTCGAATTGCCATTTGAAATATATTGCTTACAAGTACTCCATACTGCACACTGAACATAAGCAGAGTTTAGAAACTGATTAGCAGCAGACTGTTGCGTTTACACATTCGTTTGACACCCACAGATGGAAATTACCGAGCAGACCAGCTTACTGCTGTCCCAGCTGACTGGGATGGATGTCAAGGGTGATGCCCGCCGCCCTCCAGCTGTGGTAGTGGAACAGCTGACTCTGCTCAACAATCAGCTGAGACTGGGCCACCAGCTGTGCCGCTGCAGACAGCCGGACTTCCTGCTGGACATTATACAGCACCAGGGCCCCTCCCAGAGCATGCCCTGGCTGGCGGATCTGGTACACAGTTCGGACGCCAGTCTCAGGTCAGTTATTGAATTGTTTTTTATTATTTATATTTTTTTAAATTTTTTTTAGTTCTATGAGTCAGAGTATTAACCCTTTCAGTGCTATGGACCGATATTTCGGCTTTTGAATCTGTTATCAATACTGTTACGGCTTCATAAGCGATTGTACCGTTAGGCGCTCAGTCTGCAGTCTCAGTCTGACATGTAGTGAAACCTGGTATACACAAACTGAACTACCTCGTCCAGTGCTTAGGCTCTAATACCGCCTGGTCCACTACAGCTGCTAGTCTGATCAGTGGCTGTGCGGTCTAAAGCGTTACTTTCTCGGCCGGGGGTAACACTTGGATCAAGGGTTCGAATCCCGTCACAGTCGGTGGTTTTTGTGTGCAACTCATGGAGCGTTCACCTGTCTGTGGCAGAGTTGAAGGGGAGGGGGGACCTTAAGTAAACGGTGGACGGCTCGGGTCCAAGCTGACGGGATGGGTGGATTCTTTGTGAGTTGCACATCTGATCAGGTGTTTTGCTACTTTTTACCTATCCTTGACTGTGTGTGTGTGTGTGTGTGTGTGTGTGTGTGTGTGTGTGTGTGTGTGTGTGTGTGTGTCCAGCAGAAGCACATTTTTATTAATTTTGACTGTTCAGGCGTTCAAGACATTTAAAAAATTAACAAAACATCACAGATTCAACTACTTCTTTCAGAAGCTTAGCACTGAAAAGGTTAAGGGCCAGATTCTAATTGGAGTTGTATTCGAAGACTCATTTCAGAATGTAGCAAATTTGTCTTTGAATAAAGTATATTGATTATAAGTTGAGTATTTTATAACAAATGTAGCTCACTAGCGCACTTTGTGAAAACTAGTGTAGTTATGTGTAGTGTAGGTCAAGTTAAGAGAAACATTTGGTTGATATGAGTTATATCGAACAAAAACTGTATTAAAAGTATTATCTAAAGTTATTTTATTATTTGTTGGGTATTTAACAAATCAAAACAGATTGGAATAAGCTTACAATTTTACGAAAGACAAAAAAGTTTTAAGCTTTTAACAGTTCCGTTAGTAGAAAAAAGCCCAAACTTGATATTGTCATTGGTGATACAATTTTGGAGCCTGAGGAATAAATTCAATACTTATTCAGTACTAAGAGAGTTGCAACAAAATTAAGGCCAAAACCTTTACAGCAAACAATTAAAAAAAATTAATTCGTAGAAGGCTGAGTCACCTTCTGACTATGAATTGATAGTACTACTTAAAGCGGTACATATTAAGGAAGTAATATTTTATCTATGGCTAAATGTGTGTTCTACTTTTCAAAATTGTTTATCTTCGTATTGATTTTAAAGTATGAGCACCTCGCTAGTGTAATGGTTAGCATCTTGAACTTCTGTTCAAGGGATCATGGGTTCAATTCCCGAGGTGCCCACAAAACCTTAACGGGTTTGGACCGGTTTCCTTTAGAAACGTTTATCTCTTTCAAAAATGCTGTTGATGATGATATAACAAAAAAAATTGTTAATGTAACAAATGTTATGTTCCTAACCCTTAGATTTTATACCTCACTCCCATTTAACACATATCTAGCCTCTAAACACGGTGGTCCAAAGAAATGTTGTTCGATAAATTAAGAATAAATCAATTTTGCAGCCATCTGCCGGTGCAGTGCTTGTGCGAGTTCCTGCTGAGCTCAAGCGCCCGCCAGCAGCACAAGTACCAGCAGCTGTTGTCGCACCTGCAGTCGCTGCTCAGCGAGCCCTCGCAGGACCCGGAGATCGTGTGCGAGATACTCGACTACTTCCTGCGGAGACTCAGCTCCCCCCGGAACCGGGAGCAGGCCATCGCGGTAACCATGCAACTCATCAGTTGTAGGCACTAGTATTTTTGTATACCTGATGTGAAAAAAATATTTGATGTATCGTTGTGATGTTTTTAAATAATCTTGTTGTACTCTAAATTAGCTTGCTGAAACATCTAATCGAAAAGCCCCTTCTAATTTCTATGGGACTTGAATTTCCCGCCCCTTTTACAACCATTAAAGCAAACAGGAGTTTTATATTTCTGTGTTTATATTGATCTAATATAAAGTGTGGGTACGTTTTGAAATCGCATCGATGCCTATTATTGGAAAATCACATAAATAATTGAATTTTACCATATTGGTGAAATTGGCCTTAGGCTTTAGCCTATATAAAGTATTTACAAAGTATCACTTGTGGGTATTCGTAGGACTCGGAAAAAGGGGATAATGTGAATTTAGATTCAGTTTGCAAATTGCACGTTTTTGGTATGTTTGAGGTGTGACTTTTTGAGTTCAGCAGGACTGAATTTTTGTCTATCCCGACTATGGGCGTGAGCGCTACATAGTTTTTACCTTACTGGTCCGTACTATCTCAATCTCGACTTTCTTTCCAATAGAAAGTATTGTTATAATAAAATTGCAAAAAATATATTTATTGTAAGAAAAATTTGTTTAAAATTAGTATTTCATTGAAGGATCTGAGGAGGAGAGCAATAGATAATTACACCTAGTTTACACCTAGATTGTGATTGTAAGTATTCCGAAATACTGGTACAGGAGGGTTACAAAAATATTAAATAAATCCTTAGATCTTAAATTTGTAAATTTGTTTCTCTCCTATTTGTTTTGATTGCTAATTTTTAAACTTGTTTCTCTCCCACTTGTTTAATAGTCCACTAGGTTACTCACTAGTCATATGTTCACCACCAAAAACATTGTATACAAGTCATACATGGCAAGGCTGAAAATTATCAGCTACGTCAGAATTGTTTAGATTAACAGTAATTTGAGTACTTTGATTGTGTGACAAATGATCGAGATTGTGATCATTGTGACTTCATATACTACAATAATATGTTCTCCAAATTACTTTGAGAGGGGTAACAAAGCCCCCAAGTTTCCTCCATATTATCTTCCTATGATGAATTCTTGACTTCTTACCATTTCTCTGACCAGACTACAAAAGTTATACACTTGCCGTAGGTAAATTACATGCGTCACGTATGTTACAGGGGCTACGTCTTGTGCTGGGATGTGCGGAAGACGAGGTTGAGGAGGGGAAGGACGACACTTCCTGGCTACTCAGGCAACTTCCACTTCTCCCCCACTTTCCTGAAGCCAGACCTCAGGTCTGTGAAAATAAATTAATTCGTTCACAAACATTTACTGTGTTGATTTGTAAAACGAAGGTTACCTTGTAACAGTGTCAAAATGGTTTATTTTACGACAGTAAAACATAGTGCATTCAAAGCACAGGAAATAATCCCTTGTTCAAAATTCAGTTGAGGATTGTGCCACAACTTGGCAGTTAATCGAGGGAAAGGAAAACCCGTGGAAATTAGTGATTTATTATATTTCAAACTGAATGTTTGTCAAATTAAAAAATCAGGAATGATTAGGGCATTTTGTTTTTAAATTCTAAAAGATTTTGTATTTTTTTTTGCCATTTTGCCGGCCTAATGGTTAGCATATCTTGGACTCAGTTCAAGGGATCATGGGGTCCAAACCTGGGAAGTACACACAAGTTTGAGAGGTTTGGATCGCTTTCCCTTAAAAGCGTTTGAAATGTAATCACATTGAATCATTTTATTGTAGAAAAATGTCAGTGAACTAAAAAAAAAAATAAAAATTAGTTTCTGAGAAAAGGGCACTAGTCTTACCTTATAGCTATGGAAGTCCACTTTTGAAAGTTTTATTTATAAGCAACCCATTTCAAAGATAAAAACTGTATGTACACCATAACGTATATCTCAATGTGAACTGTAATTTTCTCCTCCATTTTGACAAGAACTTTATATCACTTTCCTCTCCCTTCTTCAAGAACTTTCCTTAGTTATAAGATTTAAAATCCTTTCTTCAATTTCCACCAAAACCACACACTGTTACAAAGTGTGCCCATATTTTATAAAATTCCAAAATCAGTGTGAATGCTCATGACCGAATTTTAACCAGTGTCCTTAAGATTCTTGACATCCTAAAGTGAACAAATATAAATAATCTGAATAGTTATTCCTAACTGTCAGAGCTACATAACCTGTCACTCACCCATGTCGCCCCCCAGATCGTGATCGCCCTCCGCAGCGCCTGCCTGGTGGAAACAGACCCTGGCCTGGTCGTGACCTACCTCAACTTCCTGGCGCAGCACTCGTCCTGCGACGTGACTGAGACCACGGACCTGGTCGCCGACATGGCCACGCTCATCGTGGAGCGGTCCACCATCATCAACGCCATCATCCCCTCCCAGGACGTGCCCAACGCAGGGCTCGACGCATTCCTGTCCATCTTCTACTCCTACTTGCTCAAGGTAAGGGCCAGTCTGTACCATGTGAGGTTGTCGGTTCAGCAAATGAATAACATAACGTGTGGTTAGTCCAGGCCATCCATGACAAGCTTCCCTTTCACCTTGGTCCCTCTGTGTTTGTAGGCAGCAGGGGACGGAATGTCTTCCCTAGATTGTGGTCAACATACATAAATATTTACTTATGTATTAAGAGCATAAAGTAAATCTTTCTTGCTTGAGGAAAACTATTACCACACTCCATTATGTGTGCACGTTAATTTTCCAAAAGCGAGAAAGACCCTTTACATTTGAATTACATACACATTTTTCCTACAACTGCAATTTTGGATACCACAAAATTCACTTTAACCCATTTTTATTGAATTCATAAGTTTTGGTTATAAACACCGAGTCAGTTGGCTTGGTCTCAACCAACAATCAACCAGCTGCTAATTACATCAACGAGCGGAAAAGTAAGTTGAAAGTCTTTTTCACCCGCTAAACCGAAAACAGCTATTTTACAATGTGTTTTTTGACTGTAAAGAAACTCATAGGATAATATATTTTTTACTTAGCTTATAAATACATTTTAGGGTAAAAATATACCCTATTATGCACATTACGTACTTAATACTTTGTCTATTAATTTTTAATATCATTATTCAGGCGCGGGAGCCACAGAGGGAGGCGTACACCTGGTCCGAGAGCCAGGATCAGATCCTGGTGACGTGGCCCAGTGGGGAGCAGTGCACCCTGTACATACTGGTGGTCCACGCCATGGTGATCATACTGGCCTTTGGACCTCAGTGCGTCACCCTGGCCGCCGAGTACCAACACTTGCTGGACATCTGGTTCCCTCTAGACAAGCAGGACACTCCCAAGGTTATTATCAGAAGCAGGAAAGATGATAGTGGTCTCCAGCCAATAATAATGCTCCACGCTGACACTGTTTCCATTTTGCCATAGCAAAATAACACCCATATGTTATGTCGTCCAGCTGGTGCGCAGTTTGGCAATGTCTACTATTGGCTGGTTTTGGTTTATAACCTTGTAAGCCACGCCCTGAACTGTCAACACTCTTGCTGTTCTGGCAATAGGTTAGACCAACCGAGTATAATTCATTAGGTTGTATTATGGTACTAACAATTATTAGAGGTTGTCCAAGTAATAATTTTTTTAGTACAAAATATGTAGTTATTTCCAGTTCCATTTTTTACAAAATGGTATGGTTATTTGTATAGGATCATTTTGAATAGCATTGGCTGATGTGTTTGAAATTTTTGGTAGACAATATGAAATGAAATGAAACATGTATTATTTCAAGAGGCGAATTTAGGACTAGCAAGTCCACCCTACCACTTAACCTCTTGTTAAAAAGGTTGAGGGTGAGTTGTTGGTTTTAGTCAGTAACAAGCAGCCAAATTTCTTTCTTTTATCTGCAGCTAATACATTGTCTGGTTATCATTTTGTACTTCAACTGACAGTACAAGTTTCAGTAGGCTACTGGTTTTGCTGAATACAGTAGAAATCCAATTATCCGAACCCCAATTATCCGAATCTCCAATTATCCGAATCGATTTTGAGTGAAATAATAGAAATATGCGGGAGCGCGTGTAGCGATAATGTGCCATTCCGTTACTATGGCTCTGTGAGCGCTAAAATAAAAGCCCACGCTGTTACCTTCCAGCGCGATATTTTCGCAGGGAACAATGAGTCATACCCCCTTCCCACCCTGCTCATCATCAGTCGCTACTGTTCTTTCACCGTTCTTTAATATATGGTGATGTTTTTTGCTTAATTCCGGAGGTATACCTGATTATCCGAATTTCTGCATATCCGAATCGGCCCGATCCCCAATTAATTCGGATAATCGGAGTTCTACTGTATACTGTACCTAATCCAATTGCCATTTTTGGTCAATATTATGCAATTCAGCATTCGCAACCAAAAGGTTAAACTGTTTAAGACTGGAATCAAGTTTTTATTGTTATGTAAATTAGTCGGCGATCACATGGGTTATGATACTGAGCAGAGTGCTGGGATATTTATTTTTCAAACATACATTAAGTGTAAGTGTAAGTATTAAACTCCATTCTAGTAGCCCCTGGACTATATAATCACGACGAAACAGGTGCTTTACCTCCGTTATTAGTCTAACGAGGATCTTCAATAAACTGTTGACGAAGGTAAAGTACCTGTCTAGTCATTTAAATGAACTGTGAGAGATTAATCAGTCTTAGGTTAAAATTGCAACAGATATCATTACAGTTAAACTTATTATTCAGAAGTAGATTCATCAAAAAGTTAAACATGTAATATGAATGCAAGGTAATTTATTTAGTAGGTTTTAACTTACATTCTCTGAGGTTGTGAGGTATTAAAATCAAACAAAAACAACCCATGAAACCTTAAACCTATAAGCAAATAACAAATCTATATTTGATTACTGTTCACTCTGGAGGTCGGTGATTAACTCCTCTGTTGTGGTGGCAGGCATTCCTCGTGGACACCTCGGAGGAGGCTCTGCTGATCCCTGATTGGCTCAAGCTGCGGATGATCCGCTCCCGGGTGCCCCGCCTCGTGGATGCGGCTCTCACGGACCTCGAGCCTCAACAGCTGATCCTGTTCATCCAATCGTTCGGAATTCCCGTCGCTTCAATGAGGTGAATTTGTTTTCTAAGATTTTCAAATTGTGAAGTTGATTTGTGTTTTACGGAGCTCTACTTCCATGATGTGTAACTTTAATAATACTTTAACATGGAAGAAGTTGCATGGAAATTGGAAATTTGAGGAGCCGCACAGTTTTTTGACCAGCTTACCTAAACTGAACTTTCTTTCAAGTGATGGGGTAGTTCAGTCAGTCATGTACTGACAGGCATTTTTATGTGGCTACTAAATTAATTTTGCTTAGGAATATAATAATAATATTTAGAGATGTGCGAGTACTCGAAATTTCGAGTTTGAGCCGAGTTCGGCTCTGAAACTCGAGGTTTTACTGAAACTCAAAGGTTTCGAGTGAGTTTACTCCCGCCGTTTACCCGCGCTACCACGGGTCATCCGCGGCCGCGCGTCGTCCGTGGCCGCGCGTCGTCTGTAAATTCAAATTGAGTGTCAACGCATTTGAGGTGTTAAGAGTTAGTTGTGATGTGAATTTTAGTGTTTTATTAATAAATAAGAAAGTTGTGGCTTATAAATTTGTGTTAGCCTACTCTTTACACCAAAAAGGAAGATTTACCAGGACCTTCAGATTGAGTTGTATGAACACTGAATGTATAGTCATAGTCCATTTTTAGGTTAACCTAACTTTGTAAAAAAAAGTAAAATATCAAAAACAAATCTGTAATGAAATCTAATAGGTAAGCGGAAGAAGTTTGTGCTTGTTTTTTGTTCCATAGTAATTGAAATTGTGTCAAAAGAGACTCAACAAAATTCCATCCATTAATTTTAGGCTCAACTATCGTCCTTTGGCATTGACCTGATTTTAAAGACAAGTGATTTGTTTAGGCTTTGTTTAAGTTTCATTTATGATTTTTTAAATCATTCTTAATATTTTGAAACTCTATTTAAGACATGGCTTCAATTTTATCAATTGATTTGCCGGGCACTTTCAAACATAGTATCTTCATGTTTTTATTAACTGATTGTTCTTATTAGGACTATTAGTGTTAAAATTAATGTTAAGATATGTTAGTAAATACATTTTGTGTCGTAAGTAAGTAGGTTAATGCTTTACCATGTAATAGGCCTTTTAAATATTAACATTAAGTTTATTTTAACTTTTAGGCCTAAATGTAATTTTAGTTCCTCCATTCGTAGGAAGATGTAGCTTAGGCCTAAACATAATATACAATAAAACGTAGGATAAATAAAAAATAGGAAATAAAATAAAAAACTTAAATTATTTTTTAATGAAACTGTTAATACCATATAGGTTATAAAAACCTTAATACCAAAATATTAAAAGTATTTGACCTTAATGGCAAAATGTTAGGCAATAACTTTGGTATGATTTATTTTCAGATAAATGTACTTATCTTTTTCCAGTGAAGCAGGAATCCATTTATTTGACTTACTATTTTTATTTTCAGGGCATAGTGACTAGAAAAGTATATTTTAATATCAACATTTATAAATGGAACCCTATACACGGTTTTGATCCAATTTAACTCGACCCATGTGTTTTTTTATTTGTATACTCGACTCGAACTCGAGATTCTAATCTTTTGCCATTTACTTGACTCGACTTAAAAAACCTGAACTCGCACATCTCTAATAATATTCTCCTGATTATTTGTGCTAATGACCGCTTAGAAAGACACGGAAAACCCAGAAACACGGTAAAAACAAATACACTAAATAAATTTAATATTATCGATAGGCTATAATAGGCTTAATGATTTATTAACATACCTATAAATCTACTACCCTGCATTTAAATTTAAAAGTAATTGAAAACCTTGAAAATACCAAAAACTGGCGGAAAGTGATAAAGTATCTCATAATCTGTAAGTAGTCTCCAGTAGGCCTATTGGATAAGATAAATAAATAAAGGTAAATAAAACCTATGCCACATGTTGTCTTTGTCAAATTGGAGAAGAATTGTATATGTCTAGGAATTAAGTATTTACTTCCTGGTCATGCGCCATTCTTCTCCAAATTGACAAAGAGGCCAGTGACCTGTAAATATTCTTTTATGTGTTTTTTTAGTGTCAGTTTGCTACCATTAAGTTGTCTACACTTTCCAAGTTAAGCTTGCTAAGAATCTCACTGAACGTTTGTTTTACCACGCCGTTGTCTGGCTGTTGCAGCAAGCTGCTGGACACGCTGGACCGAGCCGTGCTCACCGACGAGGTCTCTGTCGTGGAGGCCGTGCAAGACAAGAGCTACATGATCCAGCTGGTGGAGGTGCAGCACCAGCGGGGAGCGGCGGGGGGGGAGGTGTTCGCCAGGGCCCTCGGGGTGCAGGACATGGCACGGGCGGTGGAGCCTGACCTGAGCGACGTGACGCCCATGGACATATCCGGTACGAGTAGGCAGTGTGACCCGGTAGAACATTGTCAGAATGTAGTCATCCCTTGTGTTTAACCAGAATATTTCTAGTATATGGTCTGGACTAGAATATGTACTTGCGTCAGTGGTAAAAAAAATAGTTTTAATTTGTTTGTATAAGATCTCTCCCATTGGAGGCGAGTCCAACTTCCTCAAACAACTAACAACCACATTTAAGACCCGCCAACTGTCAGTTGTTTAGCCATAGTTAGCCATTGCTCACTGTGCGCTTTCTTAGGACACACTAGTTCATAGAGTGGATTTCAGCACTTCTATTACAGAAGTGGTAAAATACTGGTCTTAACACATTCGCTGCGGCAAATTAATTTAATAATTTACCTATGTGCTAAACGATTTTTTTTTCATAAAATTTTACCTCTCATGTTGAAAAGTCGGGAATAGGTGTCAAAATCGAAATTGCAGACTCCGATCGATGTTTTTTTGGCAAACAAATTCAGAGGTCGCCGGCGGACCCTCCGCACTTGACACCGAAATTTACATGTAATTTTACATAATACATACCGCACCCCACCCGCCGAGGCGCGAGACGCGACCGGATCCATTTTCACACAGTACTGGTACGTAAACTACTAAATATATGGCCAAAACAAAATATATACATTCCGCATATACATATACATATACATAACGCACCCCAACCGCCGAGGTGCGAGACGCGACAGCATCCATTTTCACACAGTACCGGCACGTAAACTACTAAATATATGGCCAAAACAAAATATATACACTCCGCATATACATATACATATACATACCGCACCCCACCTGCCGAGACGCGAACGAACGACACGGCCGCGCGCCGAGGTGCGAACGAACGTCACAGCCGCGCGCCGAGGCGCGAGACGCGACCGGATCCATTTTCACACAGTACCGGTACGTAAACTACTAAATATATGGCCAAAACAAAATATATACATTCCGCATATACATATACATATACATACCGCACCCCACCCGCCGAGACGCAAACGAACAACACCCGAGACGCGATACGCGACCGAACGACACTGTACTAAACACAAGGACGATAAACAAAACAAAGGTTCCTCTAAGAGTGATTGAACCACACTGAAAACAGCAGATAACCGCCTAATGGTTCGCGTTCCGCCGGCGAACCAACGCATCCTGGTGGCGACCGTGGCGGACCGGCCGCACCGCCAAAACGAGAACCAATGGAACTGGAGTATGCACACACACCCTAGAGCCAATGCGGTACGTATCAAGGTTCTTCTGCTAACTGCTAAACCACACTGAATCCATAAACATGACATGGCGCGGGGCCCTGCCGGCGGCCCCCTAGCACTATCGCGGCGGCATCTGGGGTCTGCCGGCGGACCCGCCGCACTGAATGTGTTAAGTTAGACTTCTAGAAGTTTCATCTACCTGCATCCGTGTGAATCTTGTTTTCAATACTACAAAATATATTTACATTTATGTTTTATTCATACTCAATGAAAAATATACATTGAAACACCAAAGCAGAGAAAAAAACACGAATTCCACAGCAGTTCTTTGAACAGTGAGAGGTGGAAGACGTAACTGTCGCTTTTGTGGATTCCTGAAGAGCCTGATGAGACAAACTGCTTCTGGACAGCATCAATTTATCAGTTGTGCAGATACTGTAATGACTTTGTACAGAATTTGTGTTCTCCAGATGACAACTAAATAGAGAACTTTATAGTAACATTTTATAATGAAGACAGCGAATTTTACTGTGCATGATAGGCCTAATATTTGTTTACATGATTTCCCAGTTAATTTTCTTGATAAAGTTTTTACTGTAGTGTTTCTTTCAGCAGAGCTGAGACCCCCTGATTTGCCGCCTGCCATGCAGCTGACGGAGAGCAAAGCCGTCCCCATTGTCGAGAATTTGTTCCTAATGCCAGAAAGCTCTTCGGACCGACAGATATCTAGAGAGATATTTTTGACTCTACAAAAGGTGAGTTTCTTTTAAAATGTCATCAAAAAGTTATTACAATTTTAATCTAATCAGTTTTTTATATGGTACTTTGGTATTATACGGATGCCACTATTTTTGGAGGTTAATTTTTACCGGATACAAAGGATAACTACATAATTCGAAAAAACGTACTTTTATTGACTTACTGTAAAAATGTTACATCATTCTGATGAGCGGTCTTTGTGTTGTGCCTCCCAAAAGGCAGCGATGTCCGCTAGGATCGTGTTGGCGTATAGTCTTGGAAAAAGACTGTGAGCCTATTTTTAGCATTCTAGTATGAGTTAAAAATTTGACTTCATAAAATGTTGAATACTTAACCAGCAGAGTTAAATTTTGAGCTACTGTATCACATTGAGTTCCTTATAAACCCTAAACTGCATTAATTTATATGTTTGCCACATAATGGACAAATGTGTACAATTTATTAGAAAGTTTCTGTACTATCAGCTCTTGATCATTGTTTCAGAAATGAGTCAAGTAATTCTCAGGCTATCGTTGCCATATCCTATTAAAAATATTTTCATCAAAATCGATGTATAGGATGTTCCAAAACTGAAGGTCACGGGTCGAATCTCAAAATTTTCTTATGTAAACATAGAGAATATTATACATCATTTTAAAGGTCTCGTTAAAATAAAAATTTCAGTGAAAACAGAATTCACTTATCTTTATTCGTTTCAAAATGGCGGCCATTTTTGTTAAAATATTGATATTTACGGAATACCCTGTATTTTCTAAACCACTACTCGTATCTTTTATCCGACTTAAATTTCTTACTCACGATAAACTCAGCTTGACTCTGGTATGCTACATGACAGGCTTTTTTTGAAAAAATCTATATTTGAAAAAATTATTTATTTTGAAAATATACCTAAATGCCCAAAATTCAAAAAAGTCAAATGGCGTAAGTCAAAAAGCGTACCATTTGAAAGGTCTTGTAAATCCTAGCAACTCTCTAATTTACACCAACCTTATATCTCGTTTCGTTTTTCTGCAATCAGCAAAAAACATTATTTTTCCATATGAGATGCATTTTAACTGTACATAAGACATAAAACTAATGTGGACACAGAATACATGCAAGTGTTATGCAAATTAACATGTATTTCATACGGAAAATCAATGTTTTTGCTGATTGCAGAAAAACGAAAAGAGATACAAGGTTGATGTAAATTAGAAAGTTGCTAGGATTTACGAGATCTTTTCCATGGTATGCTTTTTGACATACGCTACCATTTGGCTTTTTTTAATTTTGGGCATTTAGGTATTTTTAAAATAAATAATTTTTTGAAATATAGATTTTCTCAAAAAAGCCGGTCATGTAGCATACCAGAGTCAAGCTGAGTTTATCACGAATAAGAAATTTAAGTCGGATAAAAGATACGAGTGGTGGTTTATAAAATACAGGGTATTCTGTAAATGTCAATATTTTACACAAAAATGGCCACCATTTTGAAACGAATAGAGATAAGTGAATTCTGTTTTCGCTGAAATGTTTATTTTAACGAGACCTTTAAAATGATGTATAATATTCCCTATGTTAACATAAGAAAATGTTAAGATTCAAACCCGTGACCTTCAGTTTTGGAACATCCTGTGCATAGATTTTTGATGAAAATATTTTCAATAGATAGCCCGTTTGCATTTTAGTGGGGAAGAATTTTGTTTGACGAATTTAGACCAAACCGTTCTCCCGTTATACAAGCTGGATGGGTGGTCTAACTCACCCTGTATATATTTTTCACTTGGAATGTATGTTGAATTACTTCATTAACAGATTCAGTTTTTACTTAAAAAGAAAACAAAGGAAATAAAAAATGTACCTATTATCAAGATACAGCACATTCAGCCGGTGTGTTTTTGTTTTTGAAAGAAGCCCAAGTTATACCTAAGAGTGCAGACCAAAAATAATAATTTAAAATTATAAAACACATTTATAGTTTAGTGTACAACTTAATTGATAGTTTATTTATTGAAAATTATCCATGTTTTTTCAATACACGATATTAACTTAATTTTGTTGTAGTGATTCATAAGCTGCCTAAACACATAATCAACTCACACATTTCAGACCCTGTCCTCGGAACTGAGCAATGGTCAGACCAGCAAAGACCCTCCGAGGATCCTGAAGGTCTTGATTATTTTCCTGATGAAGAAAACTTCCTCAGACAAGAACTTTGTCCGAGCGGTCGTGTCTCGCCCTCACATCGCCTGTCCTCTCTTCAGACTGCTCACCTCCGTTAACAGGTCAGCTTAACGTTTTATGTTAAGTACTTTTAGAATGAATTGCGATGAGCTAGAAAGGGCTGTGATTTAATTTGTTGTCTTTGAGAAATGTTTTTTCTTTACCTTTTCTGCTACAATTGTTTTCCAAATTTCGTGACTTACTTCCTATTAGAGCATAGGGTCATGAAATAGTTTTCCACCAGACCCTGTTTGCTTCAGTGTCCTTCGCGTGAGCTCAGATTTTCCAACTGCTTCTACTTTCTTACTGACAGTCCTCTTCCGAGTTATCTTCGGTCTTTTGTGCTTTCTTCTGTCCTGGGTTTTCCAATCTATAGCCTATTTATGAATGTAGTTCGGGCATCTTCTCAGGAAGTATGGCATATCCACTTCCATTTGATTATTTTCTTTCTTTTTACTATTTCCAGTTGGTCGCAAGTAATCAAAACTAAAAAAAAAAAACAGAGAAAACTATTTTTTTAATACAATCTCTCCAAAGGTCTTAAATTAAATAATAGTGCCAAGTTAAAGCACATTTTAAATATTGGAATTTTATCAGCTGTGTGATTTGATTTGACTATAAATTGAGATCAGGCGAGCAATCGATCTCAAATTTCAAACTACATAAGCTCCTATGTAAAGTGAAATCTGCAAAAATTGCTCATGTCATTAAAAGTCAAGATTTGTATGGGAATTTCATAACTTTAGCTGTGGATAATTTTAAAATATATATAATAATATTCCTATAGCAGCTGATATTATGACATGTACGTCTCCCCAGGGTGGACCTGCTGCCTACTGTGTTGCTCATCGCCAGTGTGGTGCTGTCAGAGGCCCAGAAGGCTCCCAGGGCCAAGCCGCTGGCCGGGATACTGAAGAGCTTCATCCAGAAACATCAGAACAGAGACCTCGCCCTTCGAGCAGCTGCTACAACGGAGAATCCCAAGAAAGGTAAGCTACTTGGTAAAATAAAAATGAAAATAAAAACTTGTATCATAGTAGCAAGTAATGGCGACGTGCAACCACTTCCACATAGGATCATAGAAATGACAATGGACGCTGTTGTTGGACTATAGGTCCAAGGATGACGAGAAAAATACTATGATTTACTACCTTTTTCCCTTTTTATAAATTTAGTGTTGATTAAGAGTTACCATTTTCCCAATAAATTCTGAGTTCATGGACACATCCATATAATAGTCAGGGGTTCTGCTGTTGATTTAAATTACTTTGCTTAAATTACTTGAAGAGATTTCATTGTATCACCCCCAAAATGATCCAACGTTAATCTAATCGACAGTAAAACCTTGAAAAACTCAGACCTAAAGACAATTTTAACATCTACAGTAGACGATCAGAAATCCGAATCGGCCTAGTAGTTAGTCCGGACTGTTGATCTTGATTTTGTTTAAATTTTATGTTGCAAATAAAACGCATAAGCAAAACGTCACGTATTAGTGCTTTACGAGTGCTTTCACGAGATTAGCCCTCAGTACACATTTGCCATGTAGTTTGCATCATCGGGTGTTCTGTGTTCCGTTTTAAATTGATGTTTATCATTTACGAGGTTGTGGAAGTTGTCGTGCGATGGGAGAAGGGGGCAGGAGAGTCTACGTTTTTTTTTTTGAGAAGTCATTTTGCTTTGTTTGTGTCTCGTATGACTCATGCCAACCTTCGGGAAATCTGGACCAGCCGTCCGCCACGTTAGTCTAGATTTCTGAGAGTATACTGTGATAAAAATCTACTCGCACATTGTTACAAAGTCGTGTTTGTGTCAACAGTGTTTGCGGAGACGCCGCTGAGCCGGCTGGAGGTGCAAGGCCGGCTGTTGCTGGAGGCCCACAGTCAGCGGGTCCATGACTCGCAGCCCCTGGTGCAGGCGTTGTGTGGTGCGCTGCTGCGGCCGACCGCGGACTGCCGCAAGGGACTGCTGCTGGACTGGCTGGTACAGCTGGAGCCGGAGATCATCGGGGAGACGTCCACCTCCCAGGTGCGGCAACTGTTTGTAGCTAATTTCCTGAATCAATGACTCTCAAGAGTCTATCGCTGGAAGTTGCCAGACAAAATCTCAGAGTTTTGATCCATAAGACCAATTTTAACGTGCCTCCGTTATTCCTCACCTGATTGTCACATACAATTCATTTTGGTGTACAATTAAATTTTTCAACGTCCGTTAGTGAAATACAATTTGGAATTTTTTTATAAATTAAAGAAAAACTGTACAATAATGCAATTAAAAATGAAGAATTCATTATGGAATTATAAAGCTTACATTAAGGAAATAAAAAATTTAACTCCCTTGAAAACCACTGAAACTTTTATTTTGACACCCATTCAAACGTTCTGTGACGATCGTTTGTGGAGTAACGAAGGCACAAAATTAACATTGGTCTTACAGAGCAAAACTCCAAGATGCCATCGTGCAACTTCCAATGATATAGACTCTTAAGATACGATCTTGTTTCCTATCAGCATGACTAACTAAAAAACTTTGTACATCTGAAGTGCTGGCCATGGTAGCCTAGTCGTGTTTATAGACACCTTTGCCATGTTGTCTTTTGAAATTTGCAAGTTTAATTCTTGCCTAATTTCAATGCCAATCAGGTTATGGCCAGTATTACACAGTCCAGTCATCATTTACGACTGATATTACATGATCCCAACATCAATTACAGCCGTTATTATGCGTTCCAGTCTTCAGTTTTGGTCGATGTTAATTATGGCCAATATTTTGTTGTTCAATTGTCAATTTTGCAGTCCAGTCAGTATTTGTAACTGATGTTACACAGTCCGTTCATGATGTTACAAGTGGTTCAGTTTTGGATGGAGTCATATTTCCTGTCTGTCGTCCTTTATGGCCAGTGCTACTTGGTTTGTCAGTTAACGATCTTCCAAATAACTTGCTCAGTTATTGAGTATTTTTTCATTCTGTGAATGTATTAAAAAACTCAAATTTTTTAGTACTTGCATACACTCTTAGCATTAATTTCAATCAGGTTAAAGATATCAAAGTGCCACTTTCTACTGGATTATCACATCTCATCGCTTTTGTCTCGTGTCCAGATGGACCTGCTGTTCTCGCGGGGACAGTTTGAGTGCCGGCCGTTCCTGTTGACGCTGCTCACCCACCACGCCAGCTGGGCCACGCTGCACCGCTGCACCAAGCGACTGCTCAGCCCCGCGGCCGTGGCTAAGTAAGAAGCATCGCACATTACGTCATATAGTGGATTTAGGACAGTATTATTTTTATATTCTAAAATTTTGGAAAGACTGGTGGTAGTGTCACATAAGAAACAAACTTATGAATTTAATCATAACAAATTGTAAGTCAAACTCACACACATACATATAAAACTAGGCTTATCCCCAACATATAAAACGAGGCTTATCGCCATTGGAGGCTTCGCCCCCAAACCCCCTTTTGGAGTTTGCTTCGCTCACGTGCATTCCCCAGTCAACTCAAGTTTAAATCAAACTCAACTATTGTAGTTCATTAACCAAAGAAAAACTACACAAGAATGACCTTTGGTGAGCACATTAACACCTACACAGGTGGTCCCATATCGGTTCAATATCGAAACATTTTACCAGCTGCTTGTTCGTTTTATCGAATGAACTCCCGACTATGATGGTTGTTT
Source organism: Allygus modestus (assembly GCA_963675035.1). Lineage (NCBI taxonomy): Eukaryota > Metazoa > Arthropoda > Insecta > Hemiptera > Cicadellidae > Allygus > Allygus modestus. The sequence goes on along the minus strand of OY776112.1, from coordinate 28,625,203 downwards.
CGAGGTGTATAAAAGCAAAAAACAAAGTGCTCTCTCAATCAAAGTCAATCAGATATAAATAAAAAGTAGTGGCTGCAATGTTAAATTGGAGTTCTAGAAATGGATTTACATGTAAAAATAACAACAAATTAGACTTCAGTTCACGACAAAATTATAGTAACCTAACCTAACCTAACTCTACAGAGCGTTGTATGGTGGCTGTTCGTTGTGCAACATTATTACAATTAATTAAAGTTGTAAAAACAAAATAAAGTCAAATTAAACAGAAATTGCAGACCTAAAAAAAGTAAGCATCAAAAGTAGGATCCAAACCCGTGACCATATGATCTTGAATCATCGAACAACATATCCACTGGGCTAAATTCATTTGATAGAACAAACAATCGGTTGATTACATTTTCCAATATCGTAACAAACGATATTCGCGATATTGAACCTCCCGTGTAGGCGATAATGTGCTCACCTTGTTTTGTAACAGCTGATTTATATAAACCTCACGTGAGCAAATTAGTATCACAGATGGTTTATTTAAATCAGCTGATATAAACATGTGGTATTAACCAAAGATAGTGTGCTTTCATTAAACAGCTTCCCAAAACTGTACACATTTAAATGGCCAAAATACTAAAAATTACTCCTTCTCCGATGAATAGCGGCTAAACTGATCATTGGATCTTTAATCTAACAAAAATCGTTAGTTGGAAATTAAATTTTCTACAACTTTTGTATTTAACATTTTTTGCCATCTCTTACCGTTTTCGTACAAAACGCGCTCAAAGTGGAAAAATTAAAAAATTGGAATTTTACACGCCCCAGAAATGCCTCAAAAACTCAAAAATGTAAACTTTTGGCAGTTTTTCTGACAGTTTCTTGTCAAGAGCTTTAATTCAAGTATGGGGTTGAGGGGGGTTCCATTACGGGAAGTGCCTCATAGTTTATGTCAGTGAATGACAGAGTGAGTGAACCCGTATATCTTTATATAAGTATATATAGATCTACACAAAATAAATAACATGACTTAATTTCAATTTTCATTTTTAATGTAGTCCGTTTTTGTTGGCAGCACTTTCCGTTATAATGTCGTAGGACCATGGTTTCGCCGGTTTCCAATCTTCAACTACTAATGATGCTAGGAGAGATTCGCCTTTTATAGATTGGGAGGTAGTTTTCTAGTTGATTCTGGCGGTGTCGGAAATTCAGAGGTAGAGGGATTCCAGAAGTTTTAGAAAGTTCGGGTCTCTATTGAGGCGGTCAGCGCGGCAGGTAGACCGTCGCGCCGACTGCCCCAATAGAGACCCGAACTTTCTTTGGTATTTTAAATGTCACTTCTTATAATCATCCTTGTCCCTCCAGCAAATGGGTGCATTTCAAATTAAATGAAGATATGATACTTATTTTGTGGAGATTTGATGTGTGTGTGTGTGTGTGTGTGTGTGTGTGTGTGTGTGTGTGTGTGTGTGTGTGTGTGTGTGTGACTTAAAGTTTGTTATGATTAAATTCAGAAGTTTTTTCCTAGGTGACACTTAATTATTAAATTATTTAGGTTTTTTCAATATGTATTTCAAGTAATTTTCTGAACTAAGCGTATTTATAGTTTTTAAAGGATTAAGATACAATTAATTTTTTCCATACAGTTGATAATAGCTAAACAGGACATCTAAAGATACCAACCTCAAATTGGTATGTATATTACATCTAATAAGACCCATTTTGGTATGGAATATCAAGTTTCTACTAGGGGTGTGCGAGTACTCGAAACTTCGAGTTTTCAGCCGAGTATTTTAATACTCGAACTCGACTCGAAGTTTTGAAAACTACTTGAAAGTTCGAGCGAGTATTTCCCGCCGATTTCCGGACGATCGCTAACGATTGCGGCCATAACACGTAGTAAAGGCCGCAAAAGGCAATCGCATCACGTAAAATTGGCCGAAATGACGACCGCGAACGACTGCGACCGGCAAAAACGCGTAGTAACGGTCGCAAAAGGCGATCGCATCACGTAAAATCGGCCGAAAATGACGATCGGACCGCGTAATTTCGGCCGTGACTAACGTTTTCGTCATTTAATATTGATTTTAAGCGATGTCTGGACCAGGTAAAATTGGCCGGAAACGAATGTCAAACTGTGTTTTGTTTGTCAATACGTAATCCAGTTTGATTGTACTGGCCAAAACTTTGTATTGCTACTCATGTATTAGTTAGAAACCATGTTTAGATTATCAAATCCAGGGTGGTATCCAAATCCCATTACACTATTTAAAACTACTAACTGAAGGCAAATACTCGCTCGAAAATACTCGAAACTCGAAAATAATTGGCACTACTCGACTCGACTCGATTAAAAAAATCACTACTCGCACACCCCTAGTTTCTACTTTGTACCATTTCAAAATGGCGGCCATTTTTTATTTTCAAAGCTAAATATCTTAAAAATTATAATATTTAAGACAAAACTGTAAGAATAAAAAAAGTTTTGTCATTTTGTCTTAAAAGTAATGATTTGGAGCTTTTAACCTAATAACCGAGATACTGTGATTGTTATAACTTAAAACATGATGTTTTTGTCCAGAAACGGTAAAAAGCATGTTTTAACTTATAAAAATGACAATATCTCAGTTATTTATGATACATGACGACATGATATATGACTTTGACAGGTGTAGCAACCACTACGACTAATGTAACAACCACTATGACGACATGATATATGACTTTGACAGGTGTAGCAACCACTATGACTAGTGTAACAACCACTATGACCAGTGGAACAGCCACTTTGACAAGTTTATCAATCACTTTGTCTAGTGTAACAACTACTTTCACCAGGAACGACTTTGATGAGTGTAACAACCACTATATCCAGTGGAACAACCACTTTGACTAGTGTATCAACCATTTCGTCTAGTATAACAACCACTTTCCCGAGTGTAACAATCATTTTGACCTTTGTTCCGCCAGGAACGACCCATCCGCAGTGTTGGACTTCCTGATCGCTCTCACCTGCAACCCAAAGCTGCTCCAGGGCCGGGAGAAGTACACACCCAAACACGGGGCAGTGGAGGACATCTTGGGCCTGCCCTACGCCCAGGTCAGATTGTGAAATCAACTTTTGGCTTTGAGTTTTAGTATTAGTATTTTTCTATTGATTTGTTTGCCCAGTTGGTTGAAAACTGATTTTTATCGACATTAAACCTTGGATAAGTGTCACTCTTTTAACTATCATTCTCTGTTATTCCTCATCGTAAAAAATTTGCATTATGATAATGGTTTCATGCCTTAGTATTCGCGCCGTACGGAAGTGTCTGTACTGTATTATGATGGAGAGTGACTCTACTTCCCACTCCTGAACAGCAAGCTAGTGACCTTAAGTTCTCATGTCACTATTATTAAATATTATTAAATTATCGACTTGCACACAGTGTCATTTTGATTTCTCCCACAAATCATTTTAAATTGTGTTACTGTACACGTTTGTATTGAAATTTCTGTTATCCGTGACATTCCCGTTCTCACTGGTGACAGTTAATCCAATTTTTACTGTATATAAAGCCAACCTGTCCCAGGAACCTGTGGGAAAACCTTAAGTGTAACACCCGTGGACCACGTACTTGAATTAAAGGTTTCATTGAGGAATTCAGAGAGAAAATATTTATTTTTTTACACCCTCTCCTAAGGCCATCAATTAAATTAAAGTGTCGAGTTGAAACACATTTTTATATATTGGAATATGATTAGCGGTGTGATATGATTTGACTATAGAATTGAAACCGGGTGAACAAGATAACCCGTTAAGCAAAGCTTGTTTATCGTAATTAATTATCCGTACAGTTGTTATGGTTGTTGTAATATTCAAACTATTAATAGACACTGCAAATAATCTTGTTTCCTCTTTTGGCCAACCATACAACATCCAGTTGATGTTTTATTGTTGATAAAAAACAGTTAAACTACTGTTTTGTTTAATGTTACATGCTTACATTGTCATTTTCTTTCAGTGTTACACATTCTAGAATTTTGCTATGATCTTCTGCAAGCTTTACAGCTATTCATTTAATTATAAAAAGAACGCTGAAATTTGTCAATACTAATCAAATATTCACTAGTTTTATTCAACCTCTCTCTGTCCTTCATCTCACGTTACCACATGCCATTCCAGCTGCCGTGCATAGCAGACTACATAGTAGAGGAGGCGGTTAGGTTTGACGACATCAAGGCGGCGGTTGACAAGATGAACCTCCGTCTCTCTCTGTTGGCTCCCCACGCTGACCAGGAGACACTCTCCACTGTCGTCAAACACCTGACCGACAACGCGGCCAAACCTACAGGGTCAGTGCGCCGAGTAGTTTGTTGGCCGTCTGAGGCAAATTTATTTAATTTAAAACAATATGGCGGATTTTAATGAAAATTAATGTTTTTTTAATCTCACTTAGGTCGGTAGAGAACGGCTTCACTTTTTGTAAAAAAAACATTCAGACTTGAATCACTCTATATTTTGTAATACCTTAAGTAGCTTATTTTTGTTGAAAGAGTTAAAAACCACAGATACTTTAACCCAGAAAAAAATCAGGTAGAATCAGAGTTAAACACTTATCAACTTAACATCGAGTAATGTCATTGAGAAATTCAAGTAAAATTACAAACAAAAGTTTTACTTTTCAGTAGAGGTGTGCGAGTAGTGATTTTTTTAATCGAGTCGAGTAGTGCCAATTATTTTCGAGTTTCGAGTATTTTCGAGCGAGTATTTCCCATCAGTTGGTAGTTTAAATTAGTGTAATGGGATTTGGATACCACCCTAGATTTGATGATATAAACATGGTTTCTAACTAATACATGAGTAGCAGTACAAAGTTTTGGCCAGTACAAACAAACTGGATTACGTATTGACAAATAAAACACGGTTTGACATTTGTTTCCGGCCGATGAAACAGGGCCCAGTTGTTATTTGGCCAAGTTCATCTGGTCCAGACATCGCTTATAATCAATATTAAATGACAAAATCGTTAGTGACGGCCGAAATTACGCGGTCCGATCGTCATTTTCGGCCGATTTTACGTGATGCAATTGCCTTTTGCGGCCGTTACTAGGCGTTTTGGCCGGTCACAATCGTTAGCGATCGTCCGGAAATCGGCGGGAGATACTCGCTCGAACTTTCGAGTAGTTTTCAAAACTTCGAGGCAAGTTCGAGTATTAAAATACTCGGCTGAAAACTCAAAGTTTCGAGTACTCGCACACCCCTACTTTTCAGTATGTAATGTATATTGATGTATATTTGTTTCAAAGATTGAAAAGGATTCAAGTTTATTTGTTAACTGGCGTATTAACAATCACTTCTCCTCGTTGCCAACATTATATTTTATTAGATTAGTTTCTTCATAATGAATTTTAATTCTTCAACTTAATGAAAATATTAAATAAACAATATGGTCTTTACCTATTGGTAAACCATACCTATTACCTATTATGTAAAGTTATATAAAGAATGATAAATGTAATAATTTCCTGGTCTAAGACGTCTGGTTGTGGTTACAGCAAACGGAGTGAGATGTGTCGGCAGCTGTTGGTGCAACTTTATCTCAGGGTTCCTAGTATTGTCACTCAACTCTCAGACACCGAACTGTCGAAGTACCTCAGCAATTCTCCCATATCAGGTAATTAGCATTCATAATCATGCTTGCAATTCCAGTAATTTTGGTACATTTGTTATTATTTGTTTGTGATACAATCTTGCCACTTGTTAAGAGGATCCCCTACACCGCTATTTTATAAATGAACTTTCAGAATGCAATGAATGAAATCAGCAGTTTAAGAACAACTGAACCCTGGTGTTGTAAGCCTAAAAACTGCCAAAAAAAGGAAGGTTGTGCATGGCGTTGATGAGTTTATAACCTTCTTGTTCCCTCTTAAAAATTGTTAACTTTAAACTTCTACACCAAGCATGTTTCACATAAATCTCATTTTAAAAATATTTCTAAATGGACTATTTCGCACATCGTATCTTGATAACTACAGCCGCATAAAGATACAAAATTAATTTAAACAGTTTAATTGGTTAGTTTTTGTAATTGTCTTTGAAAAGTAGCCCATGATTGGACACACCCAGGGTAAGTTTACATTGAAAATGGTCTATAAATTCATACGCATCTCATAAATAAATTACCTAATATCGCAAAATCAGTTTACAGTTATTGTTTTGATTATTTGCCAATTTTAATTAAAAAATAACATATAATCAACATTAGTATAAAGTACCGGGGAGGTCGAGCCATACTTGGTGATCTTTGATTAGTTTCTTAAGTGAAAAAGATGTCCGCCGGGTATGCAATCTTTATTCAAGTCACTGTTCTAGAAATCACTGTTTATACTGTACCATGTGTAAGTGTTACATTGACAGTTTGTTATTTATTCACAGCTGTTATGATTTTTTTGTAATTATTTGAAACTCCATAAGCCCTATGTTAAGAATTGCCAATTAATTTTAAGAATTCAAATGAGTTTTCTAAAAATTATAAATTTTCCTGTGGTTGAGGCAGTCCACTGCCGAATGCTGCCGGCAAACCTTCACCCGCTTACCGCTCCGCATCTTAGCATTGTGCTACCCGCAACTTAATATCTATACTTTCAAACTTTTTATTAATCAGTCATTGTAAATAGCTAAAGCTAAAGAAAGCATTTTTGTTCGGTTTTTTATGAGAAAAAGTTTATTGCTTTGAACTATTTTCGATCGCGCTTATGGACAATGTTTCAAGTGCAGTGCAAGTTTTAACAATACAATATGGACATGGATTAGACATCGACGCCGCTACGGGATCTGCTCAGGTGGGGTACCCCAAACTACAAAATCACATCAACCAAGGTCTGTGACAAATATTTCATTTTTTAACTTTATCAAGACAGTAAAAATAATTTAATTTTAAAGGCATGATGACTGATTAATTTCCAAACTTCTAGAGGCAATTTTCAACTAGCTATTTTCATGTTTTCACAGTAATTCCCTCACATCATGTTTCTGATAAACAAGCAATCTCTCTTTTGTTACCAAAATTCACTATGGGGTATATATTTAGCACTGAGATCCTCCGATCATCCACTAGGTTGGCACACGTTTTTTCATTTGATTGGTTTTAAGTAACCTAACAAGCAAACAAAATCAGAATTCTCAATAAAGAATTTCAGTTGTTCCTGTGAAGTAAGCATAGGAAACAAAATCCTGAAAGATGGGCATATGTAAATTGTCTACTTTTGAGTTGTATTCCATTTCAACTCATCAACCTGTTGTGCTGTCCACAGTGATGGGCAGCAGTGTGTTGGACACAGTGTCTCACACGTTGTTGACGGCCCTGACGGCGACCCCGCCCAACAAGGACTGGTTCAGGCGGTCGCAGGAGTTTGACCTGGCCACTCGCAAGATGACGGCCACTCACCCTCTGCTGGTGCTCAGGTAAGGGAATAGAGGGGAATAGGAGCAAGGGATAGCGTTGAGATTGAAAGCAGAAGTCGGTTAAATTTAAGAAAGAAAAAAAACTCAACTGCCTGATGCCATAGGCCATAGATGGCCTGGCATCAAGATGTAAAGGCAGCGAGAGGTATCTTATCGGCATTAGTCACCCAGTGGGGATCTCTTGTAAAAAATTATCATAACAAGCCGGGATCGAACCTAAGCTTGACCATGTCTGACTTGTGAGGCCAGCACTTTACCTATGAACTACTGTGACTGGTAATTGTAAGGAAATCAATTTATTCAAGCCTATGGTAGGCAATTAGGCTTTTTAGGGACTTATTTGACCAGGCAAAATTAAGACTAAAATTCTCTCTATACCACCTAACTGGCGGGGTTCGACCCTTTGGAGATCCATTCCAGCATTTACCTAGGTGAGATGAGAATCCGTAGAAACTAAACTTAAAATGGCAGATCCAGGATTTGAACCCGGGACCTCCTGAAGGTGAGGTGCAAGCGTTACCATCGTGCTACCTCCAGTGGTTTAGTCATGTCTAGGCTGACTTTAACCACAAAGGCTCAATATATCTTATGACGCAAGGGATTGTATTCTTTAAATGACTAATAAATTACTCTGATTGTGAAAGTACATGATACCTGTAATATTTTAGCTCTTCTATGGAAGTGAGCATTATTTAGTGATATTTATTGAAAATATTTCTTTTATTCTTGGTTTTTCAAATTTCACTACATTTCAGGAGGCAATGCATCTCCTTTGGTTATCATTTTGTTCTTGCATTAAATTAAAATAATTTAAGATTTATCTCTATAAGTAGTAATAAAGGTCCTATAAATTATTGTAATAGGATAAATGGATAAATCCTTTAATGTAATAACTTTGAAAATTATAGTTTGCGTTAATTGGATATACAAAATTAAGCAGCTTCAATAAAATCAGGATTGTTGTTTTGATAAGCAGGGCTCTTATAAAACAAGACGTTTGATAATCCTCCCAACTCCAACTGCCAAAGGTCGTGATCGCGACCCTTATTCGTCGCGATGTGATACATTATTATTGTGCAATACATCGATACTTGAATCATTTTGGATTCATCACCATTTTTTTATACTATATGATCTTACATGGAATTTGTAATCGAATGATGTATTGGAAGTAGTCTTTCCGTGTTTTTTGCGATTTTTGTTACCGATTACAAAATTGTGCGCCTTTTTATTTTTGGCACCATTTATTTATAGAGTCACAGTGTGGTTTATGCCTATTTTTCATGGAAATAATCATTTTAACCCTAACAGAGCATATATTTTTACAATCTGTGAATCATTTAGCACATTTTAGCTACAGTAGACTCTCAGAATTCCGGACCACACTTATCCGGACTCACAGTTATCCGGACCGATGATTTTGAAATTTTTGATTTTTTGTTGCAAATAAAAACGAAACAACGGAATTTCACGGTTTCATTTTTCACTTGATTTTCCCACATTACACAAATGTCATATAGTTTGCATCGTCAGGCATTCTATCCGACCTCGGATGGTCCGAGTCCTCTCTTGTTTTTGTTATTGATCACGGGGTTTCCAGTATGCTACTCCATTCAGGTCTTCTCCTATCGATGGCTCATCCCTTTCTATTGGAAGCTCATTTTTGTATTAACACATAAACGTAAACACATATTATCATAATTGTTCACTGTAAAGGCGGAACTGATGATTCATGCCCACCTCCGGGCATCTGGATTTTTCAAAATCCGGACCGGCTGTCCGCCACATTAGTCCGGATTTCTGAGATTTCGTTTATTTTTTAACCCCTATTGCACATAAAGAAAAATATATTTGTTTGAAATATGAGTTTTTTTTTAGTTTGCCTCTGTTGTGTAAGTGTGTTTTATGTATTCACTAACAGGTTATAGTTTGTTAGACTCTCATTTTAGGTAGAGTCATTGTTTATATTTTGTATAGATTTAAAAAAAACTCATGCAAGACAGTTAAAACAAACTCAGTATTACGTAGAAATGTAATGGGCAGTTGGAGGGTTAAACCCATGAGATATTGAACATATCTTGTCGTTGTAACACGTCCATTCCCGTGTGCCCCCGCCAGACAGCTGGAGATGCTGGCGGCCGCATTGCGGGGCCGGGTCCACCTGGAGTTCCCGGTGCTGCGGGGCCGCCACCACCTGGCGCTGTTCACCCAGGTGCTGGGGCTGCTGGAGCTGCTGCGGCCGCACCTGTTCCGTGCCGAGTATACGGCGCCACTGCACAACATCTTCGACACCTACTTCGCATTGTTTAAGGTACACACGGACAGTGTTTGTATGATTTGTTACATATTGAGTTATAGTTTTGCTGAGACAATGATTAACAAACCACAAGATTAAGGTTATTTTTACAGAATGAAGTATTCAAAATTTAACATTCTCTTTTTAGCGAATTTCCCCTATAGGGAAGAAGCTATTACCGTAGGTCTCATGGTAAGACTTAAGCCCGAGACCATGATAACTTTTCATTTTGAGGTCCCCAGATGCCAAAAACACCATTCGTTCAAATTTTTATATATGTATATATATATATATATATATATATATATATATATATGTGTGTGTGTCCGTAAGCACGATACCTCTCGTAAAAAAGGTCTGATCTTAATGAAATTTGGTACAAATGTGTAAAGCACCATTTATTTGAACGAGTTCAAAAACCAGACGAATCACACCATCCAAAGAGGGGTTTTGGGGGGGTTTTGTACTCCAAAAATGGGTTTTTTGGGGTTTCCACTTGTAATTTTTATTTAAATCAAATTTTAATTTTTACCATTTAATTCAGCATAAAAAAACAAACAATTTGGTATCTTGATCATTGCTCTACGTCAATTGGTTCCTGAGATATTGAAAGTGCTAAACACAGTATGTTGTCTAATGTTATTGTTATGGAGAAAAAGAAAAATTGTATATCTCGCTTATTTATGAACATAAACTGACAAAATTTGGTATATGGCTTCATCTGGTTGGGGTTTATCGTTGTTCGCACAAAATACAAAATTTTCACGTATGGATCCCGTAGCAGCAAACCTAGGTAATCGGTCCCCATGTTATTCTTATGGAGAATAATTAAAATGTTATATATCGCTTACTTATAAATGTATATGAATGAAACTTGGTATGTGACTTTACTTAGATGAGTTGTAATGATATTTGCATAAAAACCCATTATTTTGCGTTCCTTGTTGCAGCAAACCTGCGTACTCATCCCCATTGTTATTCTTATGGAGAATAATTAATATTTTAAATATCGCTTGTTTGTGAATAAATTTCTTATGAATCCTGTTAAGTGTTAATGTTTTATGTTATATATTCATTGGAAATTCGCTGAGTATGCAGGTTTGCTGCGACGGGGGTATTTAAGTCTAGCTTTTTGTCAGTGGTATGTTTCAGAGTTTTGACAGAGAATGGTCCTAACCAGGCCCGTCGAGAGAAAGCTTGGCCTCCTGGGCAGTGATTGCTGCGAGCCCTCATAACCTTTCTCAATTCATGTTTTCATTGTAGATTTTGAGCTATTGTATTGTAGCCTTTTTACTGTGGAAGGCTATTCTTTGTTTAGTGATTAGATTAAGCCCAACGAGCTTAATTCGTTATTTAAAAAGTTATCGCGTACATTTGCCGTCACTAAATGAGTGAAACAAGTTTCTCGACGTTTTAGGATCTAGAATCTGATCACATCTTTAGGTTAGAAAAATACCTAGAACTTACAAAATTACACAAAAGATTAGTGGCACAATCCTGGATAAGCTGGAAAAAACTAAAGCAGAAAACTGTGCAACAGTCAAAAAATTAAAAATGATATCAAACAAAATAGAAAAGCCAGGCACTGAACAGAACATTCCAATTATCTCTGGGAGGTTACAAAATGTGTGAGAAGAGTATCAGAGACCACGTAGATCCCAACAAGAAGGTTTGACGAAAATGGAAGAGGCTGAGGGAAAACGAAAGTGTCCGAAGATACCCAAACAATCGTGTTTGTTTCCTGCAGCCAGGTGGTCGGCAGACGACTCAAACAACCTGAGAAAACTTTACTTGATCTCAATCTAATTTTTTGCTGAACAGTTTTGTATTATGAATGTCATTAATATGTTTATTTCCAGTTATTACTGTATTAAATTCAATAAATTATAAAATTATGAAGATTTTCACCATTAGTTAGATTAGTTAGATTTTACACATAGGATTTACATGAAATTATTATGTTCAAACTGAAAATAACAGATTGTATTTAAAAACAAGAGTTTTAAACAGCTCAAACAACCTTTACTTTGATAGTTTTTCCATGTGTCTATTATTATTATTCTATTTCACAAGCTTATCTTACTTCACAAGCTTTGCTAAGTTTAATATTAATACAGCAGTTTGAAAACACCTCTACAAGACCTTAACTATAACATTAAAATAAGAGAACTTATGATGTACCTTGTATTTTTAGCAACATGGACACATGAAGGATGTCGGAAGCTTGCTGATCAGATTTGTAAGCTTGCTGAAAGCTTACATCGGACACAACGCGGAGGAAGCTCTTCGCTATCTACAGACTCAGGCCTCTCTCATCAGGTAGGCTATAGTTGGGAAAAGTCTGGATATTTATAACTATTATTTATTTTAATTTAGAGGATTATCTGTTTGGATATGATCAAAAACTGCTAATTTTTTTAAGTAAAATAAAATAAATTTAAAATGTCCCTTTGATCAAGAGAGTTAGAAAGTTAGGATTGGAAAGTCCTCTCTACTTCTCAACCTCTAACAAACAGAGTAACAGGATAATAATAAACTTTATTAAATCAAGAAAACAGTAAACGACAATTTAGCAAATTCCCTTAAACATGTGAATTCATTAAAAGTTGTGACAGTTTTTACAAATAAATTTTTATAAAAAATAAGCCAGTGATTTCAAAAGAAATATATTTTGGAGGGCAAATTCACTATTTTCATCCCACTTTGTATGTAGTGGGTTTTTTTTCTGCATGCCTATTTATTGTTTGTAATATTTATTTTCATGAAAAGTTCATTTACTTTTTTCGAAAGCTTTTCTTATAAAATAACTTAAAAGTGCATGTGCATTACCTGAGACTTTTGCTATCCGAGGTAGCCTAGGTCCCCGAACACCTCTGATAATCAAGAGTGTATGTATAGTAAAAAATTATGTCAACATTTTAATCATCCAGTGCTTAAAATATCGTAACTAATACGGTTTATTGTCTGTTCCAGTGAGCTGCAGTCACAGCACCACAGTCTGGGCAGCGTGTGCATCCTAGTGGCGGGGGTGAGGGAGGCGGGAGGAGGGGAGGTGCTGGTCACCGTCCCCCCCACCACCGTCGGCCCGGACACGTTCCCGCCCCAGTGGGATGATGTGATCGCCGCTCTCAAGGGGCCTGGTGAGTCAACGAGATGGTCTGTCTCTTGATGTTTTGTGATGTAGTTTAGGCGTAGGTTGATAGTACACAAGCGATTTTGGATTTTGAATGATAAATTTTATATCACAACACAAACTTAAAAAAACAAATTCAAAAAGAATTTAAAAGAAAATAACTTTAGTGTAAAGGTAGGGTTACCAGATATTTATGAGGATAACCCAGGACAGATGGAGGTACAGTCGATCGACATATCCCCAGTCGCTCAATAGTGCAGCAAAATAGATAATAAAAGAAAAATTAAATAAATACAAGTTTAACTTATTTGATGTTATATTTTGGTGACAGACTAGCATTTTGGTTATGCAGTTTACTACAGGCAAACTCTCTGCTAACTGTGTATTCGCCAACTTTAGCATTTTGGTTATGCAGTTTACTACAGGCAAACTCTCTGCTAACTGTGTATTCGCCAACTTTAGCATTTTGGTTATGCAGTTTACTACAGGCAAACTGTCTGCTAACTGTGTATTCGCCAACTTTAGCATTTTGGTTATGCAGGTTACTACAGGCAAACTGTCTGCTGACTGTGTATTCGCCAACTTTAGCATTTTGGTTATGCAGTTTACTACAGGCAAACTGTCTGTTAACTGTGTATTCGCCAACTTTTGTCTTTTTATGAAAAATTTACTTTGTCGCTCACCAGGAAATCTTTAAAATTTGAGATAAAATGTGCGATTCCGGATTTAATATATGTAATATGTAAACTCTTGTAACTTCTTAGAGGATAAATGGTTTTTCTTGCGAAATCTTAACCCCCGGACCGGGTACACCGGACAGAGCCTCTAAACCCCGACGTCTAATCATATTCATAACATATGATTTTAATGAATGTATCAGCTTTTTCAATAAACTTTCAACAAATAAAATAACTGAATTTTGTAGTATACTTTATATTTTCTAATTTGTTAATACAAATAATGATGAAAACTAAATCCTAAATTTCACTATGAACGTAGTAATATTACATAATCTGTCTCAATTAACATTCATGTTTTCTGCAGAAGTGTTGGCCAGCCTGCAAGAGCTGGACCAGCTGAGCGTTCGCCGCCCCGCACTGCTGGCACCCGCGGTGGCGGCACTGGCCGAGCTGATCACGGCGCCGGGCAGCAGTGTGCGCGCCCTGGCACATGGCCTGCTCGCGCGCCACCTCCGCTACGCGCCACACACAGCGCTGCAGCTGCTGCCCGCGTACCTCACCGCGCTACAGAGCGGACAGGTGGAGGTGGTGAGCTCAGTGCTGGACAGACTACACGAAGTGGTCATCTGCTCACAAGGTCGGTCAAGCTTGTTTCAAACACAAATCCAGTCTTATTTTAATGTTTAGTACAATTTCAGTTTTTTTCAGTGCTTTAAAGTTATGTTTGATCTAAATTAGTATAAATTAATATAAGACTTTTCGTATTTATTGACAACAGTTGTCTTGTAAATCAAAGATTGTAACTTTGATAAACGTGGGGTAAATAAAGACGTTTATTATTATCAAATAACATGAATGTGATGTAAAATATTTCTCTTATGTTTGATTGTTTACATTTGTTTTATTTTGGTTCAAAAACAATCATTGAACTATAACATCGTTAGCGGTATTCGAGATAGTCTATTATACCCACTGTGATTAAGGCTGTTACGGTACCTCACTGTATTAAAGAAAATGTCCTTTCTTTGTAATTTATCTGTTTTAAAAACTATTTTTTATGCTCACATACAGTCCCATATTGCATATGGAATAAGTATATATGGAGGGACTTCGAGCCAAAATTTGAAAAAAATTCTTGTCCTGCAAAAGAAAGCTATAAGAACAATGTTAAATCTTAAAACTGATGTATCCGTGAAACATCACTTTGTTGAACTAAATATTTTAACCGTTCATAGTCTCTACATACTTGAGTGTATTATGCATTGCAAGACACACATTGGCCAATTCAAGAGTAACAATGATTTTCATTCATATAATACAAGAAACAAACATGATTAAATATTACCACAGCATAGACTAGAATGTTTCACCAAAAAAACCTCCTATGCTGGAATACATTTTTTTAAATATGTCCCAAAGGAAATAAAAGATATTAAAGACAATGGTAAATTCAA
Organism: Allygus modestus; assembly: GCA_963675035.1. NCBI lineage: Eukaryota > Metazoa > Arthropoda > Insecta > Hemiptera > Cicadellidae > Allygus > Allygus modestus. The sequence continues at coordinate 28,610,202 of OY776112.1, read as the reverse complement.
AAAGTCATTAAAGGAGTTCCTGATGCAGAAAGCTCTGTACTCACTAGAAGAATTTTGCATGGACAATTTTGTAAAGAAATAGTAATTAAGTATTATTTAGACTAATCATATTTATGTTTTGACACTATTTATTGTACCTTTGAGCAAGAGACAAATAAAGATATTTTTGATTTGATTTGATTTGACATTAAGATCGCAGAAGAGGCCTATTGGTCTATGGCGACGGGCAGCTGAGGTTTTTTTTAAGATAATGTTATAATAATGCAAAAAGATGATCATGAGTACAATGAATTTGAAGCTGCCATTTATTGAGCGATGAATCAACAATAGTTATTTGTGCAACTAGTGAGCAAAGTGAGCAATTGCCTCACTCGAGAGAAATCCTTACTCACGAGCCGTAGGCGAGTGAGGAATGGTTTCTCGAGTGAGGCGATTGCACTTTGCACTCGAGTTGCACATTATATTTTTCCTACAGTTACCATAAAACCAATAAATTGGTAAAGAAACGTAACATATTTTTCCTTTTTTCATATTTATGTTTTGATTTCTCTGGAAGAAGATTTAGAGACACATTCCTCGCCACATTTTTTAATTCTTCTGGAGTACAAGATTCTTCTGGTGAACTATTATTACTAAAATCGTCATTAACGTCCATTTTGCGACAGCAAAACCACCTTCAATGTTTACAAATGGCAAATCAATGAAATGGTGGCTTCTGCCGTGACCGGAAGTGTTGTGACAAATACAACAGTACAACAGCTGACCAGCTGATTTACAGCCAGTGCTGCCAACGTATTTCGCGCGCATACGACCTTGTCTGCATGTTACGCACTCACTATTTCGTGCCTTCATGTTGCAAATCTGGAGTGAGACAAAGTAATTAGAGTGAGACAATGTTAACATTGTCTCACTGATGAGCGAATTGGCCACTTTGCTTTCTCAAATCAGTGAGAGAACATGTACATTGTTAGGTAACTGTAGGAAATAGTTATTTGTGCAACTAGTGAGCAAAGTGAGCAATTGCCTCACTCGAGAGAAATCCTTACTCACGAGCCGTAGGCGAGTGAGGAATGGTTTCTCGAGTGAGGCGATTGCACTTTACACTCGAGTTGCACATTATATTTTTCCTACAGTTACCATAAAACAAATAAATTGGTAAAGAAACGTTATGGGAAATATCTTTTGCGACAGCAAAACCCCCTTCAATGTTTACAAATGGCAAATCAATGAAATGGTGGCTTCTGCCGTGACCGGAAGTGTTGTGACAAATACAACAGTACAACAGCTGACCAGCTGATTTACAGCCAGTGCTGCCAACGTATTTCGCGCGCATACGACCTTGTCTGCATGTTACGCGCTCACTATTTCGTGCCTTCACGTTGCAAATCTGGAGTGAGACAAAGTAATTAGAGTGAGACAATGTTAACATTGTCTCACTGATGAGCGAATTGGCCACTTTGCTTTCTCAAATCAGTGAGAGAACATGTACATTGTTAGGTAACTGTAGGAAAACAAAGTTTATTTACATTTTGGAAAACCGAATTTCAGCAGAACAAATCATTCTGTCAAGTAGAGTGTTAAAAGTATGTAGTTAAACCGTTGACATGACGATGGGCAAAATTGTAATAAAACTGTTGGAAAACTGTCAATATCCTTGAACCAAGCTCCTTGTGATTGTTGTATTGACACAGTGCTCCCTTGTTGCAGAGGTGGCAGTTCCACTGCTGGAGACAGTATTTACGCTGGGCCTCACACACAACATGAACACTCTGCAGTGCATCACCAAGACTCTGGGCCTCCTCAACCTGCAGACCGGCTGTTAACTAATCTCCGACCGTCACACTGGCTGTTAACTCATCTTCCACCTTCACACTGGCTGTTAACTCATCTTCCACCTTCAAACTGGCTTTTAACTTTTCTTTAACCTTCAGACTGGCTGTTAACACACTATATAAATCTGAGTCATTGTTTCTAACTGATTGTAATAACTGTTTTAATGCCCATTTTAAGTTATTTAAAACATATATTTTTTGGTTCTAGTATTATATGAGTTGTTATTAATTTGATATTATCTCCAATCAAATATTAAATATTGATTTGATTTATTTCCAATAATTTATTTTTTCTTTCATAATATTTTTGATCCTCTCTGCATGTTTGTAAGTTTGCATTGGTGTAAATATGTAATTATGTTTTTAGAATTAAATAGATATCATTGACAATTGTATCTTATTTACCCTATTTTCTGAATTGTTGTATCAATAATAAATAGGGTGTTTGCTATACCTGGAGATCCTGGAAAACTGGAAAAGTCAGGGATTTTCATTTGCCTGGAAAGCTCGAGGAATAGACAGGGACTTTTATAGAAATAGAATAAAGTTCTGGGGATTCTGAATAAATGTGCAAAATGTAAGTGTTTTATGTGGCATGTTGTATTAAATACAGATTCAGATTTTTTATTAATCACAGTTTTTTTCTAGCATAGCTGGTAAAACAGATGACGATTAAAGTATTATGTCTAAAAGAATGTGACCTTTGTCAACGACTAATCTAATGTTTTAATTCAAATTATTTTGGATAACAATATTAATGTAAAGTAATAATTAGATAGTCATTTATATAGTAATGCACTTTTTCCAGACAATAGACAATAGACAAGTCTTTATTGTACATAACGCCTGAGAAACATTACATAAGTAATTTTTAAGCAGGTACATAGTCAAGTTTGTTTAATATTAACTAAGCCTAACATATTCAAGTTCCCTACCTCAAGCTTTCCTACCTTATATAAAATGTATACATAAACCATGTATAAATCATACGCTAAATTTTATCTATAAAAAACTCATCAACTCTATAATAAGCTTTATGGTTCAATGTCTCTTTCAGTTTAGATGTAAAATTTGTTTTTGCTAAGCTTTTGTATGATTCAGGTATATGATTATAAATTTTAATCCCATATAAAGTGGTCCAGTTTCAAATTTTTTATGACTATGATTTGGATATCGAAAAATGTTATTATTATTTCTAGTATGATAGCTGTGATTTATTTTGTATTTTTCAAAAACAGATAATTTTGTATGAACAAATTTTGCTAGCTCAAGAATGTAAAGAGAAGGTAATGTTAGAATACAATGTTTTTTTAAATAAGGCTTACAACTAGTTCTTGGTTTTAAATGGAAAATTGTCCTAAGAATGAACTTTTGACACACGAACACTCTCCCGGCTTCTACAGAGTTACCCCATAAGGTAACTCCATAAGCCAACAGCGAGTGGACATATGCATAATAGACAGTTAAACAGACTTCTATAGGTGTGACTTTAGTTAATATACTAATTGCATACCTTGTTGAACTTAATTTCTTACTTAAAAAATGTATGTGGTCAGACCAACTTAATTTTGAATCAAAATTTAAACCCAAAAATTTAACTACTTTAGTATTACTAATTGTAGGATCCATTAGATTATTTCTTAGCTTGAATTACAAAATATTGGTCTTGTCCTCATTTAATTTTAAACCGTGGTTCTCAAACCATTCATTAATTTTTGTAATGGTGTCATCAAGAGTAAATTTGATTTCACTCAAAGTTTTTCTTTTCAAAAGAGCAGTTGTATCATCTGCATATAGAGTGAAACTACAAATGTTTTTAGAAAAAAAAATTGGCAAGCTGTTGATATATACTATAAACAGTAATGGGCCCAATATGGAACCTTGAGGCACACCATATCTTACAGTGGCCCATTTAGAATAATATTTGGTCGAATTTCTTGTTATTATTGTTCGTTGTTTACGATTGGATAAGTATGATTGCAGTAATTCTATAGCAGCCCCTTCAACGCCCATATTTTTCAATTTTATCAATAACAATTCATGGTCTACGCAGTCAAAAGCCCTGGACAAGTCACAGAAAACCCCCGCAGTTAACTGTGACCGATCCAGAGCCTCAAGAACATCACCGACAAATGTAAAAAGAGCTGTATGGGTGCTTAAATTTTTCCTAAAACCAAACTGTTCTTGGCATAATTTTGAGTTGCATTCCAAGTAATTAGAAATTCTAAGATAAATTACCTTCTCAAAAATTTTTGCTACATTACTTAATAAAGAGATTGGTCTGTAATTCTGACTAGAACCAAGCGAGGCTTTTTTTTTAATAGGTTTGATTTCAGAGAATTTTAACAAATCAGGAAAGACACCCTCCTGAAACGATTGATTGATGAGTTTAGCTAATACACCAGAAACAATATCAGCAGACCACTTCAATAATTTAGTGGGAACCTCATCCCAGCCACAAGCATTACTGTTACTTAAACTTAAAATTACATTCTTTACCTCAATTTCATTGGTAAAACAGAAATATTGTAAATTAGCCGTATTGTCCGACACTGTGGAACATTCATTAAAATACTTGTTATTATTGAAAGAGACATTTGGAACATTTAATATTTCCTTTATATTTGTAAATTGTACATTAAGATACTCCGCAATTTCTTTGGGGTCATTTATTACCCTCCCTCCGACCTCAATTTCAGTGACCTCAATTCCAGTAACAGAAGAAGAATTTTTTTAACTAGCTTTTCTGTTGCTCGAATCCGAGCAAGGTTGTACCCAACGAAAGGTTACTTCAGTTGTAAACAAACTTAACAAAACATCTGATATTAAAATGGATGATAACATCTTAGAATAATGCAGATAACATACTTTCAATCAACACGTAGTTTAGACTTCCACCGCGCCGTCGGATAGTGCCACTATTCCGATTATTCAGCCATTTACTATATTTAAGTGTCCCTTTCTTAAAATTCTGAGACGTATTGGCAAATCTAGGTAAAAATACAGTTAATTTGACACCTCAAATGTTAAAATCTGTCCAGCCGTTATCGAGTCAAGGCTGTGAAGAAAACACCCCTAGCGTATTAATATATAGATTTGAAAATAGTTTCAATATTTTGAATTCTATTAACTTGTGTTTCCGCACTTCAAGCCAAGGTAAACATTCAAGATTACAATGTAATACATGAATAGGACAAGTAGGTTTACTTTGGAAATTGAGGCGTCCTAATGATAGCAAAGTAATAAATACCACTAATAATAAAACATATAAAAGAATATTTTAAGGCCAGTGGCCTTGACAAGTTCATTTATGTGTTTTATGTACCGGTAGTGTTAATTAATGTGCTATCATTAGGTTGCCTGTATTTCTAAGGCAAGCCTGCTTGACCTCTCCATATACTCCTGCTAAATAGGCAGAAAGCCCTATCCAACCCTACAAACAGAAAAAGTATCTTTATGACACTATTCTGTCTGTTTTTTTGTGTCTGGCATATTTGAATTGAATTGAATAACCTTAAGATTACAATGTATAATTTCTCATACAAAATTGTAATTTGTTAAATTATTGGTTGAAAACTAGGAAGTCAGTGAACTTCAGATGGAGATTTTAGGAAATATCCTGTATAAAATATTAGTTATTTTATTCTCATTTTATCTCCAAATAGTTGAAGTTAATGAAACTTAAATTGGAAAATTATAACACTCATTTCCTTACGGTAATTTTACTGTATTTGCCAAGTATCTGACTTGAATGGAAAGACCTTAAATTGTACAGAAAACACAGTTTTAGTCAATTTATTACTTGGTGTTTAACTAATTTATTAATTTATTTTAAACCTTCAAAATGTCTTTCAGAAAAAACATCTATCTGTAACCAATATTAAAGAGTTGGGGGTAAAAATTGTTCCCCTAAAGCAAATTCTGAGGGATTATTAATTTCTCAAGAGATTGTACTTTTCAAAATAATATTGGTCACAATAAAATCGAGTAGCAAGTGCTTACCCAAGTTGTACAAAAACTAGCAATTACTATTAGTTTTTTTTTTTGCAGCACACTAAATAATTAATTTCTATACTTTTAATTTCAATCAAACCCAAAATTTCAAGCTTTAAACATTTGTTTCAAGTTTTGCACAAACTTGCTTTGACAAGGTGCAAGTAAAATTAAGAAATTATTTTTCCAAAGTTAAAATGCAGTTGTAAATTTAAATTGTTTAACTATGAAATGAAAACATCAAAATTCCAATAAAAATTATTTTTTAATTGACAAGGCCTTTCTACTGAAAGGCTATTGACTGGCTTGGTCAAAGAAACCATCGTCAGGTGAAATCAACAACATAAACAGTATTTTACAACAGTATGATTGCAGTTGTAATTAAAACTATTTTTTCAAAATTATTATTGGTCCACTTGTTTGGTCCCACATACTCATTAGATTTTGAGATAGAAACGTCACAATAACGTCTCTTTGTGACCAAACAAAAGCAATTAGTCCAATGGAAGAGCTTCCTGCGTAGCGCCTCCCACGGGTTCCTGCAATTGAGAGTCTCATCTCCTCAGTTGCCGCTGAAATGGCACCGACTTTCGTCTTGACTTTTGGGATCCTCTTTGTGTCTTGCTACAACGCTGAGGAAATCAGTGAGTTTTATTATGTTTACGCTAGTAAGGTTGCTTTTTTTAATTTGTGGATAATAATCTTTCATAAGTTCAAAGTTTGTTTGGAGGTCAACTGTGGATTACTTTTTTGTTCAATATAAAAAGAGACCTGACTAGAAAAATTGAGACCCAGACTCTCTCGATGATGTTAATCTTATTATAATTTTTTCCATTTCTTTGTTTTAATTTTCACAACTTTTTCTTGGAAGTAAAAACTATAAGTTACTCTTTATCAGCTGTACTGGGTTGGGGATTGAAATTATTAATGGTCTGATATCTGAATACTTGTTCAAAAGTCTGGTTGGAGCCTTTAATTAACTACTTGACGAATTAATAGGAGTGGGAGAGTGAGGAGGAAGGTAGGCTGTTAATGCATATGTAAGTGAATGTCAAGGTGCAGGGAAGTGGAGGGGGGAATCTGATGGTGTATCTTGCTTGATCTTGATAGTTATAAGAATAGAAAATACCCCCGTCGCAGCAAACCTGCATACTCAGCGAATTTCCAATGAATTATAACATAACACATTAAGCCACTTAACAGGGATTCATAAGAAATATATTCACAAACAAGCGATATTTAAAATATTAATTATTCTCCATAAGAATAACATTGGGGATGAGTAGGCAGGTTTGCTGCAACAAGGAACACAAAATAATGGGTTTTCATGCAAATATCAATAGAACTCAGCTATGTGAAGTCACATACCAAGTTTCATCCATATACATTCATAAATAAGCGATATATAACATTTTAATTATTTTCCATAAGAATAACATGGGGACCGAGTACCTAGGTTTGCTGCTACAGGACCCATAGGCAAAAAATTGTTTTTTTGTGCAAACAACAATAAACCACAACCAGATGAAGCCATATAACAAATTTCGTCAGTTTATGTTCATAAATAAGCGAGATATACAATTTTTCTTTTCCTCCATAAGAATAACATTAGACAACGTACTGTGTTTAGCACTTTCAATATCTCAGTAACCAATTGACGTAGAGCAATGATCAAGATACCAAATTGTTTGTTTTTTTATGCTGAATTCGATGGTGAAAATTAAAATTTGATGTTAATAAAAATTACATGTGGAAACCCCAAAAAACCCATTTTTGGGGTACAAAACCCCCCCAAAACCCCCCTTTGGATGGTGCGATATGTCTGGTTTTCGAACTCGTTCAAATAAATGGTACTTTACACGTTTGTACCAAATTTCATTAAGATCGGACCTCTTTTACGAGAGTTATCGTGCTTATGGACACATATATATATATATGTAAATATATATATATAAATAAATATCTATATATATACATATATACAAATTTGAACGAATGTTGTTTTTTGCATCTGGGGACCTCAAAATGAAAAGTTATCATGGTCTCGGGCTTAAGTCTTACCATGAGACCTACGGTAATTTCTTCCCTATAGGGGAAATTCGCTAAAAGTAATTAGTTTTACTAAGTTATACTTTTTACAGATACAGTGTTCAGTAATTTAATTCTGCAATGCAAGTGATGTGTTCAAAAGAAAAAGTCACAGTTAATTCAAAAAAGGTCCATGCACTTGGCATGGGAGCTTCATGCAATGGAGGATGATTCAGAGTTAAGAATGCAAACATTTTGTTTTTCTGTATTTTTGGCAAAATAATAATTTAATGGAAAAAAATATTCCCGATAACGTTATCTACAAATTGACATGAGTGTTTACCAAGAAACTTACGTTTTGACTAATTATAAATACGTTGCAAGTGTAAATAACTATGCTTTATAGAAAATTTACTCAAAAACTTTCAAAGCTGTTTTTCCAGATGCTGTACAAATTTTTCATTTTTTCAAGATTTTTAACTGAAAACTTAATCATACAAAATCATTAAACTGGTTTAAATAAACATTTGGAGGGTACAAATATTTATTTGAAACATTGCTACTACACTAAAAATCATTAATACCTGGACAACAAATCCAATATTTTAATATACATTTTAAAATATATTTACATGTAATAAACTGAATATTTTCAAATAAATTTGGTGCATATTGGGTGCCATGGGTGTTGCATGCAATGATATAAAGAATTTTATCAGAAATATTTTTGAAATTATTTAAAAAATGTCTAAAAAAATTCTGGCGTGTTCCAGAAGACATCGAAGTATACCTCTCAGCACTTTTATTTCTTAATCATAAGGGATAGCTGGGATAGCTTCAGACTCTCCATATTTATGTGGCTGGATTATCAATTCATTTAGGGTTCTCACAAATAAAGGAAAAAATGTGTACGGGACTACAACCACGCAATTTATGAGTGTTTTAAATTGTCCTCGTTCAAACATCCATGTTGAGACTTATTCAAGTCTGATTCATCTAGTAAGTTTAAATAGTGGAAAAAAATTTAACGCAGCAATAATACCAGGGAATTGCTAGATCTCAGATAAATAGAACTGAAAATATTTTTAACTTGGCAAAATGAGAATCTTTGGATCTCTGAATCCGTCTCATAAATATAAACTTGGAAAAATTAATTTGTACAGTAAACTAGCTGGTGTCTCCTTCTCTGCACGTGGATCTCATAGGCGCGGAGCCATATGTTTAAAAAAGGTTATTTTATAATCAGCTGACTAAATAAAATAGCTCTACAGGATTAACAACAGAACTTTGAAAGCCCATGTGATGGAGCCCTGAAGGAGAATGTTTTTTAAACCCTTAAAAGAGAGTAAGAGTTTTTTATTGGTATCAAACATGTATGCAAATTAATAGTTTAAGGTGTATAAAGTATACATAAAGGTTATATATCAAGAAACTCTTTCAATAATATAGATAGATAATTTTGTTAACAAAAATCTAAAAAAAAAATAAAACTTTGCATCCATTCTTCTTATGAAAAATAACTCTTCCATTCATAAAATATAGAGAAACAAAAATTAATTCAAAGGTTTTTATGTATAAAGACACTGTTAATTTTATCTCTCGACAATATACTAAACACATTTTATGTTCTTCTTTGTCAGAATGATTACTTAATTAATTTGAGATAAAATTTACAAAAATACATTTATTTCTAATGAACTAAATATACAATGTACAAACCTTGATCCTTTCAAAGTTCTATATTTTGACACTGCTCATCTGGTAACAGAGATAAAGGTGCAGCCTAGCCCACCAGATGAGAGAGACAACCTGATATGGTTCAACAAGAGTAGCTACGACTCTTGGAGCAACCAACTGGACAACTTTATTGAAGGTATGTCTAAATGTCAGAGTGCTGTGTAAATGAGTTGTGTGTGTGTTTGATCGTTTATGCTCTTTAAATAAATTTCAGCCAAAATTCTAGCTCGTATTAATAGAATTCTAGCTCTCATATTTCTTGGTGTACAGTAATAAATTATTGTCAGGAATTCAATCCTGACTATGTATTTCATTGTGGAGGCAGTTTTACCTGGTCCTGCATCATATAATGTTTTGATATTGAAAAATACTGTAACTACAGCCCTAACAGATAGTAGCTTTTCAAGTTGCCTTCACTACACCTGCTGTAACTTCAGCTCTAGTAGCTAGTAGCTTTTCAAGTTGCCTTCACTACACCTGCTGTAACTACAGCCCTAACAGCTAGTAGCTTTTCAAGTTGCCTTCACTACACCTGCTGTAACTATAGCCCTAACAGCTAGTAGCTTTTCAAGTTGCCTTCACTACACCTGCTGTAACTACAGCCCTAACAGCTAGTAGCTTTTCAAGTTGCCTTCACTACACCTGCTGTAACTACAGCCCTAACAGCTAGTAGCTTTTCAAGTTGCCTTCACTACACCTGCTGTAACTACAGCCCTAACAGCTAGTAGCTTTTCAAGTTGCCTTCACTACACCTGCTGTAACTACAGCCCTAACAGCTAGTAGATTTTCAAGTTGCCTTCACTACACCTGCTGTAACCACAGCCCTAACAGCTAGTAGCTTTTCAAAGTTGCCTTCACTACACCTGCTGTAACTACAGCCCTAACAGCTAGTAGCTTTTCAAGTTGCCTTCACTACACCTGCTGTAACTACAGCCCTAACAGCTAGTAGCTGTTCAAGTTGCCTTCACTACACCTGCTGTAACTACAGCCCTAACAGCTAGTAGCTTTTCAAGTTGCCTTCACTACACCTGCTGTAACTACAGCCCTAACAGCTAGTAGCTTTTCAAGTTGCCTTCACTACACCTGCTGAAACTACAGGCCTAACAGCTAGTAGCTTTTCAAGTTGCCTTCACTACACCTGCTGAAACTACAGGCCTAACAGCTAGTAGCTTTCCAAGTTGCCTTCACTACACCTGCTGTAACTACAGCCCTAACAGCTAGTAGCTTTTCAAGTTGCCTTCACTACACCTGCTGTAACTACAGTCCTAACATCTAATAGCTTTTCAAGTTGCCTTCACTACACCTGCTGTAACTACAGCCCTAACAGCTAGTAGCTTTTCAAGTTGCCTTCACTACACCTGCTGTAACTACAGCCCTAACAGCTAGTAGCTGTTCAAGTTGCCTTCACTACACCTGCTGTAACTACAGCCCTAACAGCTAGTAGCTTTTCAAGTTGCCTTCACTACACCTGCTGAAACTACAGGCCTAACAGCTAGTAGCTTTCCAAGTTGCCTTCACTACACCTGCTGTAACTACAGCCCTAACAGCTAGTAGCTTTTCAAGTTGCCTTCACTACACCTGCTGTAACTACAGTCCTAACATCTAATAGCTTTTCAAGTTGCCTTCACTACACCTGCTGTAACTACAGCCCTAACAGCTAGTAGCTGTTCAAGTTGCCTTCACTACACCTGCTGTAACTACAGTCCTAACAGCTAGTAGCTTTTCAAGTTGCCTTCACTACACCTGCTGTAACTACAGCCCTAACATCTAGTAGCTTTTCAAGTTGCCTTCACTACACCTGCTGGAACTACTGCCCTAACAGCTAGTAGCTTTTCAAGTTGCCTTCACTACACCTGCTGTAACTACATCCCTAACAGCTAGTAGCTTTTCAAGTTGCTTTCACTACACCTGCAAACAATCAACCATTATTTTCCCATCCCCACACTCTCACTTCCACTAGTGTATATTGTCCTTTTAATATTGCGCCTGTTTTTTTTATTACTCATAATGTACCAAAGTTTTTGAAACAATCTTTTGATTTTTTTTAGTAACATATTTTTGTCTTCTATTTTTGATGACGGAATGAAGTGAAGGACGATTCGGAGCCATACAAATATTATGTAATGCATTTTGCATCATTTCAGACTCCCCCTCCCACATGTAACGCGCCATAACGCTTGACCATACCCCCCACCCCCCCATGTGTTACATAACTCAATATTAATAGACTTTAAAATAGCTTAAACCTAATAAACATTGTTTTATAATTAAATTGGAGTATGGATTTTAATGAATCATAAAACTTTAAATGACTTTCTTTTAACAACATTTTTTAGTAACTTATTTCAAAGAAATATGTATTCTAACAGACAAGACTGTTACTAATAATATAAACAACAAAATAAACTATCTCAGCTAAAACGTAACAAATTTAATTTATAACTAATACAAATCCAACTAACACAACAACTTAAAAAAACTAAAGATGTGGGCGGTATTGCTGTATCAAGTCATGATTTTACACTCTAAAACAACACACAACATAGGTGTAAAGCAATACAGAACTTACTCAAAACACGTTATGTATTTATTTTTAGTTTAACTGTTATTAAAATAGTATGACGGATGTATTTTTTATATAACAAACTGAAACCTTGATTTAGAAATCAATTTGATTATGTTTTAATTTTGAAAGATTTATAATAGTATCAATAGATACGGGAGTGCGCCAGCTCTTAGTGTTAATGTGTGTGAGTTACGTAATGTTGATCCAAAATCCCCCATCCCCCACATAACGCAGCATAACGCTACGCCATACCCCCTCCCCCCCTTAAGTGCGTTATGTAATATGTGTATGGCCCATTTGTTGTCCATCAGTGTGTGGGTGTGTGTGTTCGTAATGCAATATCGTGAAAACGGCTGCACGGATCGTTTTCAGATTTTACAAATATATTATCCAGTACACTTCACGCTTCCAGTTCAAAAATGGAACACATTTGTTAAACAGTTTTTTATTAATTAACGTTTTAAAGTTGTACAATTTCCATAAGATAAATGGAAATTGGCAAAAATTACTGTTTGTAAAATACGAGATACTAATGAAATATTCTTTTGTAATTACAAGAAACTACTAAAAAATGGTCCTATTTATGTGTTTTATGATTAAATAAATAAAGTACCGGTACTCTCCGTTTAACATGAGTTAATTAAATTTATCAAAGGGTTTTACAATTTTTAGATTAAAAAAACTAATACGAATTTTTACAAATAAAGATAATATTCTCCTACAACTCGAGTTATGTGAGTGAGTTAATAGTTTATCCGCTAGACTGCAGCAGCCATTTATTTCGTATTTACTTCTACCAGCTGTTTTCTTTTGTCAGTTTTGATATTTAAATATCCCCGTCATAGCAAACCTGCTTATTCAGCTAATTTCCAATTTAAAAATATATACCTCACTGCATAGGCAACTTATTGTGTTATTTTTCGTTGACAAATTTTCTCCTCTAATATAATTAAGAACAATTTACCCTGTGACCTAAAATTAACCAAAATAAAATTAGACATTTTCTTACTGAGTCCCCAGGATCAAGACTATTTATTAGTAAATTCACTATTTATTAGTAAAGTGAACTATTAGCATGACCCACACGGTGAAACTTAAGCCTGGGACCACCATCCCCTACACATTTTGGGGTGTCATTCAAAATGATATATATAAATATAAATGAGCCACATTTTTTGTCTGATTTACTTCAAATTTGGGAGGGATATTCCTTTCTATAATCAGTTGGACAAGTTCGTTGGGCAAAACAATCGGAAAACCCTAACCCTCTTTTTTGGGGATTAATTTTTGAAATTTCAGGTTTTTGAACTCATAAAGGGTCAGAAAAGCTCCGGATGTAAAATCAATGCATGTAAAATATGGAGATTAATGAGGCGAAAGTTTTAAGCCCTCTCACATCATTCTAGCATAAATATTTACTGAGTTATACAGAGAAAATGTATATTGACTAAATACGGTACATTGTCTTATGGATGTTTCACATTAGAAAAACCTGTTATTCATTTGTTGGTGTAGTTTTATCATCCCTAGCAACCTCGCGCCTAGTTTCAATCCTGATTGGACCTTCTCCTATATAACCTTATAATGCACAATATTGTATTTCCAGTATTGCTGGTAAATGGAACCAGGAGCATCAGAACAGCCCAAAAAAATGAATGTCTTCAGATTTCGATAACAATTGGAATAAATGTATTTTTTAACACTGATTTGGATTTTTACAAGTTTTTATGTGAAAATTCACTTTCCTCACATCAGTGTGCTGCTTGCGAACTCGTTTAATATTTTGTGATGACATTTCGTTTAGAACTTACGTTAACAGCAGTAACTTTCATCTACCATTTCTGAGTTCGGTCATCCCATTATGCGAATATTTGAGCGTACTCCTAGTATAGACTAAGTAAAGTATGGTGTACATCACTGATGGATGGGTTTTGTACTATCAAACATAGCTGTGCTTATTTAGTTTGTCCTTTGGAATTTTATAGAAGAGTCTGCTATTAGTTGGCCATGAGATAGTATCAGAGCTATAGGTTCTTTAACCCATATAAGTTCTTTATACCAACAATCTGAATACATTGCTAACCAATGAGGTCCGTTGGTAATACCGGAGACATCACTGCTTGATGATTTTCTTTGAAAAACATTTGAAAATTCATTGTTTTGTTTGATTTATATATTTATTCTTGCCGTGAAATATGACAATCTATGAGCAAATTAATAAATACAAGTTTATTGATTTTCAAACAATGAATAGCGTTTGTTTGATTCACTATGTTGACTTGTTCGATTTCAGTGAGTAGTTCTTTGCCTCACCAAAACTTAGTGGAAAACAGCTCGCAATTTTGTTGATTAGTGTTGTCTCCAATATTACCAATGGACCTCCTTGTTCCTAACCAAATTCTGTAATACCGTACTTTTTTGAAGTACCTACCAAAAGCGATAGATGGTTTCTAGTGATACTGAGGTTGGAAATACTGTAAAAAGAAATATATAATTTTAAAATATGTGTATCCAATCTGAAGACTTTGTTTTAATATGCTAAAAATACCTGACGACCTTTTCATTTTGTGACTGACTCTGTTATTACTTGTTAATTTAACCGATTGTTGAAAACTCTTGCATGTTCCTCGATGTCTGGCCCCCCAAACTTTGTCATTGTAAAGGTGATTATGTAACAACGGTTACATACATATTAAGCCGAAAAGGAGCTTGAGAAAATGATGTCAAACGATCATCAACCTTCATCCTCGTAGTCCTCACATTTCACCGATGTTGCAGTTTACCGCAGTCCCGAGCTGACCCCTGGCCGGCCCGAGGCTCTCGTCAGTTGTGACTGGGGCTCACCCCCTCCCCCGGGGAAGGTCTGTCGCATCAACCCTGAAACCTTCGCCCCGTGTGTTACCACCAACTACTTTGGCTACAAGCGTCGAGCACCCTGTGTCTTCCTGCAGTTCTTTACTGTAGGTGTTATTTTTTTGTTAGTATGTTTTTTTCACTTTTCCCCAAAGATAATTTTTCCTTTTTCCTGTGGTTAAACTATTTTTAACTCCAGAAGGGACAAAATACATTTGATTTTGAAAGTTAATTACAGTAAATTAAAATTGTATTTTTATTTTGAGAATATATATATATATATATATATATATATATATATATATATATATATATATATATATATATATATATATATACAGGGTGTCACAAAAAAGTGTGATGGGCTATACAGGACCTAATTCTACATGCAAAAATAAGTCAAAATTGAAGAATAACATTTTTTGGATTTCGGCTTAGTTTAGCCGTAATCCGCCATTTTGTTTTTTTGGGAAAATATTTATTATTTCAAAAACCCAATGAGATATTTTTACGAAACTTGGCAAAAGTGTTTACACTAAAGTAAGTAACATTTGTAAAAAGAAAAATATTTTTTTACCTTTCTAAATTTCAAAATGGCGGCCATTTGAATTTTTTTATGCCAAATTTCATGAAAACCGGTACCTAAATCAAAATTGTTCAAGACACCAAATTTTTTGTATTTATTATAACAAATCCAACAAAACAAAAATGAATAAAATCGGTTCATAAATAAAGAAGCTGTGATTATTATTAATATTAAAATTTATTAAATGTAAAGTAATAATTTATGTAATGTAATTAAGTAATTTCAATCTAAATTACTAAAATAAACACAGCTTCTTTATTTATGAACCGATTTTATTCATTTTTGTTTTGTTGGATTTGTTATAATAAATACAAAAAATTTTGTGTCTTGAAAGATTTTGATTTAGGTACCGGTTTTCATGAAATTTGGCATAAAATAATTCAAATGGCCGCCATTTTGAAATTTGGAAAGGTAAAAAAATATTTTTTTTACAAATGTTACTTACTTTAGTGTAAACACTTTTGCCAAGTTTCGTAAAAATATCTCATTGGGTTTTTGAAATAATAAATATTTTCCCAAAAAACATAATGGCGGATTACGGCTAAACTAAGCCGAAATCCAAAAAATGTTATTCTTCATTTTTGACTTATTTTTGCATGTAGAATTAGGTCCTGTATAGCCCATCACACTTTTTTGTGACACCCTGTATATATGTGTGTGTGTATTGAATGCAATGGAAATTGTTATATAGTAAATGTGAGTGTCCTGACTCTTAATATTTTGTTTGTAAAACAATATATTTTTTCCAGAAAATGCACTTTTAAATATATAATTTCAAACATATTTCTTTTAGGAGAAAGAGTGGAATCCAAAGTACTACGGTGATCTGAAGACTCTGCCAATGTCTATGCCGAAAAACTTGAAGAACTACATCATGGAAAAGTCTGTTGAGCCTTATACTGTGAGTTATCCAACAACTCATTAGTACATACCAACATTGTATGAACAATTTGTTAAAAAAATATGGTTTTCTCAGAAACATGACATGAAATTAAAATAAAAGTACTATTTATAGTTATCATTTTGGTGAGGTATCAAAACCTGAGGTGATGTTTGTACCTCGTGTAAGTGGATAACTACTATTGTTACTTCAATTGGAGGGAAACTTTGATACAACATTTTGAAAGCTCACTGTTGAACCAATGTTGTTCAACTATTGTTGTAAGTGTGTTTATCTGAAATTGAATACTGTATACACAATTTCCTGCAACAAATTGTTCGCTTTCCATGTTTTCAGATATATCTCAACTTATTTGTTTGGACTAAAAAAATGAGCAGTCAAAATAATTTTCAGTTTTTGCAAAATACAGAATATGGTATAACGATTTTTTTTATCATTAAATATACCTCCCATCAATCAAGGGTGTAGCCAGGATTTTATTTTGGGGAGTACTGAACCAGGGGGAAAGGTTTATAAGGATGTAACAGATAATAACTAAATTAAAATTCATCAGGATAAAAAAAACGAACCAGAGACAAAATAACAAAAAAGTGAGTTTTATTATTCCTTGAAACAGAAAACTTATTATAATATAATTAATTGTGTAGTTAAAGTTAAGATTGCTTTGATGACATCAAAAACTACAAGAGGATTCCTGGGCACGCTCGCCATTACATCCAGTACTTGTTCTGGTGAAATACTGACATTGCCGTAATGAACAGACAAGAGTGCAAGATAAGTTAGTCTTAAATAAAAATGTACTAATAATTAAGACAAGATCGCACGCAGCACGCTGACGTGAGGGAAGTGAATTTCCATATAAACAACTTTTAAAACTCAAACCCAGTGTAAAAACATACATTTATGCCAATTTTATTGAAATCTGAAAACATAGATTTTTTGGACCTATAAGGTGACGAAAATTTCATGTACATTTAAGATTGTGAGATCGGCTTGAAAGGCAACTAGGTTACAATGTATGTCCATCCTATTTTTATTTGCAACCAGCGCTGGATTTAGGAGCTGTGGGCCCCTAGGCGCAGCCACTGGTGCGGGCCCTTTCCACCCGGGCCCGCACCACCGGGCAGCAAGCTGGCGACCTTTTTTGTTTTTTTTGATGTTGCCGTTTGTGGGATTCGTGTGGTAGGGGCCTCTAGGCCTGTGTAGCCTATGCTTAAATCCGGCCCTGTTTCCAACAATTGTTTATTAACAATTGTTGAATTTACTTAACAAATAATATTGGATTAAAGCAGTAATTGTGACTCTGCGTCCTATAACTATACTTTGGTTAAAAAAACTACTGTCCGTTTGAGTGTTGCGTTGCGTACAGTCCGCGCCAACTAACCTCGCTCACTTGTTCGATAAACTAACCAGCAAGGCAGCATCACTGAAGATTATTAACGAGGCTAAAGAAGCCTCTGTTAGTCATTGTTAAAAACGTAATTTGATGAGAATTTCGGGGGGTGCTGGAGCACCTTCGGCACACCTCCAGGCTACACCCTTGCCATCAATATACATTCTTGAAACCCGTGCCTTCTAAAAAATCAACTTTTCTGATTTCAAAAATTCCATTACATGTCCCCATGTACTGAGTAATAATTCAAATCT
The DNA here is from genome assembly GCA_963675035.1 of Allygus modestus. NCBI lineage: Eukaryota > Metazoa > Arthropoda > Insecta > Hemiptera > Cicadellidae > Allygus > Allygus modestus. The sequence continues at coordinate 28,592,059 of OY776112.1, read as the reverse complement.
CAAAATAGGTACCGAAACACCCAACAACTTTTCAAACATTTATAACTTTTTACATTTTTTTAAAATAATGGTGCCAAACTTTTCAATACATTTACCAAACAAACTGAAGATTAAGTCAAATCCTGTAATTTTTAAAAGAGTCTTAAATTATTAATTATTTTACTGGGAGCTACTATACAATACAATAGTATACAATGTCCATGAATATATTTCTGACAGGCTCTAAAAGAATTATGTTTTTATCAAATGGTAGCTATTAAATATTTATATTTTGAATTGTATACTTCTGCATGATTAGGGACTTAGCCAATGCTTTATAATGCAACATTCTGGCCAAATAAATGAGCTGAACTGACGGTGCATAATTAATCTTGAATTTTGAATCTTGAATCTACATATACATACATACATCTATATACATTATACTTTGATTTCTTTTAAATTGGCTTTTTCTGAATACGCAAAAAATTCTAATAACCCTATTTATCCAGAAACATTGATCAAATTCTTAACTTTTCTTCACAGGTTTTTCACTATTTCAAGCTCAAGGGGCCACTAAACCATACACCAGTTTTTATGTAAGGGTTCCCATAAATAAACCAAAACTCTAGTTTCCTATCTATCAAAATATTTACTTTACAACTTACTAGGTGCTGCCCTGTTCTCCACAAAGGGATCTAGCAACCATAGAGTCTGCAGATGTTTTGAGATTTTTTGACACAATTTTATCTTTATGTTTTGACACTTTTACAGTATATTCAGTTGTTTGACTAGATGAAAATAACTCCATAAGCTTAACATTAAAAGCCCATGGGGCATAGTCCTGAAAGTGGATGTTTTTAAAATCCTAAAAGGCACATCTTGAGGGTAAGCGCTTTCGATTGATTCCAAACATATAAAAGAATTAGTAGTTTTAGAGGCCTAAAATCGCCGAACAAATCAAGAAATCAATTTATTACAACGTTTTCACTTCTTTATTCACTTTATTTTGTCTTCATAATACTTTGCAACGTCTTTTCCTCAGCCCTGCCTTGTATTTTCCGCAGTGGGAGACAGTGTGGGTGTCCTGCGATGGGGAGAATCCCGCTGATAAGGAGCTGATCGGCCCGGTGAGGTACATCCCAGGCCCTGGGGTGCCAGGGTATCACTTCCCCTACACAGGACAGAAGGGCCACTTACCCCCACTGGTGGCTGTACAGTTTGAGATGCCTCAAAGTAAGTACATTCAACCGGCTAGGGGATAGTATGGTGGGTACAGGTGAGCCTGGGACTTTTCTCACTTCACTTTCCCTTTGAGGATCTGAGCGAGTGAGGACAGTTACTACTGCAGCTCAAAACTGGTCCAGTGACAATTGAGGTATTGCCAGACTGTAAAGTGCAACTGGTACCATCGTAGGGCAAGCGTATGTGAGGAGGGTCTAAGGCCATAATCAAAAACGCCTCATCATGCTGGGGGTGTGGAGATCAGCATAATTTGACCAATTGTTTGCAGCCTGCAAAAGAATTTTCTAGCATCTACTTTGATCATACTGAGATAGATTCGTGGAGGGAAAGTGAAATTGTGGACTCACCAATGCTGCCCTTAGTGCTTCTCCTTAGTTATCATATATTCCCCCTTAGTTAATGCATATTATATGTACTATATGTGTTCTTATCTATTACTAGCAGTTACCCGGCGCGTGTTACTGCGCCCAAAACTTTGAATTTTTTTAATTACAGCTGTTAATTAATAACAGCTGTTAATTTTGTAAACACTAAATTTCTAAAACCTGACACTGCACCATTGTATGCCCTCTGGGTCGGAGCCCTCTGGACAGATTTGCACCAAACTTCACACAAACCATCCTTGAATAATGCTTAATAACGCCTGAAAGTTTCATTACAATCTGTTGAGCGGTTTCGGAGTCCATAGGCTACATACATATATACCTACATACTTCCTCTTTTATAGATATAGATATCTGTATTTATGTGTATGTGATCAAGTCATAATCAATGGAGCAGCTATCCTTGGCTTACTACAGGTAAGAAACATAGATACAAATATTAGTGAACCAATTGAAGCAGTTTTACCATACAAATTATATGAGCAAGTGAATTTTCCCACTGTGAAGTCAATGACAAATGAGATAAACTCCCTCTTAAGTAGAGTCCAAAATTGTTCAATGTCCCTGGATGAATCTTAACTGAATAATTTGACATAATGATACACCATAATGACCAACGAAGTAGCAGGTTACATAATTTGTCAATCCATCACAAAATGGAAAAGAACTATAACCTGTGTAAATAGTATATTTCTCTTTTAAACAGTTTCTAATTCATAAAACAACCCACTTTCCATAACCTTTTAAAAAACTTTAAACTCAATTTCAAATCAGATTTATTCCACAAAAATAACTTAACAGAATATTACAATATTCATTAATGGAATTCATTCACACAAAGACTTGTTTGTCTTCGAGTGGGGATGAGTCTATCAATCCTTTCACAGTTCTTAAGATAAAAAAATATTAACTATTTATATGAAGAAAATAAATAGTTAAAAACTTTTTCCAAGCTTTTTTTACCAATATATCTGAAATTATAAACCATTCCCCAACAAAAATAAAGACAAATAGTTTAAATGCACCATTATGAATAGCTAGATAAAATTATGAATGGATAAAATTAAACTTAACACTAAATACTACCAAATTGCAAATGTGTTGCAGCTGGCATCGTAATCAGCATTGAGTGCAAGACCTGGGCAGCCAACATTAAACCTCACAAAGACAAGTTGATCGGAACCGTCAAGTTTCAACTCATGATCGACATCTAGACGACATCTATGGTTGGACAGATCTGTGCCATACTGCCAGTTTTACCACAGACTGTACCTGTGCGTTCAACAAATTGAACTATTGATTAAGTAAATAAAAAGCTATTGTTTGTAATGAATAGTTTTACCTGATTTTCTTTATTGAACATGCTTGTCCTCACCGATTCAACAATAATTCCCCCATCTCCCGAGGAAACACAAAGTAAAGTAAGATGGATATTCCATTTAGTGGAACACACAGAAAAGTTAAACTCATGACATTCTTATCTCTCATGGCTGTACACCGTAATGGAACAGATAAACAAATGGATAAAGAAAATTTGCTTCCCATATTAAAAGATGGAAAATGGGTCTAGTGAATTCACTCCTAATACTTTAGTATATTCTGAATAGTGATGGTCAAAACCAGAAATTTCAAATCTCGAAACCGAAACCAAAACTTAAAAAATCGAATCTCGAAACTCGAAAGTCAAATTCCAAAAACCTATTTACTTTCCTGGTTTTGCTTATGAAAAATAAATCCAGTTACTCCAAATAAACCAGTTAACTTACTGCCATTCTCAAAGTATCCTAGAAAAATATTAGTTTCAGAACTACTAGTGAACCAATTATTTGTAGCTTAATTATAAACTTTGGTTAGAGTTGTTCTTTCACAAATAAAAAATCAATAATCCACAAAAGGTGAAGGTAGACGACCGATGACAGTAGTCTTTTGACCTTAACATTATTAATCAACACCCGGGCTGTTTTTTTCTGTTAAAAAAACAACGACACAAAAAATCTCGGCAGTTTTGAGTTTTGATTCTCGAAACTCGCCGATCGAATCTCGAAACCGAAACTTTTCCAAAGTTTTGGTGGTTTTGAGATTTGAGTTTTGGTTTTGACACATCACTAATTCTGAATAATGTTAACACAGCAACTGATTGCCATCCAGCTATTTTTTATGAAACAAAATAGGAAATAAAACTGAAACTAAGTTGTAATGTTTTACCAGATAATTTGGGCAATATATCATGGTAGATAGAAACAGCACCAGTGCCAAGTTTAATTTGAATTTTAAAGTGTTTTATCTGCTCGGATGTATCTGGCCCCACTTTTTTAAAATTATTTTATTTCAATGTCAATGAATTTTTTGTAAGTGGTCCACATAAACCCCTTTTGAAAGCAGTCAAAATTTTTTGTTATCCCATTTCCATTTCAGTCAATCAGATTATTTATTACAGTAACATTTAAGAAATGTGTTACTGTTAAGAAATGCTGATTTGTTCAGTAACATTTAAGAAATGTGTGGATTTAAGAGTTGTTCAGCATTATGGGGGTGTAACAAATAACTTGTGTACATAATGGTAAAATGTGGAATTTATATTTGCGTTTGTACAGGTTGTGTCAGGAACTAATATGGTAACAACAGGTTTTAGCTTATGGATCACCCCTATTAATTTCTCTACTGGAAACGTACTAGTGAGAAGATGTATTCAAAATAATATCAGAAGGGAGCATTGACCTGACACAAAAGAGTAAAATGTCAAGTGTGAACATTAAAAGGTTAGCAGAACACTGAATGCCACACGCGGCGTGAGGCTGGCTTATTGAAGCAATACTGTATTTTAGTTACTCTTAAGATTCTCATTATAGACGCTCAGTCATAATGGAATAATTTTTGAATACTTTTCTTTGAAAAATAAACGATTTTTATAGTCAAAATGTTACTTTTTGCCTACCAGATTGGAATCAATTAAATATTTTTTAACTCATCAGTTACGAGTATTAGTGTCTTTGTTTTCTCTGTACAGGAAAAGATAAGTTAATCTCAAAATGAGTAGACAACTTATCTTGAGTTAAGCTGTTCAGTTGACCTAATTTGTTACTGCAAAGTGTCTACTGAATTAGCTTTGCTGAACAGCTTACTTGAATTGGGTAAACCACAGAGCCAATCAAATGTCAAAATGAGTACGAGAAGGAAGAACATTTCCATAATTAAAATTTAAAAAAATTAAGTGAAGTGTTGAAATACTTATGCTAATTTTTATGAAAATTTGATATAATTTTTGTTGTTCACTGTTCTCGGTCTGATGAACCTGGTACTATTTATCTGTGATGAGTAGATGTATAGTTGATTTTGTAATTTTGCACATGATAAATTTAGGACAAAATTCAGTCTGGTGTAAAAGTAAGTAATAGAGTACTGGGAATTATAAAATTATTCTAAGCTAGACAAAAACATTTTTTCAATGTTAAAAAACATACAATGTGCATGTAAAACAACATACTGTCTTTATTTAATTTACATTTACTTTAATATCTTAAGAAATAAATATGCTGCAATTCTGAAAGAGGGCTTACAATTTTGGCTCTTTATTTCCTATTGATTTAAACACACTAATTTTTCTTCCCCTTTTTGGATTAAAAAACTAAAAATGTTGATCTGAAAAATCCACAAAAGTGGTTAGAGCTTTGTGATTTTTTGCCCAATAAACTCATCCAACTTTTTACAGAAGGAAAGCATCCACCAAATTTGAAGTAAATTGGACAACAAATAAAACCACTAGTTAGTTGAACTTTTATATAGGTATATAATATTTAGCAAATAACCACCAAAACATGTTTAGGAGGTCCCGTTAGGAACTTCTACAGTGGTTCCGGACTTAAGTCTAACCGTGCGGGTGAGCTAATGGCTCACTTTTCTAAAAGAAACTTGCTAATAATGGCAAGCTCCCAGACTTACGTGTTTATGTGTTCAGAGTTATGATTAATTCTTGTGCCCTGCAAGTTAAGTTCTTTACGGGATGTAATAAAAGACATCTTACAACACTTATATTTACACTTTACTGATTCACATACAGACGGTAAACATATATAAAAGAACTTCCGGTAGCCAATAGGATATAAGCAAGGACGCCATTTTGATTCTGTCAGTTCTCTCATTGGCCTGATGATGACTGGTGTGACTGGTCGAAATCGATAACCTAGTACCATCTTTTATATATGTTTACCGTCTGTATGTGAATCAGTATAAGTGTAAATATATCTTAAGTGTTGTAAGACGTCTTTTATTACATCCCGTAAGTAATAACAACATGTAATATGCTAATAAAAAAGTTGTTAAGTTCTTTAGTATTCCTAGTCAGCCTTTCCCCGCCCACTTAATATTGTTGATCGTGACATATTACAAATGGACAGATTTAATCAAATCACATTTGAAAAATTAAATGAAATTACACACTAATGACAATTTTCATAACCAACCAATAAGAGTAATGTATAATCCTTTAGTTATTTATATTTGTTGAAAACATGTCTATTTTTTAAATAAACCTTATATTGAGTGTCAGGAGATCTTCATATTTTTTAGGGGCAGTACCTTATAAGAACTTTGTAACTAATACCGGTAGTCCTTGTGTTTTATTTTCTATTTGTCACAGTACTGTTCTCGGTACAGTAATGTATACTCACAACAAAACCCAAAACTAACTTACCTTATTTACAAGGAATAGTTACAACCAATATACTACACCAAACAAACATAAATCTCACCCCAAACCGCATATGTCTGTGATTGTGTACTAAACATATAAACACTTGATAAATGCTATCTAGAAATCCAAATATTTTATTGACTGTTAACTTATTCTTCCTTTTTAGCAATTTATGTAACAAATAAAAAATAAAATAAAGACAGTTAGTTAAAAGCATTATATGCAGGGTGTTTGGATCAAAACCCTTCAATAACTTAGGGTACGGTATGATTATTTATGAAAAAAATAAGAAGAAAGTTCTCATAAAAGTATGCAGGCCTAGTAATCTTAAAATTTAAAATATATAAAAAATGTTTTTTCCACAAAAACAGTATAAGTTTGTTCTTTTGTTTGTTTTTATTTCAGTTTAAAGAAATCGGATAACAGAGCAGCACCAGCACCAGTGATAAAATCCTCGGCAAAATACACTTGTCACATACTCAGTGAATTTGAATGCATTTCAGTAAATGTGTACCTCACTATACCTTTCTGCATGAATCCACTTGCCAAGATTCATTCATAAGCAAGAGAGATATGACATTTGATTAATTCTCCATAATATAACATTGGGGCTGAGTACCGTGAGCTTAATTTGATTATTTTGATTGGGGGGATGAAATTATATTGATTGTGATTAGTATCACTTTTCATATATTACAATAATACATGCTCCCCAAATTATAGGGGGCTACTGCCCCCTTACATCCCTAAAATTATACATATGCTGAGTACTGTACAGAGGTTGCTGCCACACGGAACACACAAACTGGGGGTTTTATTTGAGCATCAATAGGCGATTATCAATTTAAAGCCTCATACCACGTTTTCCATTTACAGTATACTAGCTGCCATCGTTCCCGGTTTCACCCAGGAATACGACAGTTGTGTGTGCTTCATTCTGTGGTTGACCCGTGGAACTACTAGGAATCATAATCAGCTGATAGAATTTTCATCAGCTCAAACCAAAGTGAATGTCCATAATAATAACACAGGGTTGGAACTTTTAAGTCCCATGGGTTCCCTATGGGAATTTCTTAAAATCCGTTCTTAGTGGGTGCTTATGCCCTAAGAGGAGTCTACATGCAAAATGTTGTGCTTCTAGGTGCAATGATTTGGCCTGGGCGTTGATTGGAATTTTGTATTTACATTAATACATTAATTAACAAGCAAGATATAACATTTTATTTTCTCTAGATTACACCATTGGATAAAAAGCACTTTCAATACATCAGTAACAGATTTACATAGTTCAATAATTCAAAATACTTTTACTATTATAGAATTAGTAAATATTTCTTATTTCAAATAAAATATATATTCTGATTTCTTATTTCAATATATATATATATTGTTTAGGAACAATGTTTTTCATAAAAGTACATTTCCTAAAGTTAATAAAAACAATGGGTATTTTTTTCTAGAATTTAATTTTATTCACAAACAAACTATCAGATTTTCTCAACTTTTTCTTTTAAAACATTTGGTAAAATAAAAACACAAACCTATTGCATTTAAGTGAAGACATGTCAAGCGCAAATCGACGGTGAAATTTGAGGGGGGTGCCTCCTCATCCAGTGTTATAGGGTCGCGTCATATCTTACCCTCTGTTCCATGCCTAAACCATGTAGAAAACAGAGCCGCTATAAAAAATACACCCATCGCAAACCTGCGTACTAAGCGAATTTCCATTGAATATATACACATTAATACACATTAGGCCACTTACCAGGATTCATAAGAAATATATTCACAAATAAGTTATTTAAAATATTAATTATTCTCCATAAGAATAACATTGGGGATGAATACGCAGGTTTGCTGCAAACAGGAACACAAAATAATGGGTTTTTATGCAAATATCAATAGAACTCATCTAAGTGAAGTCACATACCAAGTTTCATCCATATACATTCATAAATAAGCGATACATAACATTTTAATTACTCTCCATAAGAATAACATGGGGACCGAGTACCTATAGGTTTGCTGCTACGGGACCCATAAATGGGAAAATTTGTTTTTTTGGTGCAAACGACAACAAACCACAACTATATGAAGCCATATACCAAGTTTTATCAGTTTATGATCATAAATAAGCGAGATATATGTTATTTTCTTTTTCTCCATAAGAATAACATTAGACAACGTACTGTGTTTAGCACTTTCGATATCTCAGTATCCAATTGACGTAGAGCAATGATCAAAATACCAAATTGTTTGTTTTTTTAAGTTGAATTAAATGGCATGAATAAAAATTTGATTTAAATAAAAATTACATGTGAAAACCCCCAAAAAAATTTCGGATGGTGTGATTCGTCTGGTTTTCAAACTCGTTCAAATAAATGGTACTTTACACATTCGTACCAAATTTCATTATGATCGGATCTTTTTTACGAGAGTTTTCATACTTATGGACACACACATATAAATAAATAAATAAATATGTATTTATATATATATAAAACAATTTGAACGAATGGTGTTTTTGGCATCTGGGGACCTCAAAACGAAAAGTTCTCATGGTCCCGGGCCTAGGTCTTACCATTCCGACTACGGTAATAGCTTCGTTCCTATAGGGGAAATTCGCTGAAACCGTTTGTGTTTGTAGCGCGGCCATTCCCGCGCGTAGAAACACGATCAACATGTCTGTTGGCATTTACCGGTGCATGAAATCACTGGTGTGGCCTTTAAATGTACGTAGTACATTACTCTACGTAGTTTTTAGGGAATCCCCCTATTTATTAGTTATTACAAGTCTTATCTTATTTCCACCAACTACTTTTACTTCAAACCGAAAATCCAACCGTTCAACAATAACGCACTATAATTTCAGAGCAACTAGGTACCTCAGAACAATCTTCAAAACAAGTGAAACTGAATTTCATCAAATTGTAAAATATTCTGATTTGTTGGATCGTATTTAGTTATTTAAAGTTTTAAGTCCTCAGTGTGCTGCCTCACATTTTTTTGTTTATTCAAACAAAGAGAAAATAAAAATTCACCCCATCTGAATTAGGGGGTGAGTTAGGGGCTTCTGTCCCTAACTCACTCCAACCAGTTCAGCCCAGACCGGCGCGCCATGGCTTGCTTGTATCTTATGTGTACTCTGTGGGAAAAAGTGCCAACAGTGTATTGACTTTCCGTCTAGTCTTAACCGGTTCAATCTGAAATGATGCTAAACAAAACGTAACACCTACTTGTCAATTGTGTGAACACGAATCCCTGTAACTACTTTCAGTATTTCTCCTGAGAGTTTCAAGTAAGCTAGTATGTATACTTAAGCCTTCTAACTGTACATTTTGGAGCTTCATCTACCCCCCACGTATTTTTGAGACGATTTTGAAGTGATATTTGAAGCAGGGGTGGATCCAAGGGGGGCGGTAGGGGCGGTCGCCCCCCACCTAATAATTTTTGTGTTTTATTTTATTATTCAGACATACGATGAAAGATTGAATAAATCCGAATGAAAATGTAAGCATCAAAAGCCTCCCGAAACCCCGTTTTTCGGTTCTGAGAGTCAAATTTTGCCGCTCCAGTCTACAAGGTTACATTAAAACTCAAACTAACAAACCTAAACGTTTCTTTAAATGAATTAAAATACACACAATTAGGCAGGTGAAATTTTAAACTTCCATTTTAGTATATAACACATTACTTAGATCCATGTATTTAGCCTAAAAGCGTCTTACAAAAACATGAATATTCCCGAGTATCGCGAAGTTGTTGCAGTTTTGCCAGTTGACAGACCGAAAAAACAGTGTTTTCAACATGGTCTTGGAGGTAAATTTTAGCAGCAAAGGTTGCTACAATTGTATTCGGTGATTATTTTTTACTGGATTTCGCCCGCCTACCGTTGTTTGCTATCAGCGGTGTTTTGTTTACAGGTTAGGTTTGATTTTTGTTTAAAACCGCGTAATCCGTTACTAGGCAATAAATATCCAGTGGCTAGGCTAGAAGCAAAGAGTGCCTCAAATTATATAATGAAATAAGAAGAAACAAAGATTAAATTGCGTGCAAACAGAAGCTCATACGCCAAGTATTTTATTTTGTAAAAATGTGGTCCGACATTTTCATTTTTCGAGTGGTTGACCTTGGCTGTCAGCCTCATTCCTAATTGTATCTTCCCGTAGTATAGTTCAGTATTGCAGATTTCAAATACGTTTTGTAAATAGTTTTTCGTGTGGGTAAATACTAAAATAAATGGTTTATTTAGGCATCTTACTTGTTCTTAGACGCTACAGATGACATAGAAAAAATTGTAATGCCTACATATTTTATTTTTATTTACGGTCGGGCGCAGTAGAACTAAAGTTAATTTTTGTTTAGCTTGTTTATAAAGTTAAGATTGCTTTTTTCTTGAGCACAAGGTTATTGATATATTATGTTAACTTACTTTCATTCGTTGTATAATTTCATATAGTTAAAAACAATAATGGGGGTGTCAGGGACCATCCACATGGAAGGGGGAGGGATAACTTTCGGTGACCGCCCCCCCCAAACATGACCTCTGGATCCGCCCCTGATTTGAAGTAACATAGATTAGTATATTAGTACTAGTAGGCCTACTAGTGCATACATTTCAATTGATTTAAATATTTATTTATACCATGAATGTCACAGTAATCTACGTTTGCTTGCTGTTAATAAGATTATTATACGGAAGACTGTTTATAATTAATCAACAGTAAGATTGGACGATGCAAGGATATTTTTATTTATAAAGAATATAGAAGGTAGGCCTCATCAACGCTCTCATGAAATGCCTGTTCATCACATAAAGAGGCAAATGGAACGGGTTTGTTCAATTCTATAACGTTATGAATTCCGTTTGGATTTTAAAAAGATAAATTAAGGATAATTAACGAGTAAACATTCGTTTTAATTGCAATTACTTTACCAGTAGGCATAATAAAACAATGTATTTCATCACTAGGACCAAAAGTGATACGTTTGTCGAGTTTGTTGTTTGTTTGACGAGCTGAAGTTTGTCGAAACCGGAAAATGAGCGAGGATTAAAAAGGCACTTTTGGTCCTGTAACAGCGAATAATTAAGTTAACAGTTGGGCTGTAACCAATACCATGCTTTTACGCTGTCACTGTTGCCATTTTTCCTTAGAAAAATATCACCCGAATGTTATTCCGATCAGCTGGTGTGAAGTTTTGGCAATGCAACACGTCTACTATTGGCTGATCTTGGTTGATAGCCCGGCAAACCACGCCCTCAACTGGTAACTTAATTCTCCACTGTTATAGTGATGTACTATATTTTTCGTCATACTGCAAATAATATTAAGATAAGAATTTCGCAAATACCCCCGTAGCAGCAAACCTGCTTACTCAGCGAATTTCCTATGCATATATATGTATCTTAACACCACATAAAGCCACATACCAAGTTTCATCAATATACATTCATAAATAAACGATTTATGTCATTTTAATTATTCTCCATAAGAACAACATGGCGGCTGAGTATGCAGGGTTGCTGAAGTGAGGAACACATAAAATGGGGTTTTATACAAATATCAGTATAAATCAAGAAGGTAAAGCTACATATCAAATTTTATTAATTTATGTTCATAATTAAGGGAGACAATACAATACTTATTCTCAAAAAGAATAACATGGGAGCTGAGTACACAGGATTGCTGCTACGGGAACTATCAGCCAAAAAATGTATTTTAGTGCAAATATATCAATAGACCACAACGATATACAGCAATATACCAAGTTTCATCAGGATAAGTTGATAAATAAGCGAGATATACAATTTTTGTTATTCTCCACAATAATAACATTGGACAACGTACTGTACCTCTGTATTAGCACTTTCAATATCTCTGTAACCATTTTATGTAGAGGAATGATCAAAACACCAAATTGTGCATCTTTTTAAGCTGATTCCAATGGAAAAACTAAAATTTGACTTTTTCAAAAACTATATGTAAAAACCTCAAAAAACCCATTCTTGGGGTACAAACCCCCCCCAAAATACCCCTTCGGATAGGTCGATCTGTCTGGTTTTCGAACTTAAAGTCATAAATGCTGCTTTACACGTTCATACCAAATTTCATAAAAATCGGATAATTTTTACGAGAGTTAACGTGCTCACGGACACACACACACACACACACACACACACACACACACACACACACACACACACACACACACACACACACACATATATATATATATACAGTTTCGAACGAATGGTGTTTTTGGGGTCTGAGGACCTTAAAACGAAAAGTTAACATGGTCCCGGGCCTAGGTCTTACCATGCCGACTACGGTAATAGCTTCTTCCCTATAGGGGAAATTCACTAAAACTAAAGTCTGTTTACCTTCATAAATTTGCTTCCATATTGATCTTGCTACTTTAAACAATTGACTACAAGTATTTATTGTTGACAAGTTGAATAATTCGTTCAATTCAATATACTAACATCTGACGACCTCAACCAAAAAGTGTCATCAAATGATGTTTCCGTCATCCTCTGCTTCAAAAACAGCTATTTTCAACACATGTATTGAGAAGCTAAAGTTATTCTTTTTATTCCTCGCATAAAAAATAATTGTTTTGATTATAAATTTAGTCCTTAGTCCTAGGACAAAAAAAAAACATCATTTGATAACACTTTTTGGTCGAAGTCGCCAGCTGTTAATATGAATGACAAGAATGAATAATTAAACGTGTCAATAATGAAAACTTGTGTAACAGCTGTTTGTATAGAGTAGTAAGATCAATATGGAAGCAAACATTTAATGGTAAAAATAAACGGTATCTGGAAACTGACACATAATTTCTCCCTTTTAGCACGACTTCAATGAAAAAATAACTTTTTATTCACTAAATATAGAATTAAAGTACAGATGAATGTACAGAAAATTTTCTAAGATAGTTGTTTTCAGAAATATCCACCCAAATCCCTTTTTGGGAGACACTGTATAATACGTTGCTACACACATAGTTTTGAGAGGGGAAATGCCCCCTTGTCCCCCCCAGGGACAGGGTTAAGTTGCAACATATTTTGAATATCCTCTGTTGGTCAATGCTATCTTGACCTGCATATCAACTTTAAACGAAGTTGATCAGTAAATAAGAGAGGAATGGTAAGATTTGTATTCCCCATAAAAATAACGTTAGACAATGTGCTGCGTTTACCGCAAAATGAAAATTTCAGTTTTCTCCGCAACCAGCAATCATAGAATAATAATTCAAAATACTAAATTATTTAGTTTTTTGAGCTATTTTTAATGGTGATAAGTAGTATTTGTTTAACATTTATGGTTTTTTATGAACAATAAAAAAACTGAATTTTTGATGTATTAAGTCCTGTGATTTCTGAACCCGATTTTTTCCAGGAATGCGGTGGTGTCATTTTGTTGAAAACAAAGTTCTAAAAACCACTTAAGTTTAATCAAAATCGTTAGAGCCGTTTTTGAGAAATTTGGATTTTTCTTGTTTTTTAGCGGTTTTTGGGGGATATTCACCCTTAAAATAAAAAAAATGAAAAAATGCTTGGAGATATCGTGGCTTAGTACATACGTACCAAATATCATCAAAATCGGCCAATTGGTGTGGGCTCTAGCTCTGTACACATGTCAGACAGACAGACAGATAGACAGACAGACATAACGTAAAAACCACTTTTTTGGGTTCAGGGAGCACCAAAACGAATATTTCCACTAACAACTCAAATTCGAAAATTTTGGCAAAAAAAATACTTTCTCCATGTACCATGTATAGGGGGAGAAAGTAAAAGTAAACAAAATTTAGTTTTTGTGAAATTGCCATTTTAATATAGTTTGCAGCAGCATGACGAAATAGTATAATTCACTACTAGTCACGAAAGTGATAAGGGGCAAGGTGAGGCGAAGCCGAGCGTGGAAAATGCTATATCGAGCCCCGAAATAGGACTTTTGTGACGAGTAGTGAACGATACTTTTCGTCACGATGAAAATAACCACCCTAAACTTTTAACAAAATTATCTGATATTAATTTTCCATAAGGCCCTAAACACAACACGGGTTTACAATTCATTTGACTGTTAAAATCAACCGTTTGAACATAGAATTGTCAAAACAAATAGCGAAATCACACTGTTGCTCCTATTAGCGAATTTCCCCTATAGGGAATAAGCTATTACCGTAGTCGGCATGGTAAGACCTAGGCCCGGGACCATGATAACTTTTCGTTTTGAGGTCCCCAGACCCCAAAAATACCATTCGTTTGAAACTGTATATATATATATATATATATATATATATATATATATATATATATATATATATATATGTGTGTGTCCGGAGCACGATAACTCTCGTAAAAATTATCCGATTTTGATGAAATTTGGTATAAACGTGTAAAGCAACATTTATGACTTTAAGTTCGAAAACCAGCCAGATCGCTCTATCCTAAGGGGTATTTTGGGGGGGTTTTGTACCCCAAAAATGGGTTTTTCGAATTTTTTACATATAATTTTGGAAATAGTCAAATTTGAGTTTTTCCCATTCGATTCAGCTTAAAAAAACACACAATTTGGCATTTTGATCATTTCTCTACGTCAATTGGTTACCGAGATATTGAAAGTGCTAAACACAGTACGTTGTCTAATGTTATTCTTATGGAGGAAAAGAAAAAAATTGTATATCTTGCTTATTTATGAACGTATAATGACGAAACTTGGTATACGACTTCATCTGGTTGTGGACCATTGATATTTGCTCAAAGAACAATTTTTTACCAATGGCTCCCGTAGCAGCAAACCTGCGTACTCAGCCCCATGTTATTCTTATGGAGAATAAGTAACGTGTTATCTCCCTTCATTATGAAAATAAATTAATGAAATTTGGTATGTGACTTTACCTACATGAGTTATATTGTTTTTTTTGTATAAAACCCCATTTTTTGTACTCCTTGCTTCAGCAAACCTGCATACTCAGCCGCCATGTTATTCTTATGGAGAATAATTAAAATGTCATAAATCGTTTATTTATGAATGTATATTGATGAAACTTGGTATGTGGCTTTATGTGGTATTAAGATACATATATATGCATTGGAAATTCGCTGAGTACGCAGGTTTGCTGCTACGGGGGTATTCTATTGTTTAGGACAGGCAAAGTATTGTTTGGGACAGGAAAAGTCAGCTGATCATTTGTTGTTTTGTTGCAAGGAAATAGATAATTTTCGTAGATCTCAGCTGCATGGTAATGGGCTATTTTTGAAGACAGAGTGATGAAAAATATAGTTCATCTCTAGAACCAAAAGTGGCTTTTCAATCCTCACTCATTTTCCAGCCTCGGCCGTTAAACTTGAGTTCGCATCGAAGAGTGTCGCTTTTGGTCCTAAGGATGAAATATACTATTTTTGTACACTAAAAAAACGTCAAAACAATACTGTTTTTCCGAGGAATAAAAAGAACACCTTTAGTACGTGAACTTTAGCGTACGGTATGACGAAAACTGAATTTTGTTTACTTTCAAAAGTTTACTTCCATGTTGATCTTGCTACTCTAAACAAACACCTGTTACAAAAGTTTTCATTGTTTACAAGTTGAATATAATTTGTTCAAATCATATTCAAAAGCTGTCATCAAATTATGTTTTTTTCCTAGGACGAAAAAGATAATTTATTCCAAGGAACAAAAGGTACAACTTTAGCATCTCAATGCATGTATTGAAAACGGCTGTTTTTGAAGCAGTATGACGGAAATTGTTATTTATATATTAAGATCGTAAAGTAGGTATTTTTCGCTTGAGAGAAAACTGTAAATTTTCAGAAAGTTACAAAGTCACTTTACACTCGAATTACATAAACAATGTTTCCTACAACTAAAATTGTTGATAATTCACAACATAAACAATCACTTTGATCCATGTTGGCTGGATTATGAGATTGAGGTGAAACACCAACTCAGTTAGCATGGTCCAAAGAAACAATCAATCAGCTGTTTATTGGCAGTCAGCAAGCGGAAAAGTAAGGCGCAGCGAGCGAAAAAATACTTTTTCGCTCGCTAAACGGAAAACACTTGTTTTACGATGTGTTTTTGGATCGTAGAGAAGCACTTTAGGCGCATTTGTCGGAAAATTTATATTTTCTTGTGATAACAGACCAAAATTACTGTTTCAAGTTTTGGGGGCCGAGTTATGGTAATCACTGATCAGCTGATTAGGCCGGGTTTAGCCTGTGACGCACGTGGGGGCGTGGCTGACGGTTTAATTAGTTTTCATTAATCGGACGCTTTTACCCTTACAAATATTGTCCTGGAAGCCAACGCCTAATTCTTTACCGTATAGTTTGTGAGGAAATCCTGGTAAACATTCATTGACAACATTGAACATTGAGCCTGTGATATATCTGATGCGAAGTAGGCCCAACCAGCTCTCACAAAACACTTGCATATATTTACCCTTAAACGTTAACCTTGAGCACATATATAATATTTATTCCTCCTTAAAGTGCTTTTCTGAATCTTGTGTATATTTGGTAGACTTTATATTTCATGTGTTGATTTTTGGAGAGATATTTTATTCAATTAGCCTAAATAAATAACAACCTAAAGAAATTTGAACTTTTAGTATATGTTTATGATGGTTATTGATTAGAGAGCTCTTTTTTAACACAAAATATAGTAGCCACCTTGAGAATACTTAAAAAATGTAAAACTTTTAAAATTAAATACGCTTATTTGGGGGGGGGGAGTTTCCTTGTTTACTGCGTTTTAACCAATGACTGGTTTATTGGTTAGGGTTTACAATTTAAAACAGCTATATTGTTAAACTATAGTCGAATTAATTAATTATGTGACCAAATAAAACTGAATATCATGAAGTAGTGAAGATTAACTTGGAACTCTAATGATTCATTTACTAGTTATACAAAATAATCGGTACTTTTAGTCTTATGAAAACAGTCTTCAGATAACCATCGTTCTAAATTTAAAGTTTCCATATAATGTGGACCCAGATATACTTTAAAGAGAAACTAATTGATACATTGAAACCTAATTTCGAATTAATAACATATTTCTTGCGAAAATTCCCTTTAAAATATCAAAGTGACAAACCCGTTAAGAAAACTAGTTTGCGTAATTCATTGTTGGGAATTTTAATAGAGTATACAAATAACACATATAATATACATTTAACTGATTTATTAAAATTATGAATCAAAAATTTCAAGCGAAATAATTGCTGTTTTTTTAGTTGTTCGTTTTTATTCTTGAATGTTTATATAAGAATCCTACATTAATAGATCAAGTCAATCATTTAAAAACAAAGAAAAAACTATTTGACACAAACCTTCCACATGTTATGTTGTGTTTGGAACAACACTGCACTCAATCATGTTTCTTCTAACTATAAAACACTCTTTTCCGCATCTATCCTATAACACTCATGTTGGAAACCATCTTCAAACAAATGTACAATACCACAATAATCAGCGAAAGTTTAAGAATAGTGCGAGTTATCGGGAATGTAAACCTATTCATGTGTTCTGTTGGACAAAATGTCTCACGTTTATTCACTGTTGTGTCCAATCCCGAGGTGAAACACACGGTCAAACTCTTCGCGCTGATTTCGTCTCCGTTGTCATCAGTCATCACAATAATCCCGTCGGCTCCTTTCGCTATGTGAATCGCTTTTACGACCTTTTCAGAAACGATCAACGACTTCGATGGCTCTTCACAATCTTCAGTTTTCATTTCGATTATTTCTGTAACTCGCGCCATTTTGATATTTCGGAGACTGAAACTCGAAACTCAGCAAAAGCTACCCAATAGACTTCCCAATAGTGCATGCACCGACCTTAAAGAACCACGAGAGTTCGTCAGGCTTAACCAATGTCACCTCTGTATGTACGGGGCTGTAATGCGACCCAAGCGCCGCGCCGCGAGCCGCCCAAATAACGTAATGGCGACGCGTGACGTGACGAAGTTATCAAGAAACAGTTATCAGGAAATGACCGAATCTGTTCTTCCCCGCGTTCGGGAACATTTGTGGGAGGGAGTTCGTGATTGCCGAAGCTTAAACTGAGTATTTGTACACATTTCAACTTGGGGAGAAAAATGTGAGTACTCCATAAAATCAAATTTATTTTTCTAATTTTACTGAACTGATCAAAAACCTAAGGCCGTTTGTGAATCTCGTATTTCTAAATTGCTAATATTTCTGAAACTTTTCGACAAACTAAATCAAAATAATATTTTTTTCCTATATTTAATATTCTATAATATTACGTAAACAAAACTTTGTATTTTTGCTCGGCATTTTTCGGCTAATGATTATTTTGTATACATGTATGGTATTAATCAAAATCGATTTTTCTCTAGATATGCTTTTTGTAAGTTCGAAAAAACATGTAATTACCTCAAAAGCTCCGTCCCATAGACATTCATAGTTCTAATGTAATCTTATGAAGTTATTTTATGTAGCTGATAAAATGTAAAAATTTCAAAATATCTTACCCTATGCTTGCGAGATTCCTGTGCGGAGGAAAAGAATTACGAGTTACTTTTTTGAATTATTTGTAGACGTTTTGATTGTGTAATGGTGTCATCACACTACCATCACTCTGGTGCATCTCTGACCACACTAAGGTGTTAGTAGTATGGATTTGAGTGAAGCAATTCTATTGTGTAAAAATTGTCACCAAATTAGCGCAGTCACCCCTTGAGACCAAGATCTTGAGACAGTTTTCAAATTTAAACCATAAATATATTTGATTTTACAGCATTTTTAAAGTCGGCAGCATTGTTAGATTGTGCTACACACATTTATTTTATTTTCTGCGTTAGAGTTAGTGGCAGTTGGTTACGTAAACAGACATAACAATAATTCGAGTAAATTTATCAAAATAATTTAACTTACATCTATAAACTTATAAACAAACACTTGTTGATTTTTAGGAATTACAATTTTATAATTTTTTAATCAAAATAAAAAAAATACTAAACTTTTGACAGTGGTGTTAAAATTATTCAAAATTGTAAAAAGCGTTTGGTTTTCAAGCAACAAGCATACAACAAAATAATAAGAATAAAAAACAACTTACCTACTCAGTTGAAGATGGCAAGAAAAGGCATAGTAAAAACTGCCAGCTCCTGATTCAAATTCCAGCTAAGAAATTGTTTAAATTAAATATTGCTTGATATAGCGAGAATTATAGATGCGTTAACTGAAATTGACTAGAACTATATACAAAATTTCTATATATACTTTTAAAAGAATATTATTTTGTAACGAGTCCGTTATTGAATATCAAGTTCTCGAGGGCCAAATAAAGGCATGGTTCAATATACCTACTTTAAAATATATTTTCATCCAGCACATTGCACACATTGCGTCGTGCTGAACTGCAATAGGTTGATTGGAAAACGAGTTCGCACGCAGCACGCTGACGTGAGGGAAGTGAATTTCCACATAACAACTTTTAAAACTCAAAATCAGTGTAAAAACATACATTTATTCAAATTTGTATTGAAATCTGAAAATAGTGATTTTTTGGCTCTTCTGATGCTCCTGGTTTCATTTACCTGCAAAGCTGGGAATACAGTTGTTATAGGAGAAGGTCCAGACAGGCTTGAAAGTAGGCGTGAGGTTGCTGGGGATGATAAAAGTACTCTAACAAAGGAATAACAGGCTTTTCTAAAAACCCCCATAAGACAACGTACTGTGTTTAGTCGAAACACATTTTCTTTAGTAACTCGGTAAATATGTATGATAGAATAACGAGAGATAGCTTAAAACTTTCTCCTCACTAATTCCCATCTTTTTATATGCATTAATTTTACATTTGGGGCTTTTCTGACCCTTTTGGGCCTAAAAACTCGAAATTTGAAAGATTAATCCCCAAAAAAGGGGTTTAGAGTTTTCCGATTGTTTTGCTCAACGAACTTTTCCAACTGATTACAGAAAGGAGCGTCCCTACCAAATTTGAAGTAAATCGGGCAAAAATGCGACCGCTAGAGTGCAAACACACACACACACACACACACACACACACACACATATATATATATAAAATTTTGAACGACCCCCTAAAACGTGTTCAGGGGGTCACGTTAGGAACTTCTATGGTGGTCCCGGGTTTAAGTTTCACCGTGCGGGTCACGCTAATAGTTCACTTTCCAAAGGAAATTCACTAATACAAATATATTTACGGTTCAACCTATTTGACGGCACAATCAAACAACAAAACCGCACCATGAATCATGACGCATAATTCAAGACGTTAAACGTTATAGGCCTAAACCTGTATAGCAGGCGTGGAGATAATAGGCGAAAACCTGTATAATAGATTAAAATTCGAGTAGGACCTACATTTCTTTCTAAAACCAACAAGATTTTGCTCTCATTTTGAATTTTAGAGAGAATCGTTCTAATTGGAAAGATAACAGAACTTTGAAGTACATTGTTTATAATTTCAATTAATAAGGGAAATTCTGAATTAAAGACCTGGGTTACTCAATTGTCAGACATTTAATCGGTAAAACATGTTGAACAAACAGGCTAAATCCATCCATATTCATCTAAACGCTATATCAAATGGGAAGCCGCCCTACCAAATATAATGCTGGTAGCTTGATAAAACCTTGTCATGTGGTATATAACATGTTTTAGCATGATTCTTACATGAATCAAAAGTAGCGTAGGCCTTCTCGCTAGCCTAACGGGTGGCGTCTTGGACCTCGGTTCAAGGGGTCACGGGTTCGATTACCGGGAGAACCACACAAGTTGAGGGGTTTGCCTTAAAAGCGTTTATGTGCCTTAAACAAAATGCGTCTGGTGTTGCAATCAAAAGAATTAAAATCAAAAAATATCTTGGGGCGTCGCCTCACTAATATGAAATCCTAGAATATAAAAATTAGTTTAGTACAAAATTTTGAAATCGATTTTAAAGCACTGGTAACCAACCGACCGATTTTAGAAAAAAAATTGTAGTGCATTATATTATTTGTACTCAAATTCGTTTGACATATCTATTAAATAAATAAAAATAATAAATAATTTATTATTAATTAAGTATAAAATACAGGTTATGAGTAAAATATGTTGAAGACAGCATGCAATCAAAATGCCCGTAGGTCATTGTAATTGGTCAAGCAATATATTGATTTGTCATAGAAGCTATTCAGCATTAGGTGTAATCAGCATTAGACCACACCCTGTCGTATTCCCACTACCATTCCTGCTAGTCATTCGAGCTGCAATATTATAATTAACGGCAGCAACGTTTTGTTCGTTGGCTAAAATGTTTACAGGAGGTAAAATAACTTTGAGGCGAAACATGGAATTTGGTAATTTTGTTTATAAGATTGAAATTTAATCCATTTCATATTTTGTTTAGATTAAAACATTGTTTAGCCTAACCAGTCAAATAACCAATAACAGTTTAATTTAATGATTTTAGACTTTACTTAGCTTGTTATATCAAAGTACCTCGGGGACCGAGCTTTGCTTGGGGGAAGGCCAGTTAGTTTGTTTAGATGACTAGGAGTAATATTTCACTACTTCCCCCTACTGGTAATCAGATTTGTATAACTTATTTGCCTCTTTTCTACATTTTTAAGGTCACTCCAGTTGTTATTTATAGCTCAATGTCCCTTTGATTTATTTTACTACTCTATTTATGTAATCTTCCCTCAAATCTTTTAATCTATGCTCTCAGGAAACCACATGTTATAATCATGAATATCATGAGTATTATTTTGACATGGTTGATTATGAACAGCTGTTACAATTCTTTTGTTTTGATTTGAAACTCCAAAAGCCCAATGTTATTTTTTTTTAACTTTTCATTTTAGTTTTTTACATTATTTGATTTTTCCTGGGGATGAAGCCTGTCTATAACTTATTTTTATCCCAGAAATTAGTTATTTCGAACATTTGAAGGAAATCGTTGGAGCCGTTTTTGAGATCCGTGTCGCAAGCAAGCAAGCAAACTTTACTCATATTAGAGTATAGGATATAGGATTCGGATGTGCCAAAAGGTTCTAAGTAAAAAATTGGATAATGTTAAAAAAACATTCAAATTATTTGTCCAAAAATAGCGAAATGCATGTGCCATGTGTAATACTTCTTGTTGGACCAACTATACACAATAAACTCTTGAACTATCTGCACAGCTACTTAATGAACCGTCGAATTATAACATCATCTGGAAGGTTGGCAGATGTATTAAAATGTGATTGGTGCCTGTTGATGCCTATTTTTGTATAAAGTACTACCGGCCTCATCTTTCGATTTTAGCCTGGTTACGCCCTTGCAGAGCAATAACAAAACACGAACTTGCCAAATTCATTGATCATGGGACCTTTACGATCTGTATCTGAATTTCGATACAAAAATAAGCCCATCCACCTTCCAGCACACTCCCTTGTGCTGGAAGGCAACAAAGAATCAGGAAAAATCAAGAAGTGACAAAAGATTATCACTACTATTATAAAAATGAGGTGGTGTCTGTCTGTCTGTCTATTGTTCCATCATGCCAAAACCACTGGACCAATTCTGCTGAAATTTTGCACGAGTGTAGTCTATGAACCGAGGAGTGTCATAGGCCTATCGCCGTTTAGAAATGTCCTCAGGGTACTTCCGTTTAGGCTATGCCCCACGGTACTTCAAAGATCCCATGTTATTCTTATGGAGGTGAGTTTTATTTGGTTTATGTGACATGTGTGTTTTCCTAATTCAATTCATTTAAATAAACAGCTGTTCTAAGAAGCATATAACTACAGACTGTCATTGTTTTGTTTACAATTTTTCTACTCTGAATTTTCACCCCGTTGCAAAGCACGGGCATAGCAGCTAGTTTAAAATTAATTCGACAAAGTATTCGTTTAAAGTGTTTTCTACACTGTATGAGACTTTTGTAGACCACTAATTTAAATTGATTTACAATTTGGTTATAAACCAATTTATAGTCTAAAATTTTGACCTTTTAGCGAATTTCCTCTATAGGGAAGAAACTATTACCGTGGGTTTCATGGTAAGACTTAAGCCCGAGACCATAATAACTT
Source organism: Allygus modestus (assembly GCA_963675035.1). Taxonomy (NCBI): domain Eukaryota; kingdom Metazoa; phylum Arthropoda; class Insecta; order Hemiptera; family Cicadellidae; genus Allygus; species Allygus modestus. Next base: position 28,568,699 of record OY776112.1, on the reverse strand, counting down.
TTCATTTTGAGGTCCCTAGATGTCAAAAAAACCATTCGTTCAAATGTTTATATATATATAAACATTTGAAGGAGTGGTGTTTTTGACATTCGTAAGCACGATAACTCTCGTAAAAAAGGTCCGATCTTTATGAAAATTGGCAAAAATGTGTAAGTACCATTTATTTGAACGAGTTCGAAAACCAGACGAATCGCACCATCCAAAGGCGGGTTTTTAGGGGGTTTTGTACTCCAAAAATGGGTTTTTTGGGGTTTTCACATGTAATGGTTATTTAAATCAAATTTTAATTTATACCATTGAATTTAGCTTAAAAAAACAAACAATTTGGTATTTAGATCATTGCTCTACGACAATTGGTTACTGAGATATTGAAAGTGCTAAACACAGTACATTCATTATCCAATGTTATTTTTATGGAGAAAAAGAAAAATGTTATACTGTATCTCGCTTATTTATGAACATAAACTGACGAAATTTGGTATATGGTTGTGGTTCATCTAGTTGTGGTTTATTGTTGTTTTCACAAAACAATTTTTTTCGCCTAAGGTTCCCATAGCAGCAAACCTAGGTACTCGGTCCCAATGTTATTCTTATGGAAAATAGTTAAAATGTTATATATCGCTTATTTATGAATGGATATGGATGAAACTTGGTATGTGATTTCACTTAAATGAGTTCTATTGATATTTGCATAAAACCCATTATTTTGTGTTCCTTGTTGCAGCAAACCTGCGTACTCATCCCCAATGTTATTCTTATGGAGAATAATTAATATTTTAAATATCACTTGTTTGTGAATATATTTCTTATGAATCCTGTTAAGTGGCTTAATGTGTTATGTTATATATTTATTGGAAATTCGCTGAGTATGCAGGTTTGCTGCGATGGGGGTATTTAATTTTATTATTATCATTGATCTTTGCATATCTGACGTCCCAACTTTCTTTAAACATCTTCTTCTACTTATACATAAAGCTAGACGGGTTCACTCATTCACTGACAAACTATTAGGCACTTCCCGTAATCTAACGCCCCTCGACCCCATACTTGAATTAAAGCTCTTGACGAGAAACCGTAGAAAAATTGCCAAAAGTTAACTTTTTTGAGTTTTTGAGGCATTTTTGGGACGGGGAAAATTCCACTTTTTAAATATTTCCACTTTGAGCGCGTTTTTTTACGGAAACGGTAAGAGATGGCAAAAAATGTTAAATTCTAAAGTTCTAGATAATTTAATTTCCGACTAACGATTTTCCGTCTGATATAAGATCCGATCATCCGTTTAGCCGCTATTCATCGGAGAAGGAGTAGTTTTGAGTATTTTGGCCCATTTAAATGTATACAGTTTTGGGAAGCTGTTTAATGAAAGCACACTATCTTTGGCTAATACCACATGTTTGTATCAGCTGATTTAAATAGACCGTCCGTGTAGGCGATACTAATTTGCTCCCATGAGGTTTATATAAATCAGCTGTTACAAAACATTATCACCTACACGGGAGGTTCAATATCGCGAATATCGTTTGTTACGATATTGGAAAATGTAATCAACCGATCAACGTTTGTTCTATCCAATTAATTTAGCCCAGTGGATATGTTGTCAGATTATTCAAGATCATACGGCCACGGGTTCGAATAGATCTTTTGATGTTTACTTGTTGAGGTCTGACATTTCTGTTTAATTTGACTTTATTTTGTTTTTACAAATCCCTTTATTTGTAATCATGTTGAGCAACGAACAGCTATCATACAGCGCTCTGCGGAGTTAGGTTAGGTTCATTACTATAATTTTGTCATGAACTGCAGCTTAATTTGTTGTTAGTTTTTACACGTAAATCCATTTGTAGAACTCCAATTTAACATTGTAACCACAAACTTTTATTTAACTTATATCTGATTGACTTTGAATTGAGTGACCACTTTAATTTTAGCGAATTACCCTTATAGGGAAGAAGCTATTACCGTAGTCGGCATGGTAAGACCTAGGCCCATGACCATGATAACTTTTCGTCTTGAGGTCCCCAGACCCCAAAAACACCATTCGTTCGAAACTGATATATATATATATGTGTGTGTGTGTGTGTGTGTGTGTGTGTGTGTGTGTGTGTGTGTGTGTGTGTGTGTGTGTGTGTGTGTGTGTGTGTGTGTGTGTGTGCGCGTATGCGTGCGTGCGTGCGTGTGTGTGTGTGTGTGTGTGTGTGTGTGTGTGTGTGTGTGTGTGTGTGTGTGTGTGTGTGTGTGTTGTGTGTGTGTGTTCAAGTTCAAGTTCAAGTTCAAGCAATTTTATTCATGAAAAATTATTGTTTATTACAAAATCCCATGTGTCACAAAGGACACGCGCGGGACAGAAAAATATACATTTTCTTTAATACATTATTTTTTTACTGACAGCTGTACAGTTCTTTTACACTTCTGTCACATTCTCAGGAACAGTTCATGCATGATGATGACAAATTTCAGAATTTTTTAAAATCACAGACAACGGCCACCACTTTCATTAATCATGCTCCGGTAACAAAATTCACCAGTATAAATATGTTACGTATATTCAATAATTTAAAACAAAAATACTAAACTCTAAATTCATAACAAGAAATAGATTGTGTGTGTGTGTGTGTGTGTGTGTGTGTGTGTGTGTGTGTGTCCGTGAGCACGATAACTCTCTTAAAAATGATCCGATTTTGATGAAATTTGGCATAAACATGTAAAGCAACATGTATGACTTTTAAGTTCGAAAACCAGACAGATCGCTCCATCCGTAGGGGTATTTTGAGCGGGTTTTGTGCCCCAAAAATAAGTTTTTTGAATTTTTTACATACAATTTTTTAAAGTTAAATTTTAATTTTCACCATTAAATTCAGCTTAAAAAACACACAATTTGGTATTTTGATCATTCCTCTACGTCAATTGGTTACCGAGATATTGAAAGTACTAAACACAGTACGTTGTCTAATGTTATTCTTATGGAGGAAAAGAAAAATTGTATATCTTGCTTATTTATGAACGTATAATGACGAAATACGGCTTCATCTGGTTGTGGTCTATTGATATTTGCTAAAAAGTTTTTTGCCAAAGGCTCCCGTAGCAGCGAACCTGCGTACTCAGCCCCCATGTTATTCTTATGGAGAATAATTAAATGCTATATCTCCCTTAATAATGAACATAAATGAATAAAAACTGGTATACGACTTCATCTAGTTGAGTTCTATTGATATTAGCATAAAAACCCATTTTTTGTGTTCCTTGTTGCAGCAAACCTACGTACTCAGCCCCAATGTTAGTCTTATGGAGAATAATAAAAATTGTATATATCGCTTATTTGTGAATATATATTTATGAAACTTGGTAAGTGGCTTTATCTAGTATTAAGACATTTATATCTCCATTAGAAATTCGCTGAGTATGCAGGTTTGCTGCGACGGGGGTATTTTTCTTTTATACTCCTCGAAACAACTATAGTAGTCAGGATTTCATTCGATAAAACGAACAAGCAGCCAGTTAGTAAAATATTTCGATATCGAACCGATATTGGACCGCCTGTGTAGGCTATAATGTGCTCACCAAAGTCATTGTTGTGAAGTTTTTCTTTGGTTAACAGACTACAATAGTTGAGTTTGATTTCAACTTGTGTTAACTGAGGCGTGCAAGTGAGCGAGGCGAACACCAAAAGGGGGTTTGGGAGCGAAGCCTCCAACGGCGATAAGCCTTGTTATTTTATAAAATCAAATGCTATGCATTTATCATAATGCTAATTAATTTAGTTTTTTGCAAATTCATTTTATAATTAACATAAATTAAACTACTTAACGTTGTATCTAAGTTAACAAAGTGTTTTGCTTTAAAAAACAAATGAACAAGAAAAAATGCTTATCGATATATTTTATAAACGCTGAATGAGCAACCTTCACAGCGAATTAGGGGAATGCGACAGAATGCGCTGCTTAATTTCCAAAGATTTGACCGGTAAAAGTTCTACCCAAAATCCTTACTGCGAAATACATATCTGACCTAGGCTTTTTAAGTGCAAAATAAATCTGAAATTTATACTAGTTTGTTTGATTGGAATTCAGTACTGCATTTTCGTAGTACAGAAAATAAATTAAATTAACTTTTAATATAAAAACTTAAATATATTTTATTGAAGCCTTAAAATGATATTGCAGAGTTTATTCTAATCGTACACTGTAACACATGACGTCACTAAGCAAAACACCGCAACAATCGACGACACCCAGCTGTTACCAACTTCATTCCCAGGTGTACCGCAGTTGTCCGGGGGACCGATAGAGGGCAGTGTCGTTGCGGGCAGCTAAATATATCCTCACTGACCACACCGGCTTTAACCAGTGGCGTCGGGACGTCGGGGGTGGCAGGGGGCGTTGCGGGGCAGTGTGTTGATGTGTACGATAATCATCGCGATGTACGATAATTCTGCGTGGTACAGCGCAGGCTATATCACTTCGTTCATTCACTAATTCAGGAAGAATTAATTTTACGTGTGACGTTGAATTTTGATTAAAATATCCCGACAGAGCTTCTGCGATACTTTTGCGCAGCTTGCTAGAAGGAAAGGATCTTGCTGGGATAATGTAATAAGATTAATCCTATACTCTAATATGAGTAAGGTTTGCTTGCTTGCTTGCGACACGGATCTCAAAAACGGCTCCAACGATTTCCTTAAAATGTTCGAAATAACTAATTTCTGGGATAAAAATAAGTTCTAGACAGGCCTCATCCCTAGGAAAAATCAAATAATGTAAAAAAACTAAAATGAAAAGTTAAAAAAAATTAACGTTGGGCTTATGGAGTTTCAAATTAAAACAAAAGAATTGTAACAGCTGTTCATAATCAACCAGGGAACTGTAAAGTAATACTCATGTTTTTTATGATTATTAACATGTGGTTTCCTGAGAGCAGAGATTAAAAGATTTGAGTGAATATTACATAAATAGAGTAGTAAAATAAAACACAGGGACATTGAGCTATAAATAATAACTGGAGTGACCTTAAAATGTAGAAAAGAGGCAAATGAGTTGTACAAATCTGATTATCAGTAGGGGGAAGTGGTGAAATATTACTCCAAGTCATCTAAACAAACTGACTGGCCTTCCCCCGAGCAAAGCTCGGCCCCCCAGGTACTAAGATTAATAATATCAAAATAGAAAAATATGTTTTTGTTTATTGTTTATTAAAACCTATATGGGGCGTAATTTATCCTGATTAAATCCGCATTTACACGATGCAGCTAGTAAGAAGGTAACCTTGACAAGGTAAGCCTGCACAGGCTATAATGGCGTCGTGTGGTCAGAACCTGCCTCGTGGAGTCGTTTGAAGCAGGTAACCTTTCCCCCCACCACCCCGAACACGAACCTTCCTCTGTAGTGCTGCCGTGTGGGCGGTACTTTACGGCTTAGATAGAATGTAAAACTCCAAAAATATTAACTCACAATCATTCTAGAGCTAGTTAAGAAAATGTAAATTGAATCTACGTTGTCTCATGGGGATTTTACATTGGAAAAGGCTGTTTTCCATATCTTGATGTCGTTTTTATCACCCCCAATACCCCCACACCATCTTTTGACCCTGACGGGACCTCCTCCTAACCTAACATCGCCATTCCAATATTGCATTTAAATAGAACCAGGAGCTTCAGAACAGCCAAAATACCAAATGTATTCTTTTTTCCAAATAATAACACAAGTGTTTGTTTAAACCTGTTATTTGATTTTTTTTTTAGTTTTTAATGCGGAAATTCGTTTCCCTCACGTCAGCTAGCTGCGTGAAATCTCATTTTAAATATCTATAATATCTATAATATTATAAAGAAGAGATGGTTTCTGTCTGTCTGTCTGTCTGATGTACCGGGTGAACGCAAAAACTACTGAAACGACTGGGCTGAAACTTTACATAAAGGTACCCATGAACCCATGCAACATATAGGCCTATTCACTTCCTTAAAATCCCCTCGGGCTACGCCCCGTGAACGTTCTAAGTTTCAATGTTTACATTTCATAAGAAACTAAACATTCAGAAACTGTAATGCGAACAGCTGAAGAGACTTCCATTTGACAGCTTAAAGAGTAGAAGCAAGAACAGCTGTTTAAAGCTAACTAAAATCCAAATTGTTATTCTTAAAATCAATGTTATTCTTAAGGAGAATAAATATAATGATATGTATCACTTATTTATGAATGTATTTTTGTGAAACTTGGTAATTGGCTCTATGTAGTAGTGAGACAAATATATATGCATTTTAAATTCGCTGAGTACGCAGGTTTGCTGCGACGGGGGTATTTACTTATGTCTTCTGTGTGTGTGCAATGGTGACTTTTTAAACTGAAAGAAAACAATATTTTAATTAAAATACTTCATTATTCCACTTTAATTACTAATATTTTATTCCAATTCACATGTTTAAAAAATTACAAGTAAGGAACGGAACCAGCTCGTAAGTCCACGCCAATGGGTTAACGTCGGTCATAAAACATTATGTACCATGGAAACACGACAATCTCAACGCGCCTGTGCCATAGTTTTCCAAGATTATCGTAGAACTCTGGCAGCGCGGCGGCGGTGGTGGAGGAGGTGGCGGCGCGGCGGCTGTTCTGTGTTCTGTTTCCAGTAGCCAGTAGGTGCGCGGTCGCCTCGCCATGAACAAGACTCCCTCGACGGTGTCCGTGCCCGGCAAGAATGGCATCGGCTACACATGGGAATACGCCAAGACCCCGGACAACCGGCCGAGATGGGAGAAGATCAAGACGGGGATCTGGAACCCGGAGACCCACCAGTTCCTGGGCAGAACCGCAAAAAGCTGGGGTAACTACGATTTTTGCAAAAATGTTGTCTTAAATCAAATTTTTTACGTATACATTTTTTTTAATATTACGTTTGAAGTGTTTAGAAATATTTACTCTTTGATTTTTTTCCAATTTGTATGATGGAAAATTGCAAATTATCCTTAAATTAGTTTTTTAAGGAAATACAGAGGGCGAAAACAAAACAGTAAATCTTTGTTTTATGTTGTGGGAATAATTTTACTTTTAAAATATTAAGTGTTTATTTTGCTAAAATTTGCGATTTAGTTTTTGTTTGTGTTTTAATAATTAAGGAGGTCAGTCGTAAGTTGTTGATTCTTCGAAACCACCTTTACTAAATAAAAACACTATTTTGACATCGTTAAAATTAAAAAAAATTATATCTATTTTAATTAAACGTTAGTTTAACAAGCTCAAGTTCTGAACTAGAATACTGTCTCAAATGTGATAAATATTGTAACTTCTCTTTGTGTATACCAGAGGCGTTTTACATGCGCACATATGACAACGGTCCAAACCTCTCAGAGTTGTATGGGCCCCCTTGAGTCGAATTTGTGGGCAACTACAAGTGTTGTAGATGATTTCCTAAATTATCTTCACATTTGCACTTCGAATGATTGATTGAAAAAATTCGCTTGAATGGTTCAGTTTTGTGCCAACGTTTATTATAAGAATCTGGGAGGCGGTAGTATTATTATCTGTATACACTAACTTGGCGTCTGGACTCTTGCGAGCGGCCCGGACCGAACCCCCGTCGTGTCGTCTCAAAATCAAAATCTGCAAGTTCCAAAATCCCCAAGTCTCAAAAATCCCAAATCCCAGAGGTACCCTAATTATACGGGTACTACCTGGTCAACCAGGTACTCAAAATTCTCAAAATCCCCGACGCCCGCACGCGCCCTCACGAGTGTCTCCGCGGGCCGCGACCCGGTACAGGTATATAGAGCACCTTAAATTGTAATTTATTTCAATAAATTAAACATTTTAATGATTTACAAAATAAGAACAAATTTGAAGGAAGTTTGTAAAGTGGAATAGGTCCATTGTTAGCACCAGCCGGGATTGTGTAGGCCTATATCAAATCAGAGGTTTCTAGTATACACAGAAATTATATAGTGTACAAGTATCCATGTCGTTGTAACTTCGTTCAAATTACAACTAGTAAATGATAGTTAAAATAAACGGGACCAGGAAGCTGACATAAACTTCCTACCTCATTTGGGGGGCTAGTTACCTTCAAAATAGTAAATAAAAATGTTTAAAAAATACCTGGAGGCATCTTGGATTATAAGTGCCCACATCAAAATTGATAATCATCGGCCAATTGGTATGGCCCTCATAGGTCTGTACATACATACATTCTTACATATAAAATCACTTCAAAAACACTTTATGGGGTCAGGAAGCACCAAAACGAACATCTCCACTGATAACTCAAATTTTGGACGAAAACAATTAATTTTTCTATATTACAAACACTGTGTATAAGGGGAAAAGGTAAAAAATATGTACATCAGTATAGTAATATGATTCACTATTGTCATCTACAACTCTCTTCCTGAATCCAAACCAAAATGAATCATCTTATTCGATTTCCTTACTGAATCTTTTTCCCGTCAGCCGGCCAGTACTACGACCATCTCCTTACTGAATCATTTACCCGTCAGCCGGCCAGTCCTACGACCATCTCCTTACTGACTCATTTACCCGTCAGACGGCCAGTACTACGACCATCTCCTTACTGAATCATTTACCCGTCAGCCGGCCAGTCCTACGACCATCTCCTTACTGAATCATCTACCCGTCAGCCGGCCAGTACTACGACCATCTCCTTACTGACTCATTTACCCGTCAGCCGGCCAGTCCTACGACCATCTCCTTACTAACTCATTTACCCGTCAGTCGGCCAGTACTACGACCATCTCCTTACTGACTCATTTACCCCTCAGCCGGCCAGTCCTACGATCATTTACTTACTGAATCATTTACCCGTCAGCCGGCCAGTACTACGACCATCTCCTTACTGACTCATTTACCCGTCAGCAGGCCAGTACTACGACCATCTCCTTACTGACTCATTTACCCGTCAGCCGGCCAGTCCTACGACCATTTCCTTACTGAATCATTTACCCGTCAGCCGGCCAGTACTACGACCATCTCCTTACTGACTCATTTACCCGTCAGCCGGCCAGTCCTACCATCTCCTTACTGAATCATTTACCCGTCAGCCGGCCAGTACTACGACCATCTCCTTACTGACACATTTACCCGTCAGCCGGCCAGTGCTACGACCACTTCCTTACTGAATCATTTACCCGTCAGCCGGCCAGTACTACGACCATCTCCTTACTGACTCATTTACCCGTCAGCCGGCCAGTACTACGACCATTTCCTTACAGAATCATTTACCCGTCAGCCGGCCAGTACTACGACCATCTCTTTACTGACTCATTTACCCGTCAGCCGGCCAGTACTACGACCATCTCCTTACTGAATCATTTACCCGTCAGCCATCCAGTCCTACGACCATCTCCTTACTGACTCATTTACCCGTCAGCCGGCCAGTACTACGACCATCTCCTTACTGACTCATTTACCCGTCAGCCGGCCAGTACTACGACCATTTCCTTACTGAATCATTTACCCGTCAGCCGGCCAGTACTACGACCATCTCCTTACTGACTCATTTACCCGTCAGCCGGCCAGTCCTACGACCATCTCCTTACTGAATCATTTACCCGTAAGCCGGCCAGTACTATGACCATCTCCTTACTGACTCATTTACCCGTCAGCCGGCCAGTACTACGACCATTTCCTTACTGACTCATTTACCCGTCAGCCGGCCAGTACTACGACCATTTCCTTACTGAATCATTTACCCGTCAGCCGGCCAGTACTACGACCATCTCCTTACTGACTCATTAACCCGTCAGCCGGCCAGTCCTAAGACCATTTCCTTACTGAATCATTTACCCGTCAGCCGGCCAGTACTACGACCATCTCCTTACTGACTCATTTACCCGTCAGCCGGCCAGTCCTACGACCATCTCCTTACTGAATCATTTACCCGTCAGCCGGCCAGTACTACGTCCATCTCTTTACTGACTCATTTACCCGTCAGTCGGCCAGTCCTACGACCATCTCCTTACTGAATCATTTACCCGTCAGCCGGCCAGTACTACGACCATCTCCTTACTGACTCATTTGCCCGTCAGTCGGCCAGTACTACGACCATCTCTTTACTGACTCATTTACCCGTCAGTCGGCCAGTACTACGACCATCTCTTTACTGACTCATTTACCCGTCAGTCGGCCAGTCCTACGACCATCTCCTTACTGAATCATTTACCCGTCAGCCGGCCAGTACTACGACCATCTCCTTACTGACTCATTTGCCCGTCAGTCGGCCAGTACTACGACCATCTCTTTACTGACTCATTTACCCGTCAGTCGGCCAGTCCTACGACCATCTCCTTACTGAATCATTTACCCGTCAGCCGGCCAGTACTACGACCATCTCCTTACTGACTCATTTGCCCGTCAGTCGGCCAGTACTACGACCATCTCCTTACTGACTCATTTACCCGTCAGTCGGCCAGTACTACGACCATCTCTTTACTAACTCATTTACCCGTCAGTCGGCCAGTACTACGACCATCTCCTTACTGAATCATTTACCCGTCAGTCGGCCAGTACTACGACCATCTCCTTACTGACTCATTTACCCGTCAGTCGGCCAGTACTACGACCATCTCTTTACTAACTCATTTACCCGTCAGTCGGCCAGTCCTACGACCATCTCCTTACTGAATCATTTACCCGTCAGCCGGCCAGTACTACGACCATCTCCTTACTGACTCATTTACCCGTCAGTCGGCCAGTACTACGACCATCTCTTTACTAACTCATTTACCCGTCAGTCGGCCAGTACTACGACCATCTCTTTACTAACTCATTTACCCGTCAGTCGGCCAGTACTACGACCATCTCTTTACTAACTCATTTACCCGTCAGTCGGCCAGTACTACGACCATCTCTTTACTAACTCATTTACCCGTCAGTCGGCCAGTACTACGACCATCTCTTTACTGACTCATTTACCCGTCAGCCGGCCAGTATTACGACCATCTCCTTACTGAATCATTTGTGCTTTACAAACTTTACCGCAGTATTTATAAGGTATTTGATACTCAATGTTAATTCATGACATTCACTCTACATAATGTGTATGTTTTATTTTATACATTAAAAATATAACGCATCTTCGATTGAGTCTTTAAGTCGGAGATGTTTTTCTATGGGAGGGGGTTCAAGCAACAAGCCAATTACATCTAGAACTCTCTCCCACATATTAATCCCCAAGAAAAAGTGAAGCTTACATGATTACCGCCATTTTCCTCTCTGTTCCCACCGTTCCCGTGGCAACACAACTAACCATCTCTATATATAATTCCGTAAGTCAAATTTTTGTAAAGAAATTGTGAGTGACTGGATGGCCGTAGAAGGATGGGAGGGGTATCATTTTAAAGGTCTTGACGTGAATTTTGAGGGAAAACTATTCATTTTTCTTATTTTTTTACCATAAATTCGCAACAGAATAAAACTTTTCCCATTAAAACAACATGGGGTTTAATTTGTTTACATCTTTTGAAATTAAAACAGCTGTGCCACAGAGTTAAATTAGCCTTTGATATTGATACCAGCTGTACTTATTCAGTTTGTTTACTTTTATAAAGAGGAAACAGAATCAGATGAGGCAGAGTATTATAGCAAAGTTAGGGGCTTTGGCCCCTTCAAGCCACTAGTAGACTATAAAATGGTTAAATCTGCTATTTATGTCCAACCGTTTTCCTGAACATCATATATTTTAAATTAAAAGGATTTATAAGATTAAATAACTTAAATCTTTGGTAAATATGTAAAACGAGGAGAAAAAATCAGTTTTATTTCAAAATACAACTTAATGTCAACCTTATTTTAAATACAACCATTTTCGCGTTTTTTTTTACAAAATAATCCTCCAGTGAGGTTTTACTTTTTTAACCAAGACGAGAGCTCGTTGGGTTGAAGTATGTGAAAGAACACAATAACTGATGGCAATTCCTAAATTATAATTTCTTCCACCACTTTAATAACCCAAACAATCACCCTAGTAATCAAGTTGTTATCGTAGGGTGATAGATTATCAAAACAGCTGTTCTTTAAGTGAAATAAGTTGGTCAATGTTATTTAAAGGGACTCAATTTCAAGGTTTGCTCTTAATTTACGGGTCTCCACAAGCGCAAGGCCCCCGAGGACGTTACATGTAGATAAGGGCTTTCAAACAAGAGAAACACTTGTCTTTTTGCCAACAACCTGTACAGAAAAATCGCTATTTAACATTGTAGTACGATAATACCAGGATAATACGCGTCCACTAATCATTTGGGTAATGCATATCGATATTTTTCATCCGATCTATCGCATCTTGATTGACAGCGCTGGGTCTAAGTTTGCTTCGGTTATCATAGATGTTGTACCTGTATGGGCGCCGTCTGTGATAGGCGCTGAATAGAGAGTAATGTACGTTCGTCAAAATTAAGTTTAGCTGAATATAAATAAGCACTTTGGTCAAATTTCACTTCCTGACTTTGAATGTGGATATGGAATCATGAGGCGGATTCGCCGGCAATTGGGGTTTTCGAATATGTACTATCGACTGAAAAAGTTAATTTATCACTTTTATCGCCTAATTGCTTGATTTGATTGCACCAATTAATGAAGCAAATAAGTAAATCAGTAAATCCGTTCAGTTTCATAGATGACATAGTTTCCTATCATTTTTATATGCGAGTACATCAATTGACTCCTGTTAAATTACTAAACCAAAATAAAAAAGATGGTAGGTAACCATTTCTTGGAGTACAACGCATTAGTCAATGTGAACATTACTACATTGGTTTATTGGAGACTCGATTAAATTACTCTTCAGAAGCCGGTGTATAATTATTTACAAATGGGATGAATAAACTAAAATTGAAATAAAATTTATAACTACGTTATAAATAATGATTAGATAATCGTTCTAAAAACACTTAATATTAAATTCAGCCGAAAATAATTCCAATTACTGTATTAGTTAACTAGCTAATGTACCCGTTCTTCGCACAGGGGGTTTCTTTACTCGTTCTTTAGTCATTGCAATTTGCATTATTTTAGGTAGCTTGAAACAGCTGTTCTTGCTTCTTCTCTTTAAGCTGTCAAATGGAAGTGTCCTCAGCAGTTTGCATTACAGTTTCTGAATGTTTACTTTCTTCTGAAATGTAAACATTGAAACTTAGGACATTCACGGGGCGTAGCCCGAGGGGATTTTAAGGAAGTGAATAGGCTTAAGTGTTGTACGGGTTCAAGATCTACCTTTGTGTAAAGTTTCAGCCCAGTCGGTTCAGTAGTTTTTGCGTTCACCCGGAACATCAGATAGACAGACAGAAACCACCTCTTTTAGCGAATTTCCCCTATAGGGAGAAGCTATTAACGTAGTCGGCATGGTAAGACCTAGGCCCCGGACCATGATAACTTTTCGTTTTGAGGTCCCCAGATCCCAAAAACACCATTCGTTCGAAACTGTATATATATATATATATATATATATATATACAGTTTATATATACTGTATATATATATATATATATATATACACTAGACAGATCGACCTATCAAAAGGGGTATTTTGGGGGGGTTTTGTACCCCAAAAATGGGTTTTTTGAGTTTTTTACACATAATTTTTGAAAAAGTAAAATTTAATTTTTTTCCATTGGAATCAGCTTAAAAAGACGCACAATTTGGTGTTTTAATCATTGCTCTACGTCAATTTGTTACTGAGATATTGAAAGTGCTAAACACAGTACGTTGTCCAATGCTATTCTTATGGAGGATAAGAAAAATTGTATATCTCGCTTATTTATCTACTTATCCTGACGAAATTTGATATATTACTTCATTTCATTGTAGCCTATTGATATTTGCACATAAACCCATTTTTTGGCCAATAGTTCCCGTAGCAGCAAACCTGCATACTCAGCCCCATGTTATTCTTATGGAGAATAAGTAACGTGTTACCTCCTTTAATTATGAACATAAATTAATAGAACTTGGGAAGTGACTTTACCTAGTTGAGTTACATTGATATTTGTATAAAAGCCCATTTTTAGTGTTCCTTATTTCAGCAAACCTGCATACTCAGCCGCCATGTTATTCTTATGGAGAATAATTAAAATGTCATAAATCGTTTATTTATGAATGTATATTAATGAAACTTGGTATGTGGCTTTATGTGGTATTAAGATAAATTTATATGCATTGGAAATTCGCTGAGTATGCAGGTTTGCTGCTAGGGGGTATTTTATAATATTATAGATATATTTACATACTCAAAAATCGCTAAGCATTCTAAAGACCTATTAAAACAATCCAACAACTTCTTTCAAGGTCTTTCAGACAATTGTTTTATTCCAGTCGGCGTTGTTTATAGACAATTGTTTTATTTCAGTCGGCGTTGTTTATAGACAATTGTTTTATTCCAGTCGGCGTTGTTTATAGACAATTGTTTTATTCCAGTCGGCGTTGTTTATAGACTAGATTTTATTTTAATGCATCTCATGCGACACGAGTCTTCGTTTAAATTAACCGCTTGGTTTTATGCCTAACAATAATTTATTTTTGTGAAACAAATTTAAATTCTTTAGCAAACTGCATTCACACTCAAATAGTGTTAAGCCCTCTAGCTCAGCAGATAACAATATACAAAATTACTCAGATAATTAAGGTTGAAATATTTATGTATATATTAAGAGCTTAAAGTATAGGTAATCATTTGAGAAAAAACTGAATTTTCCGAATGTGTTAAAGACAGTCTCGAATTACAAATACGATTTTTCCTTCGACTGCAATTTTGGATATCACACAAAATACAAAAAATCCATATTCATCTATTTTGGCTGAATTCAAGGCTATGAGATTAATACTGCATCAGTTAGTCCACCATCAGCTAAGCGAAAAATAATGTTTGGCTTGCTAAAAAGAAAACAGCTGTTTTAAGATGTGTTTTAGCGAATTTCCCCTATAACGAAGAAGCTATTACCGTAGTGGGTATGGTAATACCTACGCCCGGGACCATGATAACTTTTCGTTTTGAGGTCCCTAGACCCCAAAAACACTATTCTTTCGAAACTGTATATATAATTTCTTTATTATACGTGTTGTTAAACTAAGCAGGATAAATAAAATAGTCTTACAACACTATAAAGTATATTTACACTTATACTGTACTTCCATACAAGACGGTAAAATATACACAAAAGATGGTATAAGGCGATCGATTTCAACCAGTTACACCAGTCATCATCAAGCCCAATCAGAGAATGACAGAAACAAGATGGCGGACAGCTTATATACTATTGGCTACCGGAAGTTCCGGAATCAAGTTGCGATGAGTTCCACCAGAGTCATAGTTGACCTGTTCATTGACAATTTATCCCTATCCTTAAATTTTTCCTTTAAAATAAACAATTCTTCCCATGCATTCATTACATTTTCTTTCTTACAAATATGGAGAATATTCAAACTGTCTTCAATTGTTCCCAATGAGTGGCCATTTTCCAGGAGCTGTTTTGCAACATTGATCTTTCCGGTTTTCGGTTCTTCCATGCTGAAACATGATTCTTGTATGTTTTTACAAAATTAACAGTTTTACCAACATAAAAATTATTACAATCATTACAACTGATTTTATATACACCGGGTTTATCAAACTTATCACACTGGTTGAAATTGATCGCCTTGTACCATCTTTTTTGTATATTTTACCGTCTTGTATGTAAGTACAGTATAAGTGTAAATATACAGTGTTGTAAGACTATTTTATCCATCCTGAGATATATATATAAATGTGTGTGTGTGTGTGTGTGTGTGTGTGTGTGTGTGTGTGTGTGTGTGTGTGTGTGTGTGTGTGTGTGTGTGTGTGTGTGTGTGTGTGTGTCTGTGTGTCTGTGGGTGCGATAACTCTCGTAAAAATGGTCCGATTTTTATTAAATTTGGTACAAACATGTCAAGCAACATTTATGACTTTAAGTTCGAAAACCAGCCAGATCGCTCTATCCAAAGGGGTATTTTGGGGGTATTTTGTACAAAAAAAAATGGGTTTTTGAGTTTTGTATACAAAAAATTATAGTAAATCCAATTTTTGTTTTCTCCATTAAATTTAGCTTGAAAAGAAAAACAATTTGGTATTTTGATCATTGCTCTACGTCAATTGGTTACCGAGATATTGAAAGTGCTAAACATAGTACGATGTCCAATGTTATCCTTATGGGGAATAAGAAAAATTGTACATCTTGCTTATTTATCAACTTATCCTAACGAAACTTGGTGTATTTCTTCATACCGTTGTGGTCTATTGATATTTGCACGAAAAACAATTTTTTTGCTGATAGTTCCTGTAGCAGCAAACCTGCGTACTCAGTCCCTATGTTATTCTTATGGAGAATAAGTAAAATGTTATCTTCCTTAATTATGAACATAAATTAATAAAACTTAGTTTGTGGCTTCACCTAGTAGAGTTATACAAAAATTGTCATAAAAACCTATTTTTTGTGTTCCTTTTTTCAGCAAACCTGCATACTCATCCGCCATGTTATTCTTATGGAGAATAAGTAAATTATTATAAATAGTTTTTTTTATGAATGTATATTGATGAAACTTGGTATTGGAGTGGCTTCATGTGTTATTACTATACATATAGATGCATTGGAAATTCGCTGAGTACGCAGTTTTGCTGCTACGGGGGTAATTACATAGCAAAGAAACACGGCGCCAGCGCGGTTTTAGAACAACTATTTTAGTTTGCAGCTGGTTAAATTTACTCCGGGAAATTTAAGAAAGTAGTAAACGTATTCCATAAAAATACCTGTTTCGCCAATCAATTTAAATGCCAGTGCGCTGGACCTCAATGACTGGTCGTGGTTCCCAATGTTGTCAGGTTTTTTGCGTAATTGGTCCAAATAGATGTTCTGCCAATGTGACGCACGCCTCTAAAAATACCTCCCTGCAGAGTGTGGAAGTGTGTGACCCCTCGCCACCGTTACACTCAGACCTTCCGACTCGATCGGCGTTGCAATTAAATGAAAATTTATAACGTAAATAAATTGTATTCATATTTTACGGGATTTTTAATCTATTTATGTGGCATAACGTCTCTAATTTTAACGACAGTGTTGGCAAACATTTCCTAAGTTTTATAGTTAAGCATGAATCTTTTCAATTTTCTGAATTGTTACCGTAATAGCTGTAGTCACCCGTGACGTTTGTGTAGTTCTATACAATTCTATACTACTTTAAAAGTAAGGTAGTGCATGTCTGTCGAAATGTATGTTCCGATTTTAACGCAACAAAGACCTCATAACTATTACGCCGATGAAAGGTTGCGTGAAGATAGATTTAAAGGGGCTCTATATAGGATATTCGTGGCTGGGTCTTCCATTTTACAACGTTATTCTTATGGTGAGGCTTTTATTTGATCAAATGGATATTTAAAACCAATCAATATACATTATTCTAAATACGGTAGTTCAAAAGGTTAACCACAGAATGCAGCACACACAAATATTTTATTCCCCGGGTGAAGCCGCAAACTGCAGACAATTACTTAATAATTTATTTTAATAATAATTCACTTGAATTGCATATCAAAATAGCTTCATACATACTCGATGACTATATATTACTCTATCATCAATGGAACGTCAAAATTATTTTCCCTATAACCGCGCCTAAAGTGCTTTACGAACACATCGAAAACAGCTGTTTTCTGTTTAGCGATAAAATAGTATATTTCGTTACTAGTCCGGAAAAGCGCTCTTTGCCAGTGCGAGATCGTGTTTACGTGTGAGACGAAGTCGAGCACAGAATTTAGATCAAGCACTGGCAAAGAGCTTTTCGGACGAGTATTGAACGATACTTTTCGTCATACTACAAAAAAGTCATATAATTACAAAAACACAATGCTATAATATGCTTCACACGTGTAACATCAATGAGAGGTTAACTGTGGCCAATGATTTGACAATAATGAAAGTCAGCTGTTGCGTCGCGTTTGTAACTTCTAAAACTGATCGGAAAAGAACTGTCCGGCAAAAATTGGCTTTCACCATAAGATTAACATGTAGAGTATTTTAGTGATCGGAAAATAAGTGATCGGAAAAGACAATAAAGGAACAAATGTTATTTTAAATGAAAACAGCAAGTTTCCAGCCGCATTTTAGTATTGAAAGTCATATGTTCCCGCGTATTATGACGAAAAAGTATATTATGGCATTGTGTTTTTGTAATTATATGACTTTTTTGTAGTATGACGAAAAGTATCGTTCAATATTTGTCCGAAAAGCTCCTTGCCAGTGCTTGATCTAAATTCTGTGCTCGACTTCGTCTCACACGTAAACACGATCTCGTACTGGCAAAGAGCGCTTTTCCGGACTACTAACGAAATATACTATTTCCGTTCATTGTACCTTACTTTTCCGCTCAGTGAACTAGTAATAAACAGTTGATTGATTTTTGCTTTGGACCAAGCTAATAGACTCGGTAAATTCAGTCAAAATGGTTAAAAATTAATTTGTTAACAATTAAATTGATTGTGATATACAAAATTGCAGTTGTAAGAAAATTGTGTACGTAATTCGAATGTAAAGTGTCTTTTTCGCGTAGCGGAGTGAGGTAAAAAGGCCTATTTTGCGCTCTTCAATACATAACATAACTATTCTGTAATTATTCCATGTTCTCGTGAACGTAATACCGACGGAAAAGCCGGGGTAAAGCAACATACATGGGTAGGGAGATTATAAAGTAAAGTGCTGTTTGAGAAATTGCAAGGATGAAGCTCGAAGTGGTGAAGAGTTAAAACAGGTCTGGTAAAACAATTTTGTATTGCGAGGCCACTGGGGGTTATTGCCATACAAGGTAACGTGGTACCTGTATTACCATAGTACGAGTAATGATATCAAACTTATCTATATGTATTTTTATAGGTCGAACTTTCGTAACACTCTTATTGTCCAGTGCGAATGTTGTATATGTCAATTTATCCTCCCTTGCTTAGACTGCCAACCATACGCTTTAACCATGAGGAATAAATAGAATAATATTTGAGGGAAAAAGTAACAACCTCCAAGCATTATCAACAAAAACGTTACAACGTGTTACTTTCCTTTTTGAACAGTGACACGAAAGACCTGACATTTTTCAGGTTTTCAGTTGGATTTGTACTGGTTTGAATGGAAACCTTTAGGTAGTTTACATATAGAACTAGCCAAAGAACCGGTCCAGTGGGTCCTCTTCCGAATACGACAAGTTAATTTCACCGATTAGGTACAGTGAACTCTTGTTATCGGAGAGGAATGTATAGTAGTGGAGTACAAAAATGAATCCAATCTACAGACTTGAGTACCAATTGTTTTACGAGTACAATTAATGAGTACAGCACAACTCTGTTATATGGAGTATTTTCATTCTTTGTCAAATTAGAATCCTAAATTGAGTTGAGGAAAGAAATTATTTTATCCCATGGTTATATTTGGAACACGGAAGTCATATATTTAAAAAGGTTTTCCTCAAAGACGCGTGCAGTGCGCAATCACGCAAATGTTGTTAATTATGCAGGTTCAGTGATTATGTACTTTACAGAGATAACTTGACGGCAAGATAGTAAACAAGGGAGTAAGGGAAAGTTAGTATTCCCTTCCTTACCTATTAATCTATTATTATTACCTACTAGGTGTACGCTCATTCCTCACATATAAGGATAATTGAAACACATGATCAAACTTAAATCGAGTCTCATAAAAAAATGCAATACTATCTGATTTGAGTATCATCATCAGAATACATTCCGTTATCATTTAACTGCCGCCAGAATCCGGATTTTATGTCTATACAGTATAGCTATAGTTTTAGGCACTTCTCTAAGAATCAATTATCGCGCTAGCTGAGGGGTATCGCACTGGCTCTTGGAGCATAATGTCACAGGTTCGGATCCCGCCGCCAACCTGACATTTTATCCGTAGAAAAACATACATACATTTATCACTTGTTTTTATCAAAGTAAATGTTGTATAAATACGTAAATTTATTTATTATTAAAATAAATTGAAGATTTCAGGCATGGTTTGTTGTTAGGATTGGTATGGGTGCATTATCTTAGAACAAACAGAGCATTTTGGGCTAAGCAGTGACTTTAGCAGTGTGGTTAATTTAACTTTTAAGAGAACAGCGAGTTTCCTATATGAACTAATGTTAACAATTTCTGTAGGCCAAGTCAAAATATCCTTAAGGATTAACAATGAATCGTCAGGCCCAGTTATTTAGATGAAAAAATGAGATTTCAATATATTGTTTCAATAGCCTAGGCTATCATGAAATTAAATGCTATAAACATGGGTTGGCCCAAGTCCGTACATGAAACTTCTAAAATGACAAGTAGACTAAGTGTATGGGCCTACATTTTATAGCCATAGGTCCAAGTTTATGATGAAAACAGCTCACTATAATCCAAACCTAGGATATGTCAAATCATTTCAGATAACCTGTATAAAAGGCTTAGTTTGGTTAGAATAGTTTAAAGCTTTTGTTTTAGTTCGCTACAACATTCCTGGTATTGTTTAAAGTATTTTACAACAGTTGTATTTTACAAAATGATATTTCAATATATTGTTTCAATAGCCTAGGCTATCATGAAATTAAATTCTATAAACATGGGTTGGTCCAAGACTGTACATGAAACTTCTAAAATGGCAAGTAGCCTAAGTGTATAGCCCTACATTTTATAACCATAGGTCCAAGTTTATGATGAAAACAGCTCAGTATAATCCAAAGCTAGGATTTGTCAAATCATTTCAGATAACCTGTATAAAAGGCTTAGTTTGGTTAGAATAGTTTAAAGCTTTTATTTTGGTTCACTACAACATTCCTGGTAATGTGTTTAAAGTATTTTACAACAGTTGTTGTATTACCAGTTTAATGTCGGCTTACTCTTACTGTAATCCAACCCTAGGCTATGTCAAATCATTCAAGATAACCTTCCGAAAAAGGCTGTTTGGTTCGAATAATCTATAGCTTTTATTGTGGTTACCTACTACATTACTGATAATGTATTTTAGGTAATGTAGACAATTTTTATTATTAATTTAGTGAAAATATAACCTAGCAAATAATTGTCCTACAAAAATAAATTTTAAGGTTGTTCGCTTACTGTGACTAACTTCATCAACGCTTTCTAGACAAATTGAGGCTTTGTATACTTTTTACATATGACAATCACAATATTACCAATTGTTTAAGAAAATGTAATAAAACAAACTATTTTATAAGTTAATATCTTAGTATCTACAGTCATCAAAAAGTTATTTTGAGTTTTTCGATCTGCCACACGCGTAGTCTGTCGTCTGCCACTGATACAATCGTCGCCTTCGACGACTGACGATATTTACACAGAGTAGGCGTACTAAGGGAATATTAACTGTATAAATATTTTTTTAAACGTACACTTAATAATTTATAAAATAATAAATATGCTCACAACTTAAAAATATAATTCGATTTATCTCTCTTGTTTGTTATTTGTTGGTAAAAAACTGTTGTTATCCAGTATAACAAAGTATACTCTAGTAAACTAACTATTGTTACTCTGTTGTTGAAACATAGACGTCGGCTAAATTTTAACGATTCAAGTACCACTAAAATGGCTTCCAATGTTATTCTTATGGAGAAAAAAATAAATTTGGTTTTAAGATAATTTGATTAATACTGAACGAAATTATCTGAATAACGAACTTGACCGAGATTTTGACCTGTTAAGTTTTTCTGGAAAATTTTAAGTTTAACTGTGGAGGCATTCTCGAGTTATTGTGGTCACAGACACGCCAGTTGATTTGATTCTCTTACCAGTCTAAGCAGTAAAGTTGTGTATAAGGATACTTTCACTTCGTTCAACTATCCAATTATTATGTCAACAAAGGACAAAAGGATTTTTTTACTGGAGTACTTTACCACAACTAATTATGAAACACCAATACGTTTCATTGATAGACTATTGTTTGGCTTTGTCCTGAAACAGAGTAAGAACAGTTATGGTGTATGGGTGCCTTTCCCCTCAACCTTTGTTTACTAGAAGATCATACAGTCGTCCCATTGCAGTAACCCATCACAAGAGCTGTACGATAATAACGAATGCCTGTCCTGACTCTAGGTCACATAGCTCTCATATCCAAGAGGGAGGTATTAAACTTTAATGTAATTTAACTGGTGTTATTTACATCCGCCTAGTTGTTTTAAATGAAAAATAAATCTTGCACTCGTGTTCAAATTATTATTTTGAAAATAAATGTGGGTTCAAAATAGATAAAGAGTTTTAAAAGACTTAAACCATTTTATTCTAAAAATCTGAGAGGATTATTTAATTTAAAAAAAATTAATAACAATTTTGAAATTGTTTCTTTACTTCCAATTAATAGACCTATTACTCTCGTTTATCGACCATCCCATATTGTGTTGTTAAAAGTGATGGCTCTTTCGGAGACTGTTCCAATTCTTGCAATGTTGGTATTCATTTTTATGATTGTACTCCAGTACAATTTTTTGTATTCGACTCAGTTGTTTTGAAGCATTTATAGCTTCCTTTTTAGCTTGCGGTTTTGGTATTATTTTTAATAGACCTGTAGGATTTAGCTACGATATCTCTTGCATTGGTAATCAATTCGGTGTTGTCTCTATTTAAACTCGGATAATATACTTGTTTCCTGCAAGTTGGAAATTTTTCAGACTTAAGATTTGCAAATTGAAAATTTACTATTTTGGATATTGTTAGAACTTGTTGACATTGTTTGATTTAATTTAATTTATAAGTTTATTTTATAGTCATAATTTGTGACCCTATTCAAAACATGTAATGTGTTACTTATTGAATAAAGAAGATTTGATTGATTCCTATTAATCAATAACTTATAATACTGGGTAATTTTCAAGCAAGGCGTCAAATTGTTACTCTGAAGAGGTCGTCAAAAAGTATCAAAACCACAAATAAAACCTTTCACAATTATAATTATAATCTGACTATGCCGAGCACTCAGTAACCGTTCCGACTCAAGCATTGGTAACTTGGACACCATTTAACAATGGGCAGAACAATATAGTTGCAAAAGAAAAATGTGAAATTTAGGGCTGGTAAAAAATATTAGTATGTTTTAAATTAAGAAAATTAATATCCCCTTGATTAATTTTGATCGGTGATCCAAAGGAAAATCAAAATTATATACGTTTCCCCCCCTACTTTAGGCCTCAGTATTTCCTTAGTAAATACTATGATTCTAACTCAAATTAAATAAATTAACACCTTTTAATTAAGTTGCCTTTGTGGTACTTACAAAAACGGCAATTTATGATTGTAATAATTCGTGATTTATATTTTATGTTTGATGAATAATTTTTACTAATTGTGAACAAATTTCTCATATTTCATGAGGTCTTTCACCAGTAATGAAAAATTAGTTTATGACCAATTTTACGGCTTCTCATTGAAGATTTTATCTATAGTTAGTTGTGTTTTATATCTATATCTATAAATACGAAAACCCGATCATCCCAAATCTCTACCTACAACCAAGATATTTAGCTCGTATACTCATTCCATAACATATGTAACCACTAAGAAAGGATTTTAAGAAATTCCCATAGGGCTCCGTCCCAAGGGCCTTCAAAGTTCCAATCCTGTGTTCCAATCCTTATGGAAAATTTAGAAATACGATAAACCGATCATCCCCCAGGCCAAACCTCTACATCTACAACCTCTAAATTTGGCACGAGTACAATTTCTATAACGTAGGTATCCACTAAGAAAGGATTTTAAGAAACTCCCATAGGGCTCCACTCCACGGGGAGTCAAAGTTCCAATCCTGTGTTATTAATATAGATAATTTATAAATACGAAAAACTAATCATCCGCCAGGCCAAACCTCTACACATACATCCACGAAATTTGACGCCTGTACTCTTTCTGTAACGCAGGTAAGGACTAAGAAAGGATTTTAAGAATTTCACATATGGCTCCGCCCCACGGAGAGTCAAAGTTTCAATGCTGTGTTACTTTTATGAGCATTCACTTTAGTTTGAGCTGAGGAGAATTCAAACAGCTGATGGCGTTTCGTAGTAGTTTCACGGGTTGGCCACAGAATGCAGCACACATAACTGTTGTATTCCCTTGTGAAACCGGGTACGTACACATTGACGATAGCAGCTAGTTTAACTACATTCTTAATACAGCGTTAAAATAGTTCCTTTCTAAGAATTCATAGTTAGTATTATTCTCAAACTTGAAAATACAAGACATTTTAAAATTCAGAGGCGCGTGTGAAACTGACGACTTTGACCTTGAGACGTCTAACATGTTTATGGTTTTACACTTAGTTTTCATAACTTACAACTCGACATATATTTGAATACTAGGTAGAAGGAAACTCTGGTGCATCGCGTCAAATAAATAAGTATTATCGCCTATTATATTGTGCGGTCCCGTGTTCATTTAAAATAAAACTATTGGCTTACAGGGGCCACGATACAACTATCACAACAACCTATCTGGCAACAACCTATCTGGCAACAACTATCTGGCAACAACTATCTGGCAATAACTATCTGGCAACAACTATCTGGCAACAACTATCTGGCAAGAACTATCTGGCAACAACTATCTGGCAACAACTATCTGGCAATAACTATCTGGCAACAACTATCTGGCAACAACCTATCTGGCAAAAACTATCTGGCAACAACTATCTGGCAACAACTATCTGGCAACAACTACCTGGCAACAACTATCTGATAACAACTATCTGGCAACAACTATCTGGCAACAACTAACTGGCAACAACAATCTGGCAACAACTATCTGGCAACAACTATCTGATAACAACTATCTGGCAACAACTATCTGGCAACAACTAACTGGCAACAACAATCTGGCAACAACTATCTGGCAAGAACTATCTGCAACAACTATCTGGTATATAATGCAACCAACCTTTTACCGCCAGTGCGGCAGAGTGGAACCATAAACATTTTTGAACCGACTAAATCTGATCTAAATTTCAACCAGCAAAATGGCAGGTTGACTTGCTTTTTTATGGTAGAAATCGAGGGGTGTTTGTTTCTACAAACGTGACATTCATAATTAATTTTATAATAAGTCTGTGACTATTAAAATATGTTGTTGTAATTATTTACATTTTGATTGATAAAGGGACTCTAATTAAAGTTACCATGTATTTCTGGCCTTCTTAACGCAAAAGGCTCATTTAAAAAGGTATTTTTTTATAAGTGGTACACATAGGTCTACAACTCTTAGAATAACTTGATTATTCATACGCCCAACTAAAAGGTAATACACGTTTACCTCATTATTTAATTACCCTTGACATTGTAGTGACTCTTGCATACAAATTATTACCTTTAAGTAAAACAAATATAAACGAGTTCGCACGCATCACGCTGTCGTGAGGGAAGTGAATTTCCATTAACAAACTTTTAAAACTCAAAATCAGTGTAAAAACATACATTTATTCCAATTTTTATTTAAATCTGAAAAAATTGATTTTTTGGCCGTTCTGATACTCCTGGTTTCATTTACCTGCAGAGCTGAGTATACAATTTTGCGCATTATAAGGTTAGGAGAAGGTCCAGTTACGCTTGAAAGTAGGCGTGAGGTTTCTGGGGATGATAAAAGTACACCAACAAATGAATCAACCTTGTCTTTTCTAATGTAAAATCCTATAAGACAACTGTGTTTAGCCGATATACATTTTCTTTAATAAGTCGGTAAATATTTATGCTAGAATGACGAGAGAGAACTTAAATCGTTTTTTTCACTAATTCCCATCTTAATAAATGCATTCATTTTACGTCCGGGCCTTTTCTGACCCTTTTTGGGCCCAAAAACTCGAAATTTGAAAGAACAATCCCCATAAAAGGGGTTTAGAGTTTTCCGATTGTTTTGCGCAACGAACTTGTCCAACTGATTATAGAAAGGAACGTCCCTACCAAATTTGAAGTATATCGGACAAAAAATGTGACCGCTAGAGTGTACACACACACACACACACACACACACACACACACACACACACACACACACATATGATTTTGAACGACCCTCCAAAACGTGTTCAGGGGGTCAAGTTAGGAACTTCTATGGCGGTCCCGGGCTTAAGTTTCACCGTGCGGGTCATGCTAATAGCTTTCACTTCCCATAGGAAATCCACTAAAAATGTAGATGAAAGTCTGTAATGTTCAAAATATATTTGTTGTCTTGGAACAATGTATATTTCTCAGATCCAAGCCGTTTCGCGACTGATCCCATTGTCGGTAGATAACACAGTAAATGCTGTACAGTACAGCTTACATTGTTCCAATGTACAAGATAGTACTGGTCAAAACCGGTTTTTGAGGTACAGCATGTAACTCCCGTAATAAACACTTAAACCCAGGTTTTACTGGGTTCGAGGGTTCTCGACAAGTAATTAACAAACTATCTTTAGATACTTCTCAACAAAATTGTAGTTGTTTTGTTATCATTCGAGATAAAAACTGGTAGAGATAATAAACAAATTATTTGTCTTACAAGGTAATAAAACAATAACTAGCTGATGAAGTCCCGTTCTCCACTTGGTGATCTCGCAAGCATTATAGATAGATGTTTAACATGTTTTCACCACACACGCTGTAATCACCTGTTTTCGGAACGTCATTTGAATACCGAAAGTAGAGTTTTTCCGCCCAAGGACATAAGACTTAATTATAAATTTATGTGGAATTTTAGTTAAGAACAGATAAAAACCATTTTGAGCCTGAACTTTCTAGTAGGCAAATTGTTTCATGCAGAATCAAAACAAATTCTTTATTGTAGGGTAATAAAAGTGTGCACTCAATAGCAATATTCATATAACATTTGTTTGGCATGAAAATTAACAAATTAACATTTAGCGAATTTCCCCTGTTGGGAAGAAGCTATTACCGTAGGTGGCATGGTAAGTCTTGAGCCTGAGACCAACTTTTCGTTTTGAGATCCCCAGATGCGAAAAATACTATTCATTCAAATTTATATATATGTAAAATTTATATATATATGTCCGTTACCGCGATAACTTTTTGAACAAATGCCCGATTTTGATGAAATTTGGCACAAATGTGTAGAGTAACATTTATGACTTCAAGTTCGAAAACCAGATCGATCGGACTATGCGAAGGGTGTTTTATGGGGGTTTTAAATTTTCCAAAAATCAGTTTTTTGAATTTTTCCCCTAAAATTTTATAAACGCTCAATTTTGGTTATAGCCATTTTATAGAGCTTAAAATACAAATAATTTGGTATTTTGAGTCATTAACCTAGGTTAAGTGGTTGTAGAGAAAATTCAAAAAAGGCGTCCATAAAATTTCCCATGATAATCTTATGGGAAAAAGGTTTTTGGATTTTCCTTAGATAATTTTACTAAAAACTTCACATTTCTTTTTACCAATCATACTTGGTCCCCATATTATTCATATGGAAAATAAGTAAAGTTTTTATATGTCCCTTAGTTATGAACCTAAATTAATAAAACTTGGTATGTAGCTTTACCTAGTCGAGTTATATTGATAATTGCAAAGATACACATTTCTTATCTTCCTCGTTGCAGCAAACCTGCGTACCCTAATGTTATTCTTATGGAGGATAAATCAAATGCTATTTATCACTTATTTATGAATGTATTTTTGTGAAACTAGGTAAGTGGTTCTATGTAGTAGCGAGGCATTGAAAATTCGCTGAGTACGCAGGTTTGCTGCGACGGGGGTATTTTACATATATACAAAAAGTCAGGGTAACAGAAAATAACGAAGTTTTACATTACCACCGGAGAAGCACACATATTTTGGGGGAGCCCCTCTTAACACTTGTTCTTCTTATTCAAATATACAAGGTCAAGAGAACAAAATAATCATGTCTTAACAGTCAAATATTCTTTGATACCGCAGTACTCTTTGGTGAAAAAAGGCTTTAAAATTTCTCTTAAACATATGCAATTTTGGTTGAACCCTCAAACAAAGCGGTAGGACATTGAAAAGTGCGATGAATGCTGGGTGCAGTTGAACAACATATTGTGGCGAGGAAGTGGGTAATTGAATATATGGCGTAAACTGTAGTTATGAGTTGGTTGGTGTGATTGAAAATATTAAGCATTTTTTTTTTAAACATGAGGTGATCCAAAATGTAATGAATATGGAAAAGTTAATATACTTGTTGTTTGAAAACCGTTCTACATGACCCTTGAATTACATATACGAAAACGATTCTTTCTGCCTGCTTTCTTTTGAATGCAGAAAAGGTGCAGTGATTTCGAACTTTCAAATCCCCAAGGAGAAACATAGTATGTAAAATGAGGATAAATACACATCCATCATAAACCGTCAATACCCCGTACCAGCAAACCTGCGTACTCAGCGAATTTCCAATGCATATATGTGACTACTACATAGAGCTATTTACCAAGTTTCACAAAAATACATCCATAAATAAGTGATATACAGCATTTTATTTATTCTCCATAAGAATAACATTAGGGTTGAGGACGCAGGTTTGCTGCAACGAGGAAGATAAGTAATGTGTTTTTTTTGCAGTTATCAATACAACTGAACCAGGTGAAGCTATATACCAAGTTCTCTTAATGTAGGTTCATAATTAAGGGAGATATACAACTTTACTTATTCTCCATATGAATAACATGGGGGCCAAGTATGCAGGTTTGCTGCTACAGGGACTATCAACAAAAAACTTGTTTTTTGTGCTAATATCAATATACCACAACTATTTGAAGCCACATACCAAGTTTCATCAATATACATTCATAAATAATCGAGATATAGAATTTTATTTAATCTCCATAAGGATAACATTGGACAACGTACTGTGTTTAGCACTTTGAATATCTCTGCAACGGTTGGACGTAGAACAACGATTAAAACACCAAAATGTTTGTTTTGTTGAGCTAAACACATTAATAAACCGACATGTGAAGTTTTTAGTAAAACTATCTGAGAAAAATCTAAAAACCTTTTTCCCATAATATTAACATGGGACACGTTTTTTAGATTTTCTCCGTAACCACTTAACCTAGGTTAATGATTCAAAATACTAAATTATTTTTTTTAATAAGCTCTATAAAATGGTTACAACAAAAATTGAGTGTTTTTAACATTTTGGGGTAAAATTTGCAAAAAACCGATTTTTGGAAAATCGTAAACCCCCATAAAACCCCCTTCCCATAGTGCAATCGATCTGGTTTTCAAACTTAAAGTCATAAATGCTACTCTCCACATTTGTGCCAAATTTCATCAAAATCGGGTTTTTCTTGCAAAAGTTATCGCGGTAACGGACACACACATATATATATATATATATATATATATATATATATATATACTGTATATATATATAAATTTGAACGAATGGTGTTTTTGGCATCTGGGGACCTCAAAACGAAAAGTTATCATGGTCTCGGGCTTAAGTCTTACCATGCAACCTACGGTAATAGCTTCTTCCCTATAGGGGAAATTCGCTAAAAGGACATTATGTTCAGAAAAACTTGATCCAGTAGTCTCCTTAACAGAAAGATTCCTGAACTTAACTATACCTTGTCAATTAGACTAAAAAGCTAAGTTCGGAATCAAAACAATTAAATCAAGATGGTCAACACTCTCATCGGAGCTTATTTCCTTCTCGCCAATCAAAAATATCGAGGTCTGTAAATCATTACGCAGGTGAAAATAGGCTAGTTTTGTTTTTAGAGCATTAGCACGAAGAGAATTATTCGAAAACTACTAAATGAGAGAGCTTGAACGAAGTACCAATCTCAAAAAAACACAGGATTCAACTTTATTTTGATAGTTTTAGATAAAATTAGTTCTGTAAGTTCTTATTTGAAGACGGATCGCGGAATTATCACGTGGCTTAATATATACAACGCTAGAAATATTTCTGGCCGGAGCCCAAGACTCTGCGGCAGCGCGAAACTTGGCAAACGCCATTTTTCATTCACTACGCAAAGCTGTAGTGATATTTAACTCAATTTCCGTCTCGATAGAGCTTTCTGATCACACGGGATTAAAATGCTTCACTTGCTCTACAACTGCGTTGAGATGTCTTGGTTTTCATAAACTCAACTCTGGGGCACCGCGAGTGTTGGGGTACTCATTATTTGTCTGAAATGTCAAGGTCATTGCAAATCATTTCGTAAGGAGATAAGTCTAGCGTCTGTGTTGCAACCAATCCCTCAGATTCGTCAGTGCAAACTTCATTGATAACTCTAAAGAGAAGAACGTTTGCAACTGATAAATACCCCCGTTGCAGCAAATCTGCATACTCAGCGAATTTCAAATGGTACTTCACTAAGTGATGAAGCAAATTATCAACTTTCATGAAAGCATATTCATAAATAAGCGAGGTATGACATTTTATTTATTCTCCATGAGAAAAAAATTAGGACTGAGTATGCAGTTTTGCTGCAACAAGGACCACAAAAATCAGGTTTGTATGCAAATACCAATGGATCAACACTAGATGAAGCAACGAACCAAGTTTTACCAATTTATGTTCATAAACAAGCAAGATAGTATAACATGTTTCTTATTCTCCATAAAAATAACATTATAGCCGCTGAGTATGCAGGTTTACTGCTATGGGGACCACAAGAAATAGGTTTAGTATGCAAATATCAGTAAACCCCAACCATATGAAGCCATATACCAAGTTTCATTAATATATGTTCATTATTAAGCGAGATATAACATTTTACTTATTCTCGTTAAGATTAACATTGGACAACGTACTGTGTTTAGCACTTTCAATATCTAGGTAACCAATTGACGTAGAGCGATGAACATAATACCAAATTGTTTGTTTTGTAAAACTGAATCCAATAGTGTAAACTATAATTTGGCTTTAAAAATAATTATATCTAAAAAGTTCAAAAAACCCAATTTTTGGGTACAAATCCCCCCAAAACCCCCTTATAATGGTGCGATTTATCTGGTTTTCGAACTCATGAAAAAAATGCTACCTTACGTGTTGATACCAAACATCATCAAGATCGGACTATTTTTACGAAAGTTATCGTGCCTACGGACACACACACACACACACACACACACACACACACACACACACACACACACACACACACACACACATATATATATATATATATATGTATGTATGTAATTTTCAGTAAAAAGGGCTACTAATATAATTATTTTTAAGCATTATAAACAAGTACCCTGATTTAAATTATTTTATTTTAGGACCGACATATATATGAATTTGAAAGAATGGTGTTTTTGGCATCTGGGGGCCTCAAACCGAAAATTTATCATGGTCCCGGGCCTAGGTCTTACCTACAGTAATAGCTTCTTCATATAATACTAATACTTCTTCTTCAGTAATAGCTTACAGAAAATTCGCTAACACGGATTCACAGCAAAAATAAAGTAAATAGGCTTAACAACACTTAATGCATGGTGTATAGTACAGTAAAATTGTTTAGGTTAAACAAAAACGAAAATTTTGTAAATTAATACAGTCTTGGTCTTCACCTTGAAAATCCGTCTATTCCCAATGGAGAAACCAAAATTGATGAATGGCTCCATTACAATACCGATTGACTTCAGTGAGCGAAATATTGATTTCACAATCAGTTCAATCGATTTAAATATATTAAATACTCTATTTTCAAAGAGACCTGTAATTTTGAGTGGCTAATATATAATGAGTAAGTTCTCCGAAATAAGTCATAAATCAATGATTTTAGATAATCCGTTGAGGAGAACTGTTTTAAAATAACAGGTGGAGTAATTGGTAGTAATTGGTCTTATTACATATGCATGTCAGTTGAGTGTTCTCCCATTCGATGCAGCATGGCTTAAAACCAACTTATTAAAGAAATATGGCATTAAAACATATTTAACAACAAATAATAATACCATCAATAAATTAAACTTTACTGACAAGATTATTGCGAAAGATGAAAATTCGGGAGTGTATAAGATAAAAAATATCTGCTAGTTGTCCGAATATTTATTCAGGGAAAACGAGAAGATCATTCAGATCCAGACACGAAAAATACGATCCGAACCCGAAAACTGACAAACAAAAAATCCTGTTTTTCCAATAAGTGAAATCATTATATCAATAGTCCAAATACTGGCTTGGAAATTTTCCACATCTGTTTTCCATTTGCATATAATCAAAATGGGACGACGATAACTACCTTAAGGGACATTTAGCTACAGTAACAACTGGAGTCACCTTAAAAATGCAGAAAAGTGGCACAAGAGCTAAGAAAAGCTCAGTAGTGAAAATTCAGTAGGGAAACGTGGTTAAAAATCACTCCAAGTATTCTAAACAAACGGACTGACCTCCCCCGATCAAAACTTGGTCCCAGAGATGTTATCGTACCGAAACGATTACTGTTATCGTATCGAAACATGAGCACCTACAAAGTTGTGAGCTCTTGTAAGGTAAATTCTGATTTAAAAAACTGCCTCCGATTATTATCTGTGAATAGCACACTTTAACATCGCCGATGTCACCTGTACCACAGGCGTCGCAACCGAAGACACAAGTGAGATCGTCACTGGTGGTTCAGATCGATCTCCACTGTCCCGGCC
This sequence comes from Allygus modestus, assembly GCA_963675035.1. Classification (NCBI taxonomy): domain Eukaryota; kingdom Metazoa; phylum Arthropoda; class Insecta; order Hemiptera; family Cicadellidae; genus Allygus; species Allygus modestus. The sequence goes on along the minus strand of OY776112.1, from coordinate 28,536,114 downwards.
AACGCCCTCTCGCCCTGCCTTAAGACACTGGAGTTGTGTCATGCAAAATACACCGTGACAAAGTGAGTTTGTACGGTAAAGGTTTTACAGATGCAAATCACGTAAAAACATCAGATTGAGTTGTTAATCTGGTTTAGTGCGTGTCAATGTTGAGCCTATTTTAGCGAATTTCCACTATAGGGAAGAAGCTATTACCGTAGGTCTCATGGTAAGACTTAAGCCCCAGACCATGATAACTTTTTGTTTTGAGGTCCCCAAAAACACTATTCGTTCAAATTTATATATATGTATATATATATGTGTGTGTGTGTGTATCCGTTACCGCAATAACTTTTGAAAGAAAAACCCGAATTTGATGAAATTTGGTACAAATGTGGAGAGTAGCATTTATGACTTTAAGTTCGAAAACCAGATCGATCGCATTATGGGAAGGGGGTTTTATGGGGGTTTACAATTTTCCAAAAATCGGTTTTTTGCAAATTTGACCCCAAAATGTTAAAAACACTCAATTTTGGTTATAGCCATTTTATAGAGCTTAAAAAAACAAATAATTTAGTATTTTGAATCATTAACCTAGGTTAAGTGGTTGCGGATAAAATCCAAAAAAACGTGTCCCATGTTAATCTTATGGGAAAAAGGTTTTTAGATTTTTCTCAGATAGTTTTACTAAAAACTTCACATTTATGTTTATTAATGTGTTTAGCTCAACAAAACAAACATTTTGGTGTTTTAATCGTTGTTCTACGTCCGACCGTTGCAGAGATATTCAAAGTGCTAAACACAGTACGTTGTCCAATGTTATCCTTATGGAGAATAAATAAAATTCTATATCTCGATTATTTTTGAATGCATATTGATGAAACTTGGTATGTGGCTTCAACTAGTTGTGGTATATTGATATTAGCACAAAAAACAAGTTTTTTTATAGTCCCCGTAGCAGCAAACCTGCATACTCGGCCCCCATGTTATTCATATGGAGAATAAGTAAAGTAGTATATCTCCCTTAATTATGAACCTAAATTAATAAAACTTGGTATATAGCTTCACCTGGTTCAGTTATATTGATAATTGCAAAAAAAAACTTATCTTCCTCGTTGCAGCAAACCTGCGTCCTCTACCCTAATGTTATTCTTATGGAGAATAAATAAAATGCTATATATCACTTATTTATGGATGTATTTTTGTGAAACTTGGTAAGTAGCTCTATGTAGTAGTGAGTCACATATGTATGCATTGGAAATTCGCTGAGTACGCAGGTTTGCTGCGACGGGGGTATTTCTTCTTCTTGACGTATACAGGTTACAGATTCCGTAACCTGAAAGGCTAAAAGGCAGATCGATAACTAAAAGGCAGATCGATAACTAAAAGGCAGATCTAGGGTAAAAACTTCAATATTATGCATGTAACGACACGAATGCAATTGTATTACAAAAGTTAAATGATACAGATGTTGATAGATCCTTCTTTTACTTCAGCTTTCTTGAGTGGTAAATAAAATCCCCTTTAAATAGGTTTTCGATGAAAGTTTTGTATGAGAGACGGGCAAAATGAATTTTAGATACCCATAGAAGTAAATCGTCTTATCCAGGCTAAGGTGATGTTTGTTTAAACAGAATATAAACAGAATCTCTAGCTCTACGTCATTTTTAAATCGATTGCAATAACTGAGGAATCGAAAAAATTGTATTAATTCGTAGTTGTGCAAAGTAGTTTTAAATTTCGATACCCTCATTCTAAAGGGTTGTCTTAAAGAGCGTTTTATAGGGGATAGAACAACTGACTGGACAAATTTATAAACACAAATTTAAATCAGATATGATTGAATAAAACAACTTGATAAGTAATAAGATTTTAAGTTTGAAAGCCTGGGGCGCGGAGCCTGGGTTGATGTTTTCCAGTCACTCAAAGGCATATCTAGAGTAAAAACCTCAATATTAGGCATGTAGCGACACTAATGCAATTGTATTACAAAAGTTGAATGATACAGAGGTCGGCAGATCCGTCTTTTACTTCAGCTTTCTGTATGACTTTCAATGTGTAAGTAGTGGCAATAAGTTGGTTTGGAGCTACTTTTCTTATCTTTCCTCTTGAGAAAAGCACGGGAATCAGTTTTAGACACCGATATCCAACCCCAACCTACATTTATTGCCAGTGCTTAAACAAAGTTTAAACTAATTCGAATTTTATTTTAGTTTTTAGATTTTATCCATAATAATTCGTTAATTGTCAATGTTACATGCTTTACTTAATCAACGAAGTAAATTAATGACCCTAAAGGTTTCAGCTGGGGACGCCATCTTGATGACGTCATTTTTGAGTGACGAAGGTTAACTTAGATTTGGTTTGATATAAGATTCTGATGTCAATCGTCCAACATCCTTCACAGCTTCACCCGAAAAACTATACTACTGTACAAGTAATAGGAGTGTATATTTTAATTGGATATGGGACAGGTGATTAAGAAAAATCTTACGACTTTATGGTTAAAATGAAAAATATAAAATAACATTAGATTCGGTTTAAATTTGGTATAAAGGCAATAAATTTAGGTTGGGATCTAAAGCCAACGGATTTTTATCCTCATGTTATTATTATGGGGAAAACACACGAAAAGTGGTTCCAAAGCCGCATATTGCCACTACTTTCGTAGAATTAAAAAGGTATATTTAATAGCTCACATAGCATATAGCTTCTTTGTGGGTTATAGCTTTGAAGCTTGTAGCTATGTGGAAGTATCACAATATACAAACGAGTAATTCAAGGACGCCTTGTGACAGTGAGCTCCACAGCTGTCGGATATCACCTTACTGCTGTCGCGTGTCATCACGTGTGTTCCATTCACTCGTGTCTGCTAAGAATGTAATGTTATTTAAATGTTTACAATACCACTCTCCCGTTGCATTTCTAAGCGACAAGATCGCGCTGAGTTCTTCGAGGAATTCTCTCAAAGCCTTGGCAACTTGTTAGCACTCGGTCGTCAGTGCGGCAGTTGTCAGCGCGGTACTAATGATTCATGACTATTCATTTTCTGTCCTTAAAACGCCGTCTTTTAAGCCGCGTTTACATGATGCAGGTTGGGAAGAAGGTAACCTTGACAAGGCAGTCTTGCACAGGCTGGTGGCATCGTCTAGATAGAACCTTGATCAAAAGTCGTGGAGGCTGCTCGTCATTTTGACGTAAAGTTAACGAAGTGACTACGTACACGTCCAATGTAAGGGCAAATTCACATCGCTACCGCTTAGGTTAGGTTAGGTTACGTTACGTTACGTTACGTTAGGTTAGGTTACGTTAAGTTAGGTTAGGAGGTTTTCTGGCTCTCATCTGTTTTAAAAATCACAGGAAAAGTAACGTACGGTGCATAATTTGGAACGGACGTGAACAGTAGCGGCTCACGTCGGACGTGTACGTAGCCTCTGCCTAAAGTTAACCTGGCTCGTAGAGTAGTTTAAAGCATGTGACCTTTCCCCCACCACCTCGGACATGAACCTTCTACTGTGGTGTCGTGTGGACGGTACTTAACGGGTATCCTGCGTTTGCCTTTCCGTTTTTGTTTGAAAAGTCTTTAAGGGTATTTACATCAATATTTATTGATATACAAATTGAATATAAATAATAAAACATATTTTATATACAATTTTATTATCAAAATAGTAATAATATATTACATTATATTAAACAATTAAATGTAAATGAAAAAATATACGGGTACATATGTTTGAAAATACCTCTAATTTCTTCTTGATTCACTCATTCGTATTTTTCAGGCATCCTGTCTAGGTTACCTTCACCAGTGAGGCTGTATTAGCGAATTTCCCCTATAGGGAAGAAGCTATTACCGGAGGTCTCATGGTAAGACTTAAGCCCGAGACCATGATAACTTTTCATTTTGAGGTCCCCAGATGCCAAAAACACCATTCGTTCAAATTTATATATATATATATATATATATATATATATATATATATATATGTGTGTCTGTAAGCACGATAACTCTCGTAAAAAAGGTCCGATCTTAATGAAATTTGGTACAAACGTGTAAAGTACCATTTATTTGAACGAGTTCGAAAACCAGACGAATCGCACCATCCAAAGGGCGGTTTTGGGGGGGTTTTGTACCCCAAAAATGGGTTTTTTTGGGTTTCCACATGTAATTTTTATTTAAATCAAATTTTAATTTTGACCATTGAATTCAGCATAAACAAACAAACAATTTGGTATCTTGATCATTGCTCTACGTCAATTGGTTACTGAGATATTGAAAGTGCTAAACACAGTACGTTGTCTAATGTTATTCTTATGGAGAAAAAGAAAAAATGTATATCTCGCTTATTTATGAAAATAAACTGACAAAATTTGGTATATGGCTTCATCTGGTTGTGGTTTTTTGTTGTTTGCACAAAAAAACAATTTTTCGCCTATAGTTCCCGTAGCAGCAAACCTAGGTACTCGGTCCCCATGTTATTCTTATGGAAAATAATTCAAATGTTATATATCGCTTATTTATGAATGTATATAGATGAAACTTGGTATGGGACTTCACTTAGCTGAGTTCTATTGATATTTGCATAAAAACCCATTATTTTGTGTTCCTTGTTGCAGCAAACCTGCGTACTCATCCCCAATGTTATTCTTATGGAGAATAATTCATATTTTAAATATCGCTTGTTTGTGAATATATTTCTTATGAATCTTGTTAAGTGGCTTAATGTGTTATGTTATAATTCATTGGAAATTCACTGAGTATGCAGGTTTGCTGCGACGGGTGTATTTTGTGCTCCAGGCTACCTTGGCAAGGTTACCTTCACCAGTGAGACTGTATTTTGTGCTCCAGGCTACCTTGGCAAGGTTACCTTCACCAGTGAGACTGTATTTTGTGCTCCAGGCTACCTTGGCAAGGTTACCTTCACCAGTGAGACTGTATTTTGTGCTCCAGGCTACCTTGGCAAGGTTACCTTCACCAGTGAGACTGTATTTTGTGCTCCAGGCTATCTTGGCAAGGTTACCTTCACCAGTGAGGCTGTATTTTGTGCTCCAGGCTACCTTGGCAAGGTTACCTTCACCAGTGAGACTGTATTTTGTGCTCCAGGCTACCTTGGCAAGGTTACCTTCACCAGTGAGGCTGTATTTTGTGCTCCAGGCTACCTTGGCAAGGTTACCTTCACCAGTGAGACTGTATTTTGTGCTCCAGGCTACCTTGGCAAGGTTACCTTCACCAGTGAGGCTGTATTTTGTGCTCCAGGCTACCTTGGCAAGGTACCCTTCACCAGTGAGACTGTATTTTGTGCTCCAGGCTACCTTGGCAAGGTTACCTTCACCAGTGAGACTGTATTCTGTGCTCCAGGCTACCTTGGCAAGGTTACCTTCACCAGTGAGGCTGTATTTTGTGCTCCAGGCTACCTTGGCAAGGTTACCTTCACCAGTGAGGCTGTATTTTGTGCTCCAGGCTACCTTGGCAAGGTTACCTTCACCAGTGAGGCTGTATTTTGTGCTCCAGGCTACCTTGGCAAGGTTACCTTCACCAGTGAGGCTGTATTTTGTGCTCCAGGCTACCTTGGCAAGGTTACCTTCACCAGTGAGGCTGTATTTTGTGCTCCAGGCTACCTTGGCAAGGTTACCTTCACCAGTGAGGCTGTATTTTGTGCTCCAGGCTACCTTGGCAAGGTTACCTTCACCAGTGAGACTGTATTTTGTGCTCCAGGCTACCTTGGCAAGGTTACCTTCACCAGTGAGGCTGTATTTTGTGCTCCAGGCTACCTTGGCAAGGTTACCTTCACCAGTGAGGCTGTATTTTGTGCTCCAGGCTACCTTGGCAAGGTTACCTTCACCAGTGAGACTGTATTTTGTGCTCCAGGCTACCTTGGCAAGGTTACCTTCACCAGTGAGGCTGTATTTTGTGCTCCAGGCTACCTTGGCAAGGTTACCTTCACCAGTGAGGCTGTATTTTGTGCTCCAGGCTACCTTGGCAAGGTTACCTTCACCAGTGAGGCTGTATTTTGTGCTCCAGGCTACCTTGGCAAGGTTACCTTCACCAGTGAGGCTGTATTTTGTGCTCCAGGCTACCTTGGCAAGGTTACCTTCACCAGTGAGGCTGTATTTTGTGCTCCAGGCTACCTTGGCAAGGTTACCTTCACCAGTGAGGCTGTATTTTGTGCTCCAGGCTACCTTGGCAAGGTTACCTTCACCAGTGAGACTGTATTTTGTGCTCCAGGCTACCTTGGCAAGGTTACCTTCACCAGTGAGGCTGTATTTTGTGCTCCAGGCTACCTTGGCAAGGTTACCTTCACCAGTGAGGCTGTATTTTGTGCTCCAGGCTACCTTGGCAAGGTTACCTTCACCAGTGAGACTGTATTTTGTGCTCCAGGCTACCTTGGCAAGGTTACCTTCACCAGTGAGGCTGTATTTTGTGCTCCAGGCTACCTTGGCAAGGTTACCTTCACCAGTGAGACTGTATTTTGTGCTCCAGGCTACCTTGGCAAGGTTACCTTCTTCCTAATCTGCATAGTTTAAACGCCAACGGGGTTAATGTATACCCAAAGGTAAAGGTAAACACTATTGTCGTCATTATGTTGTGAGAAATATTATCCAGCAAACCTGATAAAAATGTCTGAAAATGTGTTTAATTAGTATTGTTATTTACAGTGTGATAAAAAGCATCATTCGTAACTCGACTGTCGCGCGGAAAACACGATAACGTACCGGAAAACACGATAATGTACCGGAAAACACGATAACGTACCGGAAAAGGCCACTTTCGGCACTAGTAATGATATACACTATTCTGTCTTCAAAACTGTTGACGAATCCCTTTCTGATAGTCTACCGAAGTATTCTTGAGTATGGTCGCTGTTTTCAGTTTTCTGGTAATTAAAATCACATAGCTGATCAGATTGCAATATTTTATAATAGGATTTAGGGGCCATACACATATTACGTACCTCACTTGAGGGGGGAGGGGGTATGGCGTAGCGTTATGCTGCGTTATGTGGGGAAGGGGGGGTTGGATCAACGTTACGTAACTCACACATATTAACCCTAAGAGCTCGCACTCCCGTATCTATTGCTACTGTTATAATTTTTCAAAATTAAAAAATAATCAAATTGATAACTAAATCATCGTTACAGTTAGTTATTTAAAAAATACTTCCGTCATACTTTTTTAATAACATTTAAACTGAAAATAAATACATAACGTGTTTTAAGTTCTGTATTGCTTTACACCTATGTTTTGTGTTGTTTTAGAGTGTGAAATCATGACTTGATACAGTATTGTCTACCACATCTTTAGTTTTTTTAAGGTGTTTTGTATTTGTATTAGTTATAAAAAATGTTGTTAAGTTTTAGCTGAGATAGTTTATTTTGTTGTTTATATTATTAGTAACAGTCTTGTTTGTATGTATACATTTTGCTTTAAAGTAAGTTGTTAAAAGAAAGTCATTCGAAGTTTAATGTTTAATTAAAACCATATTCTAAATTGCTAATAACACGATGTTTAAGAGATTTACGATTGCGTTGCCTACTACGATTGCGTTACGTAGCACATTGGGAGGATATGGTCAAGCGTTATGGTGCGTTACATGGGGGAGGGGGTCTGAAATGACGAAAAATGCGTTACGTAATATGACTATGGCCCCTTAACTTGATACTTTTGATTGATAACCTTAGGTTATATGAAAAGAGCTTTCCTCAGTTTTTCTCACCCAGACCTTGGCACATGGTTCATAGACGCAGACTGACGGGTTCCTCAAAAGTTCCTGGGACGTTTTGGCTTTGCTATGACTCGTAGATGATTGACTAATATTTCGAATTAATCGAAATGAACAACGTTATTCGCACACAAAATCAGTTGTTGGTACAACATTATATTTAAATTAAACGTTTTAAGACCGAGTTTAAATTTTAAATTACGGTTTTGTAAACTAGATTTACCCCGGATGTGATTATAATACCTAAGTATAACTTTATAAAAAAGTTGGCCCAAAATACTAAATAAACAGTCAGAAATAATGTTAAAGACCATTGCCCTAACATCGCTTCAAACTAAGAATGTTGCTTACATTAATGCACATTTCCCCCTTAAATTCTAATGGGAAAAACGCTTTAATATTTGCGTTTACAGAATTTCCAATAAATTAACGTTTTATTACGCTTTCCGTTATTAATAAACTCGTAACCGTTTAAGAGTAGCCCACCAAGAAGAATCCATTGAATGGAATGGAAAAAAATACTTTACATTTTCGGTTACTGGTTCCACCTGAATTTACGTACCCTCAAATAATTCGGAGCATCCAACCTACATGGTTGTAAGACATGGTTGGCGTTGGGTCAGATGTTTCTGGCGTCCGTCACTTTGGACCTTTGCCAGAAAATCATCTGTTTTGGTGCTCTTCCGCCGACCTTCTATCCAATCAACGTTAACCCCAGTACTTTAAAGCGCGAAATTCTTTATTTATTTGTTTGTTCATTTAAGTTCCAATTGAGTGTACAGGCTAAACAAATAAGTCGCTTGACAAACTATATGGCAATTCAAGCAAGGCAGCCGACTTTAATCCAGATGCTTTGTTAAGAGATAGTTTGTGCTCATTACTTGATTGTGAAGTTTTAGAAGTTATAATATAATCACTTGGAAAAACCTTTTATTTGACCTTTTTTAAAAATGTCTCACGGGATTATTAGGTCTAATGGCGTGTCAGAGACATTATCAGCTTCTGACATAAATGTTGTTATTCAAACACAGCAGACGTTGTGCAGTCCCCACTCCCCACACTCTCAAATATGTTTTAGGAATTGTAGGATAATTTTATGTTCCGTCTAAGAAATTAAATAAAATGTTCTAAGACGACTGTGAGTGTAAAATAACTATAGAACAGACACTAACTATGGAGGGTTTAAAGTCAATGACCTGAGTGCCGTTTACTTTGGCCTTTTTCGTGACTTGACAGAGAGTCCCATCACTAATGAAACTAGGGTGAGGGAGAGAACTCCCTAGCTTTCATCAATGATTACATGTATATGTAGTCATTGCTTTCATTTTGACGAGTCCAGCCTCACCAAAAATGTTTTTCACCTGACCCTTCGGTCTACTCTGGGACGCTTTGTCCTTCAATAAAATTTTCTAGGGGTTACCGTTTTTATGCAAAATATATTTTGATTTCCGCCAACAAAAACCCATTTGGGATTTTCTAACGGGCTGGGTTACAAATACCAAGACTAAAAAATATAAAGGTTCTTCGGTTTTCGATAAAAACACGATTTCTGAACTAAGCTCAAATTTGGGCAGGTGAGTGGGGGGGGTGGCGCCAGACTGCCGGCGCCGCCTTCGCCCCCCGCCCCCGAATCTCCACCGCCCCCGACCTTTACCACCCCCGGACCACCCCTTACTAGCACATCTGCCCCCAGTTATCACCCGGAGTAATAATGAACCAATCGGACCAATGATAACACAATCCGAAACCAATCACCTATTCTTCTAACCATATTTTCGTCACGATCATCGAACTTAATCATCGCTAGCGTACTTAAGAGACAAGTTGTATTGGACAGTAGGCCTACGAGCTCCCGAACCAAGGCCGGCAGTCGGTAAGTGAACTATGAGGTCGATGTCTTTCTGATAAATGTCGCAATGAGAACTTTAACAAACAGGCTCACGAGTCCCTATTCATATTTTTGTTCTAACTATAATAACTTTTACTCAAAATAAATGTTCATACGTGTGGTTGCTTTTTACTTTCTCCCCTTATACATAGTATGTGGAGAAAGTATTGTTTTCGTAAAAATTTTCGAATTTGAGTTGTTAGTAGAAATATTCGTTTTGGTGCTCCCTGAACCCAAAAAAGTGGTTTTTACGTGATGTCTGTCTGTGTGTGTGTGTGTGTGTCCGTTTGTGTGTGTGTGTGTGTGTGTGTGTGTGTGTGTGTGTGTGTGTGTGTGTGTCTGTGTGGATGTGTACAGAGCTAGAGCCCTAACAAATGGACAGATTTTTATGAAATTTGGTATGTATGTACTAATCCTCGATATCTCCAGGTGTTTTTTTCATTTTTTTGAATTTTCGATTTTTAAGGGTAATTATCCCCCAAAAACCGCCAAAAAACATGAAAAATCAAAATTTCTCATAAACGGCTCTAACGATTTTGATTAAACTTTAGTCGTTTGTAGAACTTTAGTTTTCCAACAAAATGACACCACCCGCATTCCTTTAAAAATTCGGGTTCAGAAATTACAGGACTTAAAACATCAAAAATTCAGTTTTTTGGATTTTTCATAAAAATACATAAATAAAACCAAATATTACTATTCACCATTAAAAAGAGCTCAAAAAACTAAATAATTTAGTATTTTGAATTACTATTATACAATTGCTGGTTTCGGATAAAATTGAAATTTTCATTTTGCGGTAAACGCAGTACGTTGTCCAATGTTATTCTTATGGGGAATACAAAAATTACTATTTCTCTCTTATTTACTGATCAATTTCATTCAAACTTGATATGCTTGTCAATTTAGCATTGACCAACAGAGGAAATTCGAAATATGTTGCCCCTTAATAACCCTGGGGGGGAATAGGGGGCATTTTCCCTCTTAAAACCACGAGTGTAGCAATGGATTCTGTAGTGCCTCCAAAGCAGGGATTTGGGTGGATGTTTTTTAAAACAATTTGTTAACAAGATTTTCTGTACATTCGACCGTGCTTTGTATTCTATATTTAGTAAATAAAAATTAATTTATTCATTAAAATTGGGCTAAAAGGGAGAAAGTCTGTGTCAGTTTCCTGATACCGTTTATTATTCCAAAACTAACAAAATATTTACCGGTTAAAAACTGGTGGAAGGGATATTTAAGGGTTTTCAAAAATTATACATTGGAGTAAAACCTTCCTAGAACGTATAATTCCAGTCACTAATTATGCCTCATGAAACACTTAATAATTGAACAATAATATATTGACGTTTTGCAATAATGAATCGTGTTGTTTACCACACTCATATTTCTTATCAATTCAAAACCAATAAAAGTAAAATTAACTGTCATTCGCATTATTTATAAGTCGTAACAATTTTGTTAACATTTCCAATATCTATAATATTATAAAGAAGAGGTGATTTCTGTCTGTCTGTCTACCTGTCTGTCTGTCTGTCTGTCTGTCTGATGTTCCGGATGAACGCAAAAACTACTGAACCGACTGGGCTGAAACTTTACACATAGGTAGATCTTGAACCCATGCAACATATAGGCCTATTCACTTCCTTATAATCCCCTCGGGCTACGCCCCGTAAACGTCTTAAGTTTCAATGTTTACATTTCAGAAGAAAGTAAACAGTCAGAAACTGTAATGCGAACAGCTGTGGACACTTACATTTGACAGATTAAAGAGCAGAAGCAAGAACAACAGCTGTTTCAAGCTAACTAAAATGAAATTTGCATTGACTATAGAACGGGTAAGGAAAACCCCTGTGCGAAGAACGTGTACATCAAGTATATATATATATATTTATTTCAATATACCGTATAATTAATCTATATATAAATAAAATTAGAGTTTTGTCTGTACATTGCTTGGAATTATGAAATTTTTGCATATTTTCACGTTTTACACCCTAGGGAAACCAAAACAAATCTTATCTCAATTTATGTCTGTCTGTCTGACTGCCTGTCTGCCGGTAACGCTCAAAGACGTGTTTTTGTTCGCTTTTCACTGGAAAACGGGTGCACTGACATTAATAACACTTTGTTTCTTTGTTCTATATATGCGTGAAAAGGTTTTAGGGCACTATAAACTGGCATACACCTTTTTAAAAATAATGGCGGCCGCTCAAAAACGTGATTTTGTGCGGTTTTGGCTATGTTTTGTTCGCTTTTCACAGGAAAACGGGTGCACCGATTTTATGCAACTTTTTTTCTATGTTCTATATGTGCGTTAGAAGGTTTTAGGCTAATTGGATTGTTTTAAATTACCTTAGGACACTGCCCCATAGGGTTTTAAAGATCCTATGCTATTCTTATGGACAAAGCATTTATTTATATTGAACCAGATGATGGCATAGTTATTCTATAAATAGGTTTTTTAGTTCTTTTTTAAAACGTTGAGTGAAGATTGGTAATAAATAACATTAGTGGATATATGATCTAAATCTATATTTGTCAGACTCATGCATTCACTGACATAGTGATCACTTTATCTAAGAAACGACAATGTCTATTGAAGATAAAATTTTGGATGGTGGTTCCCCTTATGCTGCAGATTCACAATAAGAATACGTTTAAAAAAGTCCTATAGGGTTCTTCGCTAATTTACTTTTATGGCAATTTTATGAGTATTAGTACTTACTGGACCTTTGTAAGTTAATTTTCGGTAGGATCATAACTAATTCATCAGAAAAAAACGCAAGCCTATTCCTGTTACGAAAATGTTTAAGGGCTTCGCCCCCCGGAATTTCAAAATAAAATATTTTAACAATCTTGCACATACTCTTGGACTGATGGATCTGAAATTCGGTAGGAATGTAGCTGATAGCTCAGTGCAGACATTTACCTACTCCAGACACAAATATACTCAATGAATCTGGCCCAATAGCCTTTAATATAAGTGCGTTAGTCATAACACACCAACTACTGAACCAGTAGAGCTGAAATTTGATGCCTTAAAGGAAATAAGAAACAACATCAAGGGGAGTCACGGTGTTGTTCTCTGGAGATCTCACACAGACCCTTTGTCGTAAGTGAGACATAAGTGGACGAGTCTACGCCTCTCTAAAAATATATTTTATGTAGCCGACCAGTGAGCGTCTGAACTTAACAGTAAATATGAAAATGTATTTTTGAGAAGATTAAGGGGTTGATCAGTTTTCTTATGCGCTTTTAAAAGTTGAGATTGGGACATCGAAAAACAAATTAAGTTCTCAGAATCATCTATTCTTCACTCGGCACTATCGATGAATCACAGGATTTATTGATTTACAGTTTGTTACACCGAGGTTCATAAACAGTTTAATCTGGAAAGTGCCTGGCTCTGTGATTGTGCCATCCTCACGTCCACCAATGAAAAAGCAACAGAGATCAACACAAATGTAGGTCTATTCCAAAGGGAGTAACGGACATATACAATATTTAATACCATTCATTTAACCATGAATATACCACTGTTAGAACAGTTCGTATATATTGATTTACATTTATTTAAATAAATTTAAGTTCCTCGACTTGACAACAGTACCCGAATTATCTGCCATAGTATATTTCGTTAACTTTAATTTAATTCTACTTTAAAAGTGTAAAATGTAATTTTAATATGGTAAAATTATGTGGGATTGTAATATTTTTAGTTAATCTACCATTTATATACAACCCGTACGAAGGACGGGTACATCAGCTAGTTTCTAATATAGTTCTGACCTTGTTAATTAACGATTTATAAAAGGGCTCCGTTTGAAAATACCGTTTTAAAATTAATTTAAAACCACGCAACCTGAACGTAAGGGCAGAAATTGGCAACAAGACGACAATGGTTTACGTAAAACCTTGTTCATTTCATGCTAAAGGCGTCAACATTGAGAAAGAAGTCGTTTGATTACTTAGCAAGTCGTCAAGGAGGTAAAACTTAGCAGCCAGACCGTGACTAACATTGCTCACGTGTCTACAATGGTCGTTTGGTTACTTAGCAAGTCGTCAAGGAGGTAAAACTTAGCAGCCAGACCGTAACTAACATTGCTCACGTGTCTACAATGGTCGTTTGGTTACTTAGCAAGTCGTCAAGGAGGTAAAACTTAGCAGCCAGACCGTAACTAACATTGCTCACGTGTCTACAATGGTCGTTTGGTTACTTAGCAAGTCGTCAAGGAGGTAAAACTTAGCAGCCAGACCGTAACTAACATTGCTCACGTGTCTACAATGGTCGTTTGGTTACTTAGCAAGTCGTCAAGGAGGTAAAACTTAGCAGCCAGACCGTGACTAACATTGCTCACGTGTCTACAATGGTCGTTTGGTTACTTAGCAAGTCGTCAAGGAGGTAAAACTTAGCAGCCAGACCGTAACTAACATTGCTCACGTGTCTACAATGGTCGTTTGGTTACTTAGCAAGTCGTCAAGGAGGTAAAACTTAGCAGCCAGACCGTAACTAACATTGCTCACGTGTCTACAATGGTCGTTTGGTTACTTAGCAAGTCGTCAAGGAGGTAAAACTTAGCAGCCAGACCGTAACTAACATTGCTCACGTGTCTACAATGGTCGTTTGGTTACTTAGCAAGTCGTCAAGGAGGTAAAACTTAGCAGCCAGACCGTAACTAACATTGCTCACGTGTCTACAATGGTCGTTTGGTTACTTAGCAAGTCGTCAAGGAGGTAAAACTTAGCAGCCAGACCGTAACTAACATTGCTCACGTGTCTACAATGGTCGTTTGGTTACTTAGCAAGTCGTCAAGGAGGTAAAACTTAGCAGCCAGACCGTAACTAACATTGCTCACGTGTCTACAATGGTCGTTTGGTTACTTAGCAAGTCGTCAAGGAGGTAAAACTTAGCAGCCAGACCGTAACTAACATTGCTCACGTGTCTACAATGGTCGTTTGGTTACTTAGCAAGTCGTCAAGGAGGTAAAACTTAGCAGCCAGACCGTAACTAACATTGTTCACGTGTCTACAATGGTCGTTTGGTTACTTAGCAAGTCGTCAAGGAGGTAAAACTTAGCAGCCAGACCGTAACTAACATTGCTCACGTGTCTACAAATGGTAGGAAACTGGTAGTTACAATGGCAAAATATTTTCGCGGGTTATCATAAGCATTGAAAAAACTCCAAACCTAGTTTAATGACGTCGACTTTAGCTAATTAATACACTACACTGTGCTTAAGTAAAATATATAAATTGGCGATGGGACCAAATTTATTCTTTGCGTTTTCAAAATTCTACCATAAGCTAATAATGCTTATTTTTTTGAAAAGCATGATTATGAAAGCACTGCAAATTTACCGACGATCTATCACTCACAAATCGAACTTATTTAGCGTTAAAGCACGATCAGAAAATGGTTTTAATATTGATAATTCCACTCAGAATCATTACAAAACTCAATTTCAGCAAGTATATTTCCTTACAATCGACACGCTACAAATCATATGGCGTGAAAATGTATTAGCTTTAGACAATACAATTTGTTATGTTAATCATATGCACCTAAATCAATCCTCATCATGATCAAGCGCCTTGAAGAAGTGGCATTTTAATAACTTTAAAAATACACAACACCGCATTATTAAGTAATCTAGGAAGTTTTCTGTCAATACCTTATCTCGTTTCGAAGGCTCAACCAGGCTCGGGTCAGTGATAAGCGTTATCAGTGCGTGTTGACGCTACATTATTGATTCAATCTCCAACAGCTGAATTCGCGGAATATTATGGAGGTGTATGAAAGCTGGAGTAAAAATATAATGTTATTAAAGATAAAGTGCCCGGGGACCGAGCTTTGCTCTGATAAATCTATGCAATAACATAATATTTCACCACGAGAGTTATACTTTGAAAGTTCACCGGTTGTTTTAGACCAGTTGTTGTAACGCTTTTATTTTGAGTTGAAACGCCATTAGCCTTTTTAAATGAATCTAAAAAGTCTACCTTTAAAGTTATTTAGTAGGTTAAAATGAAATAAATTATTTACTAGTTTTTGCGCCGCTTTTGAAATAATTGTGTAAGCAATCCCAAAAGGAATTGAACATTATACCCACAATTTTTTACTGGATACCTTAATACCTTAATACACTGTAGATTATTTTTTTTGTGTTTTAGTCGTCTGCTTCAACTTCCAAACGTGTACGTGACAACTTGAAAACACACGCTGAGTCGTTTATTGTTTTAAAGTTAAATCAAATTAATACAAATCAAACTAAAAACTGCTAAAATGGAAATGTTAAATACAAAAGTACAATATTCTTAGTAATCACGATCCGTCTTACTTTTAGGTTTGTATTTTAACTGTAGAATAGACTGTTAAGTGAAAATATTCATTACACCGATATTGACTGAAAAATTGTAACCATTTGTAATTAGACTTTCATAATGTAATATTTAGTTGTATTGATATTTGTATAAACTAACAAACATATTATAAGTATAAAATTTAAGTTTGAAATATTGTAATATACATTCATTTTCAAACTGAACATAAGTATTAATTAAAAAAACCTAAAAAGGTATTGATCATTTAAGTGTACCTAGCTATTACATTTTTCCTACAAGAAAACTTAATTGTAAATTACAAGTTCAAGTTATACATAATTGTGTATTGCATTCGACCATTTGAACGATATTGTTTATCGAACATGTTAAAAACCTAAATAAAACTTTTTATTTATGTCCGTCAGAACACTTGCGATGTTTTGGACACATTTGGGACGAGAAAGCAACGAACTTATAATGAAGTTGATTCCTGAGAGATTAATGTCCCGTTAAACTTGCTTTCTTTGTCCCCCCCACCCCCAATAAAGCCCTGAAATGTAATAAAGTACACGTATTGGGTCTTAGGCCAGTGCCACAAAGACTACAGGATCTGAAGTAAAACATCAAAAGTGTTCTGATTGACATTTAAAAACAACTCAAAAAGACGAGAACCATGTTTGAGTACGGGATTGAACATGACCGAAAGCACGGAGTAAGTTTTTTCATGTTATGAAAATATTTATAATGGCCATGCAATTTTAAATTAAATTTTGTTTCTATAGGAAAACAATTCATAGTTAATTATGTAATACATAGTGTAGTAATGTATACATAATGTAATAATATAATAATGTATACATATATATACAGGGTGAGTCAGACCACCAGTCCAGCATGTATAACGAGAGAACGGTTTGGTCTAAAGTCGTCAAACAAAAACATTCCCCACTAAAACGCATATGGGCTATCTATTAAAAATATTTTCATCAAAATCTATGTACAGGATGTTCCAAAACTGAAGGTTTCGGGTTCGAATCTCAAAATATTTTCTAATGTAAACATAGAGAATATTATACATCATTTTAAAGGTCTTGTTAAAAGAAACACTTTGGCGAAAACAGAATTCACTTATCTTTATTCGTTTCAAAATGGCGGCCATTTTAGTGTAAAATATTGACATTTACGGAATACCCTGTATTTTCTAAACCACTACGCGTACCTTTTTCCCGACTTAAATTTCTTACTCGTGATAAACTCAGCTTTACTCTGGTATGCTACATGACAGGCTTTTTTGAGAAAATCTATATTTCAAAATAATATTTATTTTGAAAATACCCATACGCCCAAAATTCAAAAAAGTCAAATGGTAGCGTATATCAAAAAGCATACCATTGAAAAGGTCTTGTAAATCCTAGCAACTTTCTAATTTACACTAACCTTGTATCTTTTTTCGTTTTTCTGCAATCAGCAAAAAACATTATTTTTCCATATGAAATGCATGTTAATTGTACATAACACATAAAACGAATGTGGAGAGAGAATACATGCAAGTGTTATGCAAATTAACATGCATTTCATATGGGAAATAATGTTTTTCGCTGATTGCAGAAAAACGAAAAGAGATACAAGGTTGGTGTAAATTAGTAAGTTGCTAGGATTTACAAGACCTTTTCAATGGTATGCTTTTTGATATACGCTACCATTTGACTTTTTTTAATTTTGGGCATATGGGTATTTTCAAAATAAATATTATTTTGAAATATGGATTTTCTCAAAAAAGCCTGTCATGTAGCATACCAGAGTAAAGCTGAGTTTATCAAGAGTAAGAAATTTAAGTCGGGAAAAAGGTACGCGTTGTGGTTTAAAAATACAGGATATTCCGTAAATGTCAATATTTTACATTAAAAAGGCCGCCATTTTGAAACGAATAAAGATAAGTGAATTCTGTTTTCGCCAAAGTGTTTCTTTTAACAAGACCTTTAAAATGATGTATATTATTCCCTATGTTTACATTAGAAAATTTTGAGATTCCAACCCGTGACCTTCATTCAGTTTTGGAACATCCTGTACATAGATTTTGATGAAAATATTTTTAATAGATAGCCCATATGCGTTTTAGTAGGGAATATTTTTGTTTGACGACTTTAGACCAAACCGTTCTTTAGTTATACATGCTGGATGGGTGGTCTGACTCACCCTGCATATATATATATATATATAATATATTCTTTTGGCTACATCATTTGTAAATTTATATTAAAATAATTGTGTTAAAGACCTGTAAAGCAGTGTTACCTAAATTTATTTTTGTTGGGTATTCACAAACGGGTCTTGTTTTATTTTATTTTCACGTAATTGGTAATATATAAACGATGAATATAATAATATAATAAATATATAATATAATATAACTATATAAAGACATATCAACTTATAACAACACTGTATTACTTAATTTATGTGTTAAAACTTGATCCTATTGTAATGTACGAGGGTCGTTTTTTTATCAACCTCCGATGGGCCATAAATAAAAGGCAAGTGTACTTATCAAAATTATTTTCTTATAAAAGCAAAAGTAAGCATAAGTGTACCTATCTTTTGGTAATAAATAACTTTTTAGACACATTTATGGCCTATCGGAGGTTGATAAAAAAACGACCTCATAAGTAAAAGTGTTTCTCTCGTATGAGGATGTTTTATCTACTTAAACCCATTGAACGTCATTATATAATTCCATCCCATAGTCCACCTACATTTCAAATTCCAATGTAATGGGAATCATTTATTCATTTCCACCAAAATATTTACAACTATTCAGTTTATATCCCAACAATCGCTAGCACTCCGCTGTTCTTTGACGAGGGACCGCCATAAGGTTGGACAGTGAGATATCCAGACAGACGTCCACAAATTGGATGTCAACATTGTTACCGACCCTCGTTTGGTAACGAGAACAGGATGTCTAGAAGACGTGAATTATCTCTTGTTTGGGTTCAGCATTCGGTGTCTTCTTGAGCGACATATTTTTAGCGAATTTCCCCTATAGGGAAGAAGCTATTACCGTAGTCGGCATGGTAAGACCTAGGCCCGGGACCATGATAACTTTTCGTTTTGAGGTCCCCAGACCCCAAAAACACCATTCATTCGAAACTGTATATATATATATATATATATATATATATATATATATATATATATATATATATGTGTGTGTGTGTGTGTCCGTGGGTGCGATAACTCTCGTAAAAAGGTCCGATTTTGATGAAATTTGGTACAAACGTGTAAAGCAGCATTTATGACTATAAGTTCGAAAACCAGACAGATCAACCTATCCGAAGGGGGGTTTTGGGGGGTTTTGTACCCCAAAAATGGGTTTTTTGAGTTTTTTACATATAATTTTTGAAAAAGTACAATTTTATTTTTTTCCATTGGAATAAGCTTAAAAATACCTACAATTTGGTGTTTTAATCATTGCTCTATGTCAATTGGTTAGTGAGATATTGAAAGTGCTAAACACATTACGTTGTCCAATGTTATTCTTATGGAGGATAAGAAAAATTCGATATCTCGCTTATTTATCAACTTATCCTGACGAAACTTGGTATATTGCTTCATTTCACTGTGGTCTATTGATATTTGTACAAAAACCCATTTTTTGGCCGATAGTTCCCGTAACAGCTAACCTGCATACTCAGCCCAATGTTATTCTTATGGAGAATAAGTAACGTGTTATCTCCTTTAATTATGAACATAAATTAATAGAACTTGGTATGTGGCTTTACCTAGTTGAGTTATATTGATATTTGTATAAAAACTCATTTTTAGTGTTCCTTATTTCAGCAAACCTGCATACTCATCCGCCATGTTATCTTATGGAGAATAATTAAAATGCCATATATCGTTTATTTATGAATGTATATTGATGAAACTTGGTATGTGGCTTTATGTGGTATTAAGATCAATTAATATGCATTGGAAATTCGCTGAGTATGCAGGTTTGCTGCTACGGGGGATTGTTTATTTTTTCGTGTGTTAATATTTTACGTTAAAGTTACTACAGTTGTGTTTGTATAATAACATCGCTATGGAAAGAGAAAACGTGTAAGGCATTAAACTATAATATTATTTTCTGAAATACGTTAAAATATAAAGAAACATGCTATGACGTGTTAAACTTGTAATTTGTATTTTAATCGTTGTTATTATTTTTGTAACTCGTTGCATTATGTCTTCGATATAAAAATAACAATAACCTCATAATGATGAATTCCTTTGGTATAAACATATCCCCATCTACCAAGCCGCTTTAAGTCTATCATAAACGACCGAAACTGGTCGTGGACATATTGGTTTTCGAGACCTTTCTGTCACATTTGCGATTGTAGGACTGAAGATCCTAGGGTAGCCCGATCAAGGGTCGGTCGTAAAATATTTTGGCGAGGCTTGACTCAGGGTCCCCTCCCTAGCCCTCATTAGTCCTGGGATCTTTTGTCAAGCCTCGAAAAACAGGTATACGGCACTCTGGCCTCCGCCTCTACCTGCCAGGGGGGACCGCTGGGACTAGCTGTTCTCGCCGACCACGGCCCTATCCATCTCCTCTTTTGTAATTAGTTTCACCATTGACTATAAATACTGAAGTAGACTTCTCATTGCCATTATAAAATGTGTCCCTAGTTTTGTGTATGCCAGGATTGAAAGAGGTCGTAGTTTACAATAACCACCAACAGAGTACACTGCTGTCAACTATTACTTATCCTCTCAAGGAGGGGATAATACAACAGTTGGTGTGTCAGGAAGCAAACATAAGTTGATTATTACTTGTTTTCTGGGGTGGAAATATTTTAAAAGTTAACGTAAATAACTAAAATAAATAGTTGACACAATGTTGATAGCAGCACAATCTGTCGGTGACCCAATCAAATTACTTCAATTTTAAATTCTAGCATACACTAAAAGTGGGACAGCTGGACTATATGGATGGGATGTTTCCTTCAGTATTTATAGTCAATGGTTTCACGCTCACAGTCGTGTTATAGGATTTGTGTTCCAAATCTTGGACTAAAACTTTATGTTTTTCTGCTAGTCTTAAAACAAATTATTAAACTTATCGAACACATGTTAAAACAGACAAAAAATAAGTAGGCTATGTATTATTTTTATAGCAACCAGACTATGGATAAATTTATATAGAGTATAACTTTACATAAACGCGCCAAATCAAAACTGAAAAAAATGGAACAAAATTTGTTTTTACTCTACTAGTAAAGTCAAAATTACATTTCATTTTCTTTCCTAAATGTGTTTTTTCCACAGAAATCACTCTCACAGTTTTTTTATACTTGTATAATATTTATCTCGCAATTAACCTGCGTATTCAGTGAACGTATTATTGTAATGTCAATAATATACTTCTACAGTTGTAGTACAAATACATTTTCTGTTCGCATCCATCTTAAGAGTTTAAAATTATGTCACAGAAATAGTAACTAGTTCTATTGTCTTTACATTATATCCCGAAATGTGCATTTTGTTTTAGCGAATTTCCCCTATAGGGAAGAAGCTATTACCGTAGGTCTCATGGTAAGACTTAAGCCCCAGACCATGATAACTTTTTGTTTTGAGGTCCCCAGATGCCAAAAACACTATTCGTTCAAATTTATATATATGTGTATATATATATATATATATATATATATATATATATGTGTGTGTGTGTCCGTGAATGCGGATAACATGAGTAAAAAACGTCCGATTTCGATGAAATTTGGCTCAAATATGTAAATTAACATTCATGACTTTAAGTTCGAAAACCAGAAAAATCGGACCATGGGAAGGGGGGTTTATGGGGTTTTTAAATTTTCCAAAAATCAGTTTTTTGCATTTTTCACCCTAAAATTTTTAAAAAAACTTAATTTTGGTTTTGACCATGTTATAGAGCTTGAAAAAACAAATAATATAGTTTTTTTAATTATTAACCTAGGTTGAGTGGTTGCAGAGAAAATCCAAAAAACCTACTCATAAAATCTCTCATGTTAATCTTATGGGAAAAAGGTTTTTGGTTTTTCCTCAGTTCATTTCAATGTAAACTTCACATTTGCTTTTACCAATCTGTTTATTTCCACAAAACAATCATTTTGGTGTTTAAATTTTGATTCTACGCCCAACCATTGCAGAGATATTCAAAGTGCTAAACACAGTACGTTGTCCAATGTTTATCCTTAAGGAGAATAAATAAAATTTGATATCTCAATTATTGATGAATGTATGTTGATGAAACTTGATATGTGGCTTCACGTAGTACTCGTATATTGATATTTGCACAAAAAATTGAGTTTTTGTTAATTATTCCCTTAGCAGCAAACCTGCGTACTCAGCCCCCATGTTATTCTTATGGAGAATAAGTCAAATGTATTGACTCCCTTAATTATCAACATAAATTAATAAAACTTGGTATGTAGCTTCACTTGGTTGAGTTATATTGATAATTGCATAAAAACCCATTTTTTTGTTCCTTGTTGCAGCAAACCTGCTTACTCAGCCCCCCATGTTATTCTTATGGAGAATCACTAAAATGTTATATAGCGCTTATATATGATTGAATATTGATGAAACTTGGTATGTGGCTTCGCCTAGTTAAATTCTATTTATATTTGCATAAAAACCAATTGTTTGTGTTCCTTATTTCAGCAAACCTACGTAATCATTACCTATGTTATTCTTATGGAGAATAATTAAAATCGCTTATATGTGAATATATTTTTATGAAACTTGGTATGCGGCTTTATGTGGTATTAAGACATATATTATGCATTGGAAATTCGCTGAGTATGCAGGTTTGCTGCGACGGGGGTATTTTAATAACATCCTCAGTCAACATTGATAAAGACAGGACATGTAATTAACCACAAAATAAGAATACATAATTCTTTATTGAGAAATAGAAAGATTCAGAAAACTGTTTTAAAAATTGAAATGGCTAATTTAAAAAGCTATAACAAGACTATATTACATAAACTAAATAAATATTTGCATTATTAGTGAATTTCCTTTGGAAAGTGAACTATTAGCATGACCCGCACGGTGAAACTTAAGCCCGGGACCACCATAGAAGTTCCTAACGTGACCCCCTGAACACGTTTTGGGGGGTCGTTCAAAATTGTATATATATATATGTGCATGCACTCTAGCGGTTGCATTTTTTGATCGATTAACTTTAAATTTGGTAGGGACGTTCCTTTCTGTAATCAGTTGGACAAGTTCGTTGGGCAAAACAATCGGAAAACTGTAAACCCTTTTTTTGGAGATTAATCTTTCAAATTTCAAGTTTTGGGCCCAAAAAGGGTCAGAAAAGCTCCGGATGTAAATTTAATGCATGTAAAAAGATGGGAATTAGTGAGGCGAAAGTTTTAATCCATCTCTCGTCATTCTAGCATAAATATTTACCGAGTTATTAAAGAAAATGTGTTTCGACTAAACACAGTACTTATGGGGGTTTTACACTAGAAAAGCCTGTTATTCATTTGTTAGAGTCCTTTTATCATCCCCAGCAACTCACACCTACTTTCAAGCCTGCCTTATGTGTAAAGAATAAAAACTTCAGATGAGGCAGAGTATTGGAGCAAGTTTAGGGGCTATTGCCCCTTCAAGCCACTAGTAAACTATAATTGCTCTTGCGCAACTCACGCATTGAAACACCTGTTTTGATTTAGTTGTAATCATCACTGTAGGTGTCCCTAGGACGTTGAAAAATAAATAAATGATTATCGCCCAATAAATTATAGTTTTTATGGTTTAAATTGTGTGTCTATTTGTCGAATTAGCGGTGAAGGTAATCTTCAAAATTATTGTCTAATTATTGGTTTCGATGAAGTTTTAAGGTAGATATGGTGAACCGGAAAGCCTATATGGAGAAATCTATCTATATTATTAATACGCTACATGAAACTTGGTAAACAATAAGGCTTTTTCGTCACCCCCACACTAAAACGCGCGTCTAGGTGTGCAGATGTGCAAACTGGCTTTCGATTTAGGCCTCGGGACTTCCAAGTCTCCAAGTTCATATGGAGGAGAGTTTTATTTGGTTTGTGTCACATGTGATTTTTCTTCAAAAATGTACCAGCTGGTCCTCTAATCAGACAATTATATCAGCTGCGTTCGAAACAAAAATAACAAACCCGTTTTTCATACAAAAATCCCGTGTTATCCCTTTAAATCACCTTAACAAATCCCTTTTTATCCCGCTTTTAATCTGAGATCATTGATATGTTTTCCGCTAAATTACATAATCATACCCAAAAACACAAAGTGTTGACGGGTTGCCAAGTCCTAAAATTATATGATATCAAAATGTATTCCAAGTCAAAGATAGCACCTTTGTTCTGAGATTGTTTATCATCACAAATTACTTAAATATGTTAAAATAACAATGCTCGAAAGATTGTTGGTTATTTTCTATCTGTTCTTGGCCACAGATAATAAATTTTTATAATATTCAATTATAGTATTTAACTATACTTTATTTAGATTTTTAAATTTCAAAATAAAGATTTTGCATCAGTGAAGCTGCTGGCCAAGAACAGATAGAAAATAACCAACAATCTTTCGAGCATTGTTATTTTAACATATTTAAGTAATTTGTGGTGATAAACAATCTCAGATCAAAGGTGCTATCTTTGACTTGGAATACATTTTGATATCATATAATTTTAGGACTTGGCAACCCGTCAACACTTTGTGTTTTTGGGTATGATATCATTTGTTTTTTATATAATTGTTTATTAAAAAATTTTATAAATGAGATTTCAAGTTGAAATAAAACATAATATATATCAAGGATAAAATATTATAATATATTGAACATTAATTAAGATTAATTTACCTTAATTTTACCTAGATAGTTTTTAGAATTTTCTGGCAGTTTTTTAAACATTAAAGCTGCTCTTTTTAATTGTTATATTTATATTTTGAAGTATAGGAAATTATTCTAACCGTAATGAGGTGTTTGTTAAAAACTTATTAATTATCTGTTTATTATTATATTACATAGAGAATTCTTTCGGCGATACGACCGATATCGCTCCTGCCGACGACGAAGACGGTGTGAAAACCATTCAAAACAACAAATTATAACCGCGACGACGCGACGTGTTGTCCATTCCACATTGCCGCGGTATCGCTTCGCACGCCCAGCTAGGACACGCTCACGCTCATTTACAAGTGGAATTGAAGTGGTGGAATTGAGTAAGAGGGGGGGCTACTACCCGAGAATGGAACTACTTTAAATAAGGGGGTCTGGGATCTGTAGGCTTCCAGGCTCAACCTGTGGCGTTTGTCCCCTAACCGCCTATTGCCAAGGTCAATAATCTATTTTATGTATGTGGTATTAGGTTTTAGCACATGTTTCTGTTATGTACCAACGGCTATGTAGTCTATGCTTGAACCCAGCCCACGACCTCTCTCTCGCGTGATGAACATAATAAGGCTGTAAGCTCGATTCATCTATCGTGCATACATAAGTAAAGGTTTTACGTTTGTTATTTTAAAAATTTAAAATTTTAACAATCTACATTTGCATACCATTTTATCAGAAAATAGTACCCTTCTTAACCTGTAAATATTGATTGTTATGTAAGGCAATCAAATTTTATGGTTGAACAAAAAAAACCTTATTGTATGAAACAAATATAAATATAATTTATAAAGCTTTAATAAATGTCAATGATTAACGTCATGTAAACTAACCTGATATAAAACATTTATACCTCACACAGGTACTTCATATTATGGTCGGCTATATCGATAATATCGGTGAGGTTGGACGATATTCTCAGGTGGTCGGAGCGCATTGACAAATTAGCATAAATATTAACCTCAAAAATTTGAATTCTAAGAAATCTTGGCACTTTTAAGAACATAGCTTTAAGTAAATATTAGCTATTCCATAGTGCTTTTGCGGTAGATCTCACATTGACAAATTAGCATGAATGTTAACCTCAAAAGTTTTACTTCTAAGAAATCTTTGCATTTTTAAGAACTTAGCTTTAAGTAAATATTAGGTATCCCATAGTGCTTTGGGGTGGATCTAGATTTTAACAATCTATATTTGCATACCATTTTATCAGAAAATAATGTCAATCCTTGACGTATCACATCCACTTTTTTACCGCTACCATCAACCCCACCCGTCGCGTCGTTTTCCCTTGATTGACAGGGTCAGAAGACAGCCTTGTAGAAGATAGATTAGAATTTGACGTGTCCCATGCCAGCTAATCTGCGGAACGTATAAGGAAGGCAATTTGGTGTTTTATCCAGCATCCTGTTTTAATCCCACGGAGGGTTTGAAAATCCCGGAAATGGGATAAAAATCCAGCAAATTAAAACATTGGTTGCCAGCGCCTTCTCTTAAGATGGTGCAGCACTAGTTTCATGGTGTATTTTTCGGGTTACAGATCGGCCATAAGCTCGGTTCATCTATTCTGTTTCAAAATCAATGCTATTACCCGCGGCTTCACTCGTGAACAATTAAACCACATATATTAAACACAAATATTAATCTGACCAGTACTATACAATATTTGTTTACGTTATTAGGTCTGTATGTTAATGTGATATATAAGCTCATGCAAACTTTTACCTTAATAGGTTCAGTCGTGTTTGGGTGATGAAACATCCATCCATAAATACATCCAAACTGTCACATTTAGAATATTAGTATGACATATCTTTTATATATATGAAAATATAAGGGAAAATCTGTACTAAAAAGAGCAGTAAAAAAGAGCAAACTACCCACATAGGAAATAATGGAGATTGAATTAGGTTTTTTGTATTGTTCTGTTCTGAAATGCAGGGTGGGAACTACAGCCATTAGTTAATTATTATTAGTGAATTTCCTTTGGAAAGTGAACTATTAGCATGACCTGCACGGTGAAACTTAAGCCCGGGACCACCGTAGAAGTTCCTAACGTGACCCCCTGAACACGTTTTAGGGGGTCGTTCAAAATTTTATATATATATATATATGTGTGTGTGTGTGTGTGTGTGTTTGCACTCTAACGGTCGCATTTTTTGTCCGATTTACTTCAAATTTGGTAGGGACGTTCCTTTCTGTAATCAGTTGGACAAGTTCGTTGGGCAAAACAATCGGAAAACTCTAAACCCCTTTTTTTGGGGATTAATCTTTGAAATTTCGAGTTTTTGGGCCCAAAAAGGGTCAGAAAAGCCCCAGATGTAAAATTAATGAATGTAAAAAGATGGGAATTAGTGAGGCGAAAGTTTTAAGCCCTCTCTCGTTATTCTAGCATACATATTTACCGAGTTATTAAAGAAAACGTGTATCGGCTAAACACAGTACGTTGTCTTATGGGGGTTTTACACTAGAAAACCCTGTTATTCCTTCGTCAGAGTACTTTTATCATCCCCAGCAACCTCACGCCTACTTTCAAGCCTGTCTGGACCTTCTCCTAACCTTATAATGCGGAAAATTGTATTCCCAGCTTTGCAAGTAAATGAAACCAGGAGTATCAGAACAGCCAAAAAATCAATGTTTTCAGATTTCAATAAAAATTGGGCAAATGTATGTTTTTACACTTATTTTGAGTTTTAGAAGTTTTTATGTGGAAATTCACTTCCCCCACGTCAGCGTGCTGCGTGGGAACTCGTTTTCAATTACTGTACTGCAAAATGTTTGTGTAAGTGAGGTGTTATTGGCGCCCCTTGTCAACCCTCATCAAACTCGATGACAATCCCCAGAGCGAGGCTTGACACAGGAACCCAGCTCGACCCCTCATTAGTGCTGGGACCTTCGGTCAAGCCTAGCCAAAACAGGTAAATAATTCTCAGGTCAATTTTAACCCTGGGATCTTCAGTCCGTCTAACCACATTTGCAGCCACCTCGTAAACAGGATGATTTAAAATGGAAAATTACTTTGAAGATGAGCCTCTAAGGTTAGGTACCTATTGTAATTCACATTACGGTTAATATGGTGGTACTATAGTAAATTATAGCTGCTTGACGTGGCCTCAACCGCATAAACTACAGTACATATTTAATAACATACAAATAAATTCAACAAAATCAGAAATAAGTTTAATGCAAATATTTTCTAGAGCATTCACGTTGCAACAGTTTCCAAACGGGTTTGCTGGTTTATTCCCAATTTATGTATATATGGTTTGTGATTTAGATACTCAATTAGAACACGATTATTTTTTTCATATTGAAAACAATTAACACAGTGTATATTCTTTTGTGTACATGGATTTTCAAAGTTGGTAATTTCATCCAATTTGAAGACATCTAAGTTAAAATGCGCCTCACTGAATATTCAAGCCAGACGAGCAATGGAGTTATATAACGACTTATCTTTATCCCAGTTGTAATTTACTGAACATTACTTCAGATAACTTTCATAATTCCCTGTGAGTACTTTGAATCAAACTGATAGTCAATTATTGTGTAATTTTATATATCTTGTACTCAAAACTAGTTACAATTTTAAAGTTTAGTTTTATTCGTTTTGTGGAATTTTAAATTGTAAACATCCCTCTAATTTTATGTTAACTGTATTTTTAAGGAACCACTCACAAAAGAATTTTATTATAGCCATACTATTTGGTTTCGGAATAATACTAATAATTCTTTAGTAGTAATTGTTTATTTGTTGCAACATTTTACAAAAAAATTCTACATTAAAAAATCTTGCACAAAAGTGAACATAAATATTGGTCAGGCTCTTGTATAAACCTGGCTCTTGTATTACTTTACCTGGGTTTCCAAGCTGATTGAAATTCATTCATAACTAAAAACAGTGAAGTAAAACAATATGCCCAACTATATATGAAGAAACAAACGAGCTCGCACGCAGCACGCTCACGTGAGGGAAGTGAATTTCAATAAAAAAACTATAAAAACTCAAAATCAGTTAAAAACATACAATTAATCCAATGTTTATTCAAATCTGAAAATACTGATTTTTTGGCTGTTTTGATGCTCCTGGTTCTATTTACCTGCAATGCTGGGAATACAATTTTGCGCATTTTAAGGTTAGGAGAAGGTCCAGTCAGGCTTTAAAGTACGCGTGAGATAGTTGGGGGTGATAAAAGTATACCAACAAAAGAATAACAGGCTTTTCTGAAGTAAAACCCCCATAAGACAACGTACTGTGTTTGGTCAATACACGTTTTCTTTAATAAATCGGTAAATATATATGCTAGAATGACGATAGAGGGCTTAAAAGTTTCGTCACACTAATTCCCACAGTTTTTCATTCGTTAATTGTATATCCGGGGCTTTTCTAACCCTTTTTGGGCCCAAAAACTCAAATTTCTAAATTTAAAATCCCCAAAAAAGGAGTTTAGAGTTTTCTGATTGTTTTGCCCAACGAACTTGTCCAACTGATTCCAAAAAGGAATGTCCCTACCAAATTTGAAGTAAATCGGACAAAAAATGCGACCGCTGGAGTGATACACACACACACATATATATATATATATATATATATATATATATATATATATATATATATATGTCTATATATATATATATATATATAATTTTGAACGAACCCCCAAAACGTGTTCAGGGGGTCACATTAGGAACTTCTATGGTGGTCCCGGGCTTAAGTTTCACCGTGCGGGTCATGCTAATAGTTCACTTTCCATAGGAAATTCACTAATACAGTAAGGGTTTCCTCCCACTCTCCCAGGCTTAGCCTCATTCGAGGTAACAAACTAATAACATACCAAGGCAAAGAAACATTGAAAGTAAGTAAATTTACAAATAGGGAATATTCAAATTCAAATATCTTTCTTCAAGAAAAATATCCATTATATACCATGAATAGTGAATAATGCAATGAATAAACATCCTAATTCCCGAGGATCAAATCCTACGCGTTCCCCTGCCTCCCACAACTGTTAAGCTGGACCTTGGCCGACCGACGTTTTTATTTCGACGTTAGTGGTGTGAAAATGTGCGAGATAGACCAATGGCTATTTCATGAGATCGGGCATACATCAAGTTACACTTATTATATAGAAATCAAACTAATTTAACAATTTCAAGCGAATTTAAGAACATAACGTTGTTGATATAAAAACCAGAGCAAAGTTATGATTATCGGATGATATTTTATTGTAACTGAGGCCGTTTTGATACACACTTCTTCATTTACTATGTATGTTGCTTTAATAAGACAACTGACCGATACAGTATCCAGCTTTACCAACGAGCTTCATACAGAGAAGAGAGTGCTCAGCAGGGTAAAAAAGTGAAGCCTGCCTGGAGGATGTTTTTGTAAACAAACTACGGAAACAATGGTTCCCAGCAGACAAATGATTGAAAATATATTTCATGTAAAAATTGTATTAAAAAATAATATTTATTCTTTCCTTGTGCTACATATTCGAAAACGATTTAAATTATTCAATGTTAAAACACTTTAAACATACAGTAATATATTATGTATATTATTTTTCTATCATTAAGATGGAATTGGAGTTTCTTATTGGAACAATACTACAGTGCTATAATTGTTAGGGTATACTTGGGGGGGGGATGAAAATCAACCATTTTTATTGTATTAAATGTATTTTAGTCGAATAGAAAATATAGCTTTACGTTAAAAATATTGCGTTCAATAATTTAAGCGTGATGTTCACCTTTTGGGTAAGAATAGTTTCTGTAAATAAATCTTGAAAATTAAAACCATAATCATTCCTTGGTTGTAGAACCCGATCAGACAGTCGCGTCTCGGAATACGAAAAGCAAATTAGATTCTTCATGCCAAAACCTATATATACTAATATAGCTCATAGTTGGTAATTCTAGCAATGAAATGTACTATAATGTGATAATGGTCAGTGGTGGTAAGTGACTAAGCGGTTAAACTGATGATTTGATCACAACTTCCTCTGGACTTCCTTTGGCGGGCACGTGGCATGAGGTCATAACACTCCCTCTCGAAGAATTTGACAACCAAAAAGTCTTAGGATTAGGATCGACGAAGCTTGTCTCCAAAAGCTACTTCTCTTAATCCACTATCGATTGTATCACTCTGAAAGACTCATCACACTCCCTACTTTGGTTTATGACTTATTTATAATTCAATACAGTTCCAGCCATTGTCTTTACAAGCGTATGAAACAAGTCTTGATGAGTGTCTGGATGGTCTAGAAATGTTCATTTCAGTTGGAGCAATGTACCTTAAATTTCCCTATTAGACTAATACCTATAATAACGATAGACTAGTAGCCTGTCGCGGCTTCGCTCGCGATCACAACGCAATATTATATTGATATTCCCGTATAAATATTGTGTTACCGTTCCACAGCCAACATGGCCTGCTGATTAACTGTGTTTACTCTATCCAGCTGATTGCTTAAAACTTATAGTTATTTCTCAATGTTAAGCTTATGGGGGAAAACTTAACTTTAAGGGGCCCCAGGGCCTCACTCACAGATTATTTCTCTATAAAAAAAGTTTCCTGCACAACTTCACGTTAGGCTCTTTCCAATGACACCAAAAACATGAAAATCGGTTCCGTAGTTTATGAGGAGTGATTGTCACAAAAAACCTGCTCGCCTATTAAATAAGAATAGATAGATATATGCAAATCTCAACTAAAGATAAATCAATGGTATCATTTGACACATGATAAGATTGACTTAGAAATTAGCAATTATAATATATTCTGAAAACAACTAACAACTGAGAAATCTCCAATGACTTAAAACCCCTAAACTCCTCGTCTATTCAGACTAATTTGAGCGTATGAAATTCAAATGTGTGGAAAAGACAAAAGAAGATTTTAAATTAACTCAGAGCTTTTTAATATAAATTACTCAGACTTGTAACCGGTGCTCCAGAATAAGTAAGCAATAAAACACTTCATAACTACTCGAAAAGCCCTTGCGCTGATGAAGTCGCAGACCGTAAGTTGTACAATACCTTCCATGCTAATAGATTGAAGTCCCCAACTGGTACCAAAAAAAGACTGATACAACCCTCTAGAAAAAACGACGAAACTAGAAAACGTGGACTAACGTGACTAGAGCAGAGACTAACGTGAATTTATTTATTAGTTTTTTATTTTGTATCAACCTACTCTTGCTATTTTATACCTGATTGTTTCATCACTTCTAAATATAGTGCAAAGATGAATTTTACCAAACATAAAATCAACTTATTCTTGCTGCCCACTTCTTTAAAGGGTAAATACGGAAGGCGAGAACTAGATTTCTGATATGCGAATCGTGATGCAAGTCAATCAAAGACTACCAAAGTGACGTAAGACAGGATTTGTTGTCTGTGGTGGTGTCGCCTTCCAACCGGTCCGCAGCCCGTGTTCCATGTCCCTCGTCCCTCGGTTCCTCGAACCATCGTCCTCGCCCCAGCAACTCTATCCGCCTGGCTACGAACCATTCTGGACCAGATATATCCGGAATATTCTGCCGGTACAGGGTTCCCAAGAGAAGCAAAAGAAATATTTCTTTTTTCTGTTGCCAATATCCACACTATAAAAAAGACGTATTATTATTACTGGTTTTTAAGTGCTGGAGACAGATCTCTAGCACAAAAACAGTCCTCACCTCAGAGAACCGTACTTTTTGGTCTCCAGATATTTAGACTTACATATTAAGCTGAATTCCTAACCATTTTGCAGCGGCATAGTAATAATAATATTAATAATCTTTATTCGATGGCAGTGGTTTTCAACGTAGCAGAATTTACAAAATAATATTTAATAAGAAAATCTCTCAACCAAATAAGGTAGTTTGAGTCCTATCTTCCCCTTTCTGGCGGGGTACGGCTCTTTTTGGGAACCATTCCAATATTTGCCTAAGTGAGATGAGAAACCGTACAAACTCACGTCAGGATGGCCGATCTGGGATGAAACCCAGGACCTCCCTAATGTGAGGTGTAATAGTTGCTACCTCCCTCGGATGCATTTTTTATAATTTTATTTTATTTTAAACTTTATCATTGTACTAGCCGACCCGTTGCAGCTTCGCCCGAGTAAACTATGATAGTTGTGTGTGCTTCAATCTGTGGTTATCCCGTGGAACTAATACGAATCAAGATCAGCTGTTTGAATTTTCATCAGCTCAATCCAAAGTGAATGTCCATAAGAAATACATAGGAACTTTGGGACCCAACGGGGCGGAACACAGGGGGAATTTCGTAATACCGTTTCTTAGCCAAAGAGGAACATATATGTCAAATTAATTTAAACTCTGTAGGCCTTATAGTTATGGTGATTTCGTGATAGGTCAGTCAGTAGTATTTGGATTTGATATATTACGATTATTCTTTTCGCGGAGCTAATTTAGCCATTGACGGGGATCGAATCTTGGACTCCACGGACCAAAGTCACGCGTACTCACCTGTAAGCCAGGCTCTTGGCCCATCCTATACAAATGTCAGAATGAACCAAAATAATGCTCAAATGCACGTAGATACAACTCTGGCGAGGATGAAACAGAAACAAATGTTAGGTTTAGGTGCAGACTGATTGTAGGAGCACCGTAGGGAAGGTTGTTTAGGAAAAGAGAGGGATTGTAAGAGAGGGTCGTTTCCACGAGTTCCGGGAAAGGGGGTTCGGGGTTACCCTACCTTTACTCTTACGCCACAGCGAATCTCATCCTTTGGTTCTGTTATTTATAATTGCGAAGTGGACTGTCTACTATAACATCCAATTTAATTCCACAAAAATCTCATGGAATATTGAAGAGGTTGTTTAATAGAACTTTATATGAAGTCCCCATTGGTTTTATGCGTAACGAAAATGCCAGACAGGTGTGCTCCAATCCCAGTAAAATTTGGCAGTGCATATCCCCAAACGGCGACGTTGACGTCAAATTGTTTTGAATTTGAACACATATTATTTTATTTTATTCATATTGAATAGCCTCCAAAGCTGATAAGACAAAAAAATACAGGTTATTTTATCTCCATCTTCATCTTAAGGTTGATCTAAACTGGACTACCGCGGTTTCAGAAGCTGATTATTCTTCCATCTTAAGGTATTCTTCCATCTTCAGGTATTATTCCATCTTCAGGTTCAATAGCATCTTAATAGAACTTTCATGTCTGCCGTCAAAAGTTGTCAAAGACACATTACACCGCTTCTGAAACCGCGGTAGTGCAGTTTGGATCAACCTAAAACTGAAGACGGAGGTAATAACCTTTATTTTTTTTTAAATATTGTATTTTCCAAGCTTCCATTTACCAAGCTTTGTCCGCAAACTGGTGAAATAATTCGTAATTAATCACAGGAGATGACAGATAATAGTCTGTTGGACGATACCAGCTGATTTCCCCCAGAAAATGACGTCACTAAACCTGCGCAAGAGCACACATATTATGAATAGTATTTTCATGATGGTTTTAATGTATATAATACATAATTTAATTCCTGCGATGAACTAATCTTATGAAAAAAATACGCACATAGCAGTATAAGAAACACATTATTTTTACTTCGCTGTATGTTTTTGCATCTGAGCAATATACAAATACCGCAACTGCCCATTTATTCTATTCTTGTTTAAATTACGCTAACGACTATTTACTGTCATAATAATTATTACTTTCAATTATTCCCGCTTCTTAAGATGTAGTAAATGCAATAGTTAAACTTATAGCTTTAATAAGAATTCATCTCGAAGAAATAAAACTAAGAATGTTGACAGATAAAGTTGATAAGTTTTATCAGGTTTGTAAATTTTATCATCAACATTTTGTACAGAGAAGGAATCTGCCTTGAACCGGTTTGAATCGGCTGTAGCCTTACGTAAAGACGGGTATGTTGATCTACACACTCCAGGGGCCGGAGGTCGTGTTATCTCTGTTATCAGTTTGACACCTGTAAGCTTCGCGAGGTTACATTGGTGATGACACACGGAAATAGTTGGTAACACTGACAAGACAAACACGTGCTTCCGGTTTCAGTGTCCACTTTGACAGAATTGCGTTTTGTTACAGTTTGACCAACTTTTATCAAATAAATTGTCATTAACCTTAAAAGTATTTTAAGGTATTGTTTGCGAAATATTTTTCCAGGTGAGAAGTGAATAGAAAAACGTAGGAAGACAACATATCAATGAATATATTTTTATTTTATAAAGCAAAATCTCAACATTCTCACGGACATAACAAAATTGAAAAATAGTGAAACACAATTCGCTTGGGAAACGTGGTGTTTGTTCGCTGTTGACGTTTTACTCGGGAAGGGTGAAGGACAAACAGCTGATTCGGGAACGGGAATGGCGGGAATATCGATCAGCTGATCACGCTGCCCTATATCCCGCCTGGCGCCAAACCCGTCTGGAGGGTGGGCGCGTTCAGGGGATGGCTGCCTTCAGCTTCTCGCTATTACAGAGATTTTTACGTTTTATAACTAGTAGATATACTAGTTATACTAAATCTACTGTTCTACTAAATCTAGATTTCTAACTAATGTTCTTTATGGTAGCATTTTTTCCTGCCATACATAACTAAATTCTATTAGTAATATGGTACCCATATGGTAGGATGATGGGGAAAAGAGGAGATTTTAGCTGGAGACCCCCTACACATAACCCCCCACTACCCCCTGAAGTGGAAGGGGGTCTAGGGGTGTTTCCCTGGTAAAATGTTGAAAATTAAGTACTAAAACACGGGTTTTAACGCATTATTAATATGTAAAATAAAATTATAGAGAATCAAATAATTTTCTTTTGTTATGCCTAATTTAGCCAAATTTGAAAGGGGCTAAAAAATTAATCAAAGGTAGCCTATATTGGAAACTTGATTGGAAATATGTTTCATTATTTGTTGTTATATTTTTAATTGTATACCAAAAAAAAAACCTACATTATGGATACAAACTAAAATGTATAAAACAATATACTTTTTTTGTAGAGACTATACAGCAAATAAGTCTTTCTTTACAAATTTGTCACTTTGGCCGGCACTGTAAATCTTCATATTGATTTTCAGCGTTTGACAACAGCGAATATAGGCGAATACTAACGAAGTTTCCCGCCAAAACAAATCCATAGGATAACAAGTAGTAGACATTATAAGTGTATAGAGAGAGAGAGAGGGAGAGAGGGTTTAGCTTTGGCAATCGTTAAATGACATTAAAGATGCAAATATAAATATAATGTGTGGAAAGACTGTAAAACAGAATATAAGTACAAATTTTGCAGGCATTTAAAGCGTAAATTAATGTATTGCGGTTGCATTTGGGACTCACAAGGCGCTAGCACAAAAGAAAATCACGTTTTTACGGTAATTTACAGTTTTTTATCTCGGACAACCTCGTCCGGTTAATCCGGGAACTGGATGATTCGGGTCCGGAAAATCCGAGGTATATTGTACAATGAAAAAAGATTATTGTTATTGGATGTGGGTCAGTGGGAGAGGGAATTAAACCACAAATTCTGGTGGTAAAAACAGTTTGAAGGTGTAAGCTGCGCCATCTATAGTAGAAAAATTAAAACAGATTGATGACTTATATTTTATTAACAGATTTATTGATTTGATTGCACCTAAAAGTCCAATTTCCAAAGTCAACCAAATCTAAATCAATTTGAAGTTGAAAATAACTGTTAAAAATGTGAATTATCACTTAATCAAAGGTTCATTGTATTGCTTTTAAATGTTTCTTGAAGGTCAACATTTCTTTCAGTTTGACATATGTTAAAATTGTGAAAAAGTTGTGGCTTCCTTTTATGTGGCAAGCTCATTAAGATGCATTTGCCATGTTTTGTTTCAGGCTTTTTATTAGTTTTATACACAGGCGTGATTCGGGGGTGGCAGTTGTCCCTCCCTCCCCCCCCCCCAATAATTTGAAGAAAATATTTTTGTAAATATGAAAAGTCACAATAATCACGATCACAACCATTTTTGCACCTCCAATAAAAATACTGAAATTACGCTTATGGTTTTATAATAAAATATCTGAGCTTTAGAATAATTCAGGTTTTAGCAGAACGAGGAGGGAGGGGGAACTGTTCTTGCCATGCTGTTTTAAGTAGAGAATAGTGAATGACAACCGTTTAGTGCTTAAACCTTAACCTGGGAATGCAAGAAAGTTATGAAATATCGTAAATTATTTAACTATCTTACCTACTATAAAAACAACACATCTTTTATGGAAACTCTCTGATTTTGTTAAGCATTGTACAATTTTGCCATAGTAATAATGCTTTTAAAATGCCTGTTTCGATCGTCACGACAAAGTAAATAACATATCTTACTTACTTAGCAGTAGGGTATGTTATTTACTTCTTTATTATATTGGTAAAGATTTTTTCTCTCTTTGATCAGAAAATTGGAAAATTTTAAAGAGTCACTCCGCAAGGACCTCCGTACACGAGTGAAGTATACCTTCATCAGTACCATTAGAGTCCAATGGAGTGAGGGTTGGGTTAATAAACTCCTTCTGGTGATGGATGATATTTGGACAACGGATCATCACTCAAGCTCCATCTGGTAACTCTGGTAATGATAATAAAATGTTTTTAGTTTCCTATCATAAAGTGACGTCAATTGAAACGATAATGAGACTATTACTTTTTGGTAAGATCTCATAAATAACAGAATTTCAAGTAGGCTTATAAAAAGTGACTGATAATTTGTTAATATCTATTCTAAAGTTTATTTTTAGAATGAAAATGTATCAGTTTTAATCAACCGACTAGTCTCAACTTATTTTGTGACTTATTAAACATGCTGATGTGTTTTAATCATCAAGTTCGCTAAAATTAGCTGTCACTTAATGGAGGTTACATTTAAAATTTGGGGCTGCTTCCCTCTCTCAAAATACCATTTTGGGGGC
Organism: Allygus modestus; assembly: GCA_963675035.1. NCBI lineage: Eukaryota > Metazoa > Arthropoda > Insecta > Hemiptera > Cicadellidae > Allygus > Allygus modestus. The sequence goes on along the minus strand of OY776112.1, from coordinate 28,498,369 downwards.
AGATGCTGCAATCACACTACAAACTGTTTTGCTACTATAAATCATAATACCCCAGTCTCAGCGAATTTCCAATGCATAATTTATGTCTTAATACCACATAAAGCCGCAAACCAAGTTTCATAAAAATATATTCACATATAAGCGATTTTAATTATTCTCCATAAGAATAACATTAATAATGATTACGTAGGCTTGCTGAAATAAGGAACACAAATAATTGGTTTTAATGCAAATATAAATATTTGCAGAATTTAACTAGCCGAAGCCACATACCAAGTTTCATCAATATTCAATCATAAATAAGCGCTATATAACAATTTAGTGATTCTCCATAAGAATAACATGGGGGCTGAGTAAGCAGGTTTGCTGCAACAAGGAACAAAAAAATGGGTTTTTATGCAATTATCAATACAACTCAACCAAGTGAAGCTACATACCAAGTTTTATTAATTTATGTTCATAATTCAGGGAGTCAATACATTTGACTTATTCTCCATAAGAATAACATGGGGGCTTGTACGCAGGTTTGCTGCTAAGGGAATAATGAACAAAAACTCAATTTTTTGTGCAAATATCAAGATACCAGTACTACGTTAAGCCACATACGAAGTTTCATCAACATACATTCATAAATAATCGAGATATCAAATTTTATTTATTCTCCATAAGGATAACATTGGACAACGTACTATGTTTAGCACATTGAATATCTCTGCAACGGTTGGGCGTAGAATCAAAATTTAAACACCAAAATGATTGTTTTGTGGAACTCAACAGATTGGTTAAAGCAAATGTGAAGTTTACATTAAAATAAACGGAGGAAAAGCCAAAAACTGTTTTCCCGTAAAATTAACATGGGAGATTTTATGAGTAGGTCTTTTGGATTTTCTCCGCAACCAATTAACCTAGGTTAATAATTCAAAATACCATATTATTTGTTTTTTTAAGCTCTATAATATGATCAAAACCAAAATTAAGTTTTTTAAAAATTTTAGGGTGAAAAATGCAAAAAACTGATTTTTGGAAAATTTAAAAACCCCATAAACCCCCCTTCCCATGGTCCGATTTTTCTGGTTTTCAAACTTAAAGTCATGAATGTCATTTTACACATTTGAGGCAAATTTCATCGAAATCTGACGTTTTTTACTCAAGTTATCGCATTCACGGAAACACACACACACATATATATATATATATATAAATTTGAACGAATAGTGTTTTTGGCATCTGGGGACCTCAAAACAAAAAGTTACCATGGTCTGGGCTTATGTCTTACCATGAGACCTACGGTAATAGCTTCTTCCCTATAGGGGGAGTTCGCTAAAAATATAATTTTCCTACAACCGCACCTAAATAAGTGCTCCATTACGATCTAAAAACACATTATATGATAGCTGTTTTCTGTTTAGTGAGCGAAAAAGTATTTTTCACTTGCTGCACTTTATTTTTCTGCTCACTGATAGCTAATAAACAGCTGATTTCTGGTGATTTCAGCCAAGATGCATGAAAGTGGATTTTCGTACGTTTGTGCTATCTGGAGTTGCAGTTGTAGGTAAAATTGTGTGTGTAATTCGAGTGAAACGTATTTTTGTCGCTTTCTGCAAAATCACCGCGCTCCTATATGAGTTTCGCGGCCCCAAAGGACAAATACCCCAGTAGCAGCAAACCTGCGTACTCAGCGAATTTCCAATGCATATATATGTATCTTAATACCACATACCAAGTTTCATCAATATACATTCATAAATAAACGATTTATGACATTTTAATTATTTTCCATAAGAATAACATGGCAGCTGAGTATGCAGCTGAAGCAAGGAACACAAAAAATGGGGTCTTATACAAATATCAATATAACTCATGAAGGTAAAGCCACATACCAAATTTTATTAATTTATGTTCATAATTAAGGGAGATAACACGTTACTTAATCTCCATAAGAATAACATGGGACTGAGTACGCAGGTTTGCTGCTACAGAAACTATGGGCCAAAAAATGGTTTTTAGTGCAAATATCAATAGACCATAACGATATGAAGCAATATACCAAGTTTCATCAGGATAATTTGATAAATAAGCGAGATATACAATTTTTCTTATTCTCCATAAGAATAACATTGGACAACGTACTGTGTTTAGCACTTTCGATATCTCTGTAACCATTTGACGTAGAGCAATGATCAAAACACCAAATTGTGTGTATTTTTAAGCTGATTCAAATGGGAAAACTAAAATTTGACTTTTTCAAAAATTATATGTCAAAAACTCAAAAAAAACATTTTTGGAGTACAAAACCCCCCCCATAATACCCCTTCGGATAGGTCGATCTGTCTGGTTTTCGAACTTAAAGTCATAAATGCTGCTTTACACGTTTATAGCAAATTTTGTCAAAATCAGACTATTTTTACGAGAGTTATCGTGCTCACGGACATATATACATATACAGTTTTGAACGAATGGTGTTTTTGGCATCTGGGGACCTCAAAACGAAAAGTTATCATGGTCCCGGGCCTAGGTCTTACCATGCCGACTACGGTAATAGCTTCTTCCCTATAGGGGAAGTTCGCTAAAACCTGCTTTACGCTCTTACTACATAAATAACCGTTTCCTATCTTACTTGGTTTCAAAATATTTAACCGTTTCAGGACTTTTGAGTAGATATCAAATTAAAGGTTAATGGGCCAAATACTTTGGTTCAATAATCGAGCAATATTACTTCTGCGATAATGATTTAAAGACTATCTGTATATCTTACACTAAAATTCCATTCCCATCTCACAAAAACAATTTCAATATAGAAAAATAAACATGCTGAAGATCTAACCATTATTTAAATGGCCATCTTTAATAAAGCCAGAGCAATAACGGTTTATTTATGTTGGTTTGCAGGAGGCCTGTTTATCTTCTACGTGATCTTCTATGGAACTCTGGCTGTGTTCTTCGCCATTTGCATGAAGTGCCTGATGATGACGATAGACGAACACTACCCCAAGTGGCAGCTTGACAGCTCCATCATTGGGACAAACCCAGGTATGTACATTGTACAACTCAAAAAATAGATCAATTAGATTTTTAGAATATCTGCCTAATAGACTTTCGACAAATGTTTAATTTTATTTTAAAGATTAAGTTACTGCATTATGTAACTTTTCACTTATCAGCTTATTTTTCACTTTTTCAATTGATAGCTCCAAATGGTCTAATTTACCTATGGCATTTTGAATAATTCATAAAGAACATTTGTTACAAACAAAACTGTAAGAATCATGTCAAAAGCTGAAAGGTTAGCTCACTGTGTACCACTTATGATAAAATTAAACTACAATTCTTGATAATTTTCATGCTCTTGCCAAGAAGTTTTTTAAGAATATTAAAATGTTGATCTTTTATAAAGTAATAATAAACTAAGAGCATTTCAAAAGAAATTTCCACATTAACAATTAACTGACAGACAAAATTAAACATGTTTAGCATAAAAGCAATCTTTAGATTTCTATAAATAATTTGTATAAGCAATGTAATTTGTTATACAAATGTTTGTCTATTAAATTAATTGTTTTGTTTACACACAGGCATGGGTTACCGACCAATGGCACAAGAGACTGAAAAGGGTTCGCTCATATGGTACAATCATCGGAATGAGTCCAACGTCGCCACGTGGGTCCAAGCTCTCAACAAGTTCCTAGATCGTGAGTTTATATGTTATTATAATACTGTTTATAAGCAACTAGCTGTTACCAGTTACCAGTTAATTGCAGGCTTCGCCCCGCGAATTATTTATAAAAACTATATGACAGTTTTGTGTGCTGCATTCCGTGGCTAGCCTGTGAAACTACTACGAATCAAGATCAGCTGTTTGTATTTTCATCAGCTCAAAAAAATGAATATTCATAAGGAATATATGGGAACTTTGAACCCCCGTGGGGCATAGCCCTATAGGATTTTCACAACTTTAATATGCCTATAAGTTACTCAAGACTATCAAGTACCTCTCTGTAATATTTCAGCTCAATCAGTCCAGTAGTTTTCACGTTATGGAACTTCAGAGTTAAGCAAAAACATCCATACTTTCACATTTGTAATATTAGTAGGATAATAATTTACTTGTTTCTTTTTAATGCCTTTTTAATAACAAGAAAATTGTAGGATATTTGGAAAAGACAAGCATAAAACCTGATAATAGTAAAATTTAAAATTTAAATAAAATAAAAGCTATTTTTAAGGGTTTTTCAAAAAATATTGGTAGTCCTTACATAATCAAGAATAGTTGTTAATTGCTGTTATCTAAATAACTTGTTAACAATAGGTTTTATGTGCAATTGGTTTGCACATATTTTTCAAACTGTTGTACATTTTGGCTGATAGACAAGCTTACATCAAAATTAATATTTCTTACTATAGAATGAGATAAACCAAATAGTTTCTAGTAATACTGTCTGGCAATGAGGAGAAAGAAATTACCGCTTTCTCACTCCTCCCATACTGCTGCAGATATCACAACATCCTGAAAACATCAAGGCTTCCAGGAGAATATTTCTACTTGTAGGAATCTAATCCTGGTGTAAAGTTTATGTTATTTTTCTTTCAGTTTCGTTCCCAAGTGGGTCATCTTATGTTTATAATATTAGTATGAGCGTGATTTTAATAAAATTGTGAAACTCCATGTTCCACATTTAGCTGATATTAGTTGGCTGGTAACCGCCTGACCAATTCCTTCCTCCTTGTTGCCTGACAATAACTATAATACTAAAATGATTTTAAAATTGTATAAAACAACACAATACCATCAGCTGTGCTTTATTTTTCCGCAGCGTACAACAACAGTCAGCTGTTGCCGGGAGGGGGTAAGAACCAGCAGATATGTGACTACGACAGGCCGCCGGCACCAGGGAAGGTTTGCGCCGTCGAGGTGAACGGTCCCGCCTGGGGGCCCTGCACAGACAAACAGAACTACAACTACCACAAGGCCAGCCCCTGTGTCTTCCTTAAGCTGAACAGGGTGCGGTAAAACGTTAATTTATTTTTGTTTTGACTTTCTGTGAAATTTCATTTGGATTATTGCAAGTGAGGAGCAGGGGATATAGAGAAGTTGCCCTTACAAACACACTAGTGATCATACTGAACAAAGACTAATCCCTGCACACCTTATAGTCTTTCCTATGTTCACCCTGCAGTATGTAGTGCCCACAAGCAATGTATTTCAAATAGCACTAGCCGTCCTAAAAACATTTAACTGAGAGCCTTCATGCAGGTCACGGGGACAGTTGATGAAACCCGCGTAACAACACCAACAATGTAGCTCAGGTTGGTGTAGATCTTCCATAAGACTTTACTGCACGGTGAACGTGAAACAGGGTATAGTAAACTATGGGATGGTAATTTTATCCAATTCCACAAGTAAGCGAAGGCTTTGGTGAGGCCTGATTCGTCCATAAATTTCTTCTCTCTAATTTGCAATAAAGATTTCTCCAGAGAGAATTCATAATAATGTTGAATTTGGCTGAAGGTTTTTTAAGCATCTTGTGGCATTTTACCTAGTGCTGTGCTGTTTTAACACAGGGTCTTAAAGTGACATTTTCATCTCAAGAGATGGGTCCATGTCATATATAGAGCGCAACCATAGTCACAATATGCTATTAATGCCACAATTTTATATTATGTTATAATTATAACGAGAAGCTTCTAAACATTTAAATACCCCCGTAGCAGCAAACCTGCGTACTCAGCGAATTTCTAATGCATGTAAATTTATCTTAATACCACATAAAGCCACATACCAAGTTTCATCAATATATATTCATAAATAAACGATTTACGACATTTTAATTATTGTCCATAAGAAAAACATGGCGGCTGAGTATGCAGGTTTGCTGAAGCAAGGAACACAAAAAATGGGGGTTTATACAAATATCAATGAGGTAAAGCCACATACTAAATTGTATTAATTTATGTTCATAATTAAGGAAGATAACACTTTACTTATTCTCCATAAGAATATCATAGGGGCTGAGTACGCAGGTTTGCTGCTAAGGGAACTATCGGCCAAAAAATGTTTTTAGTAAAAATATCAATAGACCACAACAATATGAAGCAATATACCAAGTTTCATCAGGAAAATTTGATAAATAAGCGAGATATACAATTTTTCTTATTCTCCATAAGAATAACATTGGACAACGTACTGTGTTTAGCACTTTCAATATCTCTGTAACAATTTGACGTAGAGCAATGATCAAAACACCAAATTGCGCGTCATTTTAAGCTGATTCTAATGGAAAAAAATAAAATTTGACTTTTTCAAAAATTATATGTAAAAAACTCAAAAAACCCATTTTTGGAGTACAAAACCCCCCCAAAATACCCCTTCGGATAGATCGATCTGTCTGGTTTTCGAACTTAAAGTCATAAATGCTGCTTTACACGTTTATACCAAATTTCGTTAAAATCGGATTATTTTTACGAGAGTTATCGTGCTCACAGACACACACACATATATATATATATATATATATATATATATACAGTTTCGAACGAATGGTGTTTTTGGGGTCTGGGGACCTCAAAACGAAAAGTTATCATGGTCCCGGGCCTAAGTCTTACCATGCCGACTACGGTAATAGCTTCTTCCCTATAGGGGAAATTCGCTAAAATAGTAAAATAATGTCTTGTTAGACTCAGAGTCACTTGTCAAGAGTCAGAATTTCTTAATTCATCAATATAAAACATAGAACTCTATTAATAAACCTGGAATGCTAGTGCAGTGGAGGTTTTGAAGCGAAAAATGGTCCTTCCCCCTCCACTAGATGGTCAACTTAGTCAACTGAGCGATTTCTGCCAGAAAATATTTTAATCCGCGCTCTCATTAACACGCTCCTCCATCGCACAGGGATCATCCGATTGTAATGAAACTTATATATTTTTTATCCGGAAGAATTGAGGATTCCAACGGAGTAAACAACACACAGATCAGAATTTTATCTTAAAAAAAAACAAGTTCTGCTGGTATCAGATTTATGAAGTATGTATCCAATGATCTCCTATTGGTACAAAATAATTTGATATTTAAAAAATATTTTTAAACATTTTTGGTAGTAAAATCTTTGTATTCATTTGGTGAATTTACTGAAAATAATTGGTAATAACTTTGTAAATACTTTAAGGGGATTTGCTCATTTAATTATCGGGATAGGATGCTTGTAATTTGTGTATAATACACTAGATTATTATGATGCCATTCAAAATTTGAATAACGATTTGTAATTATGCATGATTGTACAAATTTTAATGAATAAAGCTAATTTGAATTTAATTTAATCAGTCAGTTATCAGAATTATAAAAATACAAAATATAATCAGCAACAAAAATTGAATGAAAAAGTTATTTAGCGTAAACTTTTTTTATTTTTGGGGTATAATCAAACTTCAAGTGAGAAAAATGTTGGAAATGAGTTGAAGGAAAACTTTTATTTAAAACATTTGTTTATACAGTCTTTGGTTTTCTCACATTTAAAGGCCCTTTCGATATCGCCACCGCCGTTGCTGTCCTGCGCCGGAAACAACCTTTATTACATGATATCATATTTTTCTTAATTTTGTAACTATCTTATAATAAAAAAATATGTTTTCTTCTGAAAGAAATGCAAGGTGTGTGACTTGGTTTCACAAGTACTATTTTATTGGGTGGAGTACACTTCCTGTTTCCATGAATTTTTTTCTAATGTCGGGGATAGTGGTTCAATAAAGAGGTTCCATCTTGTATAAGGTTTCAAAATTATTTCAAACTCGAATATCAGAATTTGTTCTAATTAACCTAAAAACACACCTCGCCTTCATTTCAAAGAAAACTTTGATAATAAGATGTTTTGATAAAGTAAATAAGTAAAGACTATTCAAAACTAAACAAACTAAAGAACATGTGTTTGACAAAAAATCGATCCCCACTGAAATGTTACTATTTTACGTTCTACATACGATTATATTTGTAAAGATGTTATGGGAAACCTGTATTATGGAATAAGCTTAACTAATAATTAAATCAAACTCACTAAAATATCTTACTCATTATTTCCCGTGGTTTATTTCCAGTTTACCTTCAGTCTCGGGCCTTAAAGAAAAGTGGGTCAATTTATACTAGAAGAAAATACTGTTTTCCATCAGATACAAGTAGTCTTTGTAGACTACTTTGTAGTCACTTCAAACCAGATGATTTTGAGATTGGTGGCTTTAGGAGATGATTGAAAAACAACGCAGTGCCTTCACAGCTTTTGATTTTCCTCGGGAGGCATTCCTCATTTTGTAAACAGTGCAATAAATTACTTTAGTGGCAACATATTTTGTTCAAATCCGATCCCCTCCCCTGATGATGATCGGCATGTGTTACAACTTATAAAAAATATTTATTTGCTATTATTTTCAAAATACTATGCCATGATTTAGCCCAGACTCAATCCATGGACAAAATAAAGCATCAATGTGCCTAAGGCAGAAATCAGTTTTATTTAAGATGTCTAAGAACAACCGTTTAGTCTTATATTATGATAAAATATCATTTAAAATTGGGTTTCAAATTAATATTGAATATTTACCTGTTTCCTGTGTCATTGTACATGCTAACGTATATGTTGGTTCCAGTTGTGATTCAGTTTATTTAATACAAAACAGCGGCAATGAAACAAATATCTATTTCAAAAATAAAAACAAGAGTAGCTACCATAGACCACTTACTGCCTGTAAAATAAAAAGTCATAGTTTAGGTTTTTATTACAATCAAATTTGTGTTATACAACATATTGCCGAGTCAGTTAGCTGGTCTCTGTGTGCGGCGCGAATTGACTTGAGCACGGGAAACGTTGTTACCAGCTTTACAGAACAAATGAATCAACTTATGAAAAAATGTTTGGGATAAAAATTTTGGATCAACAAATTGTCTACAACTTAACTCCTTGAATTTTCTTTTTTACCCCAAAAAAAAGGTTATGCTTAGTGACTTTTTCATGTCACACTTTTAAAACAATAAATAGTTCTACAAATCTAATAAATTACTAAACTACAAGAAGTTTATACTGTTAGATTCCGTAGTTCATGCAGATAAATAATATATAAACTTAATTCTAGTTACATGAATCTGGCGAGGCGCAAAAGCGTGTAAACAATAGGGCGCACAATGCTGAAATCCACTGAGCGGCCGTGAGTGACATTCAAGGGGTGGGGGTAAAGACCGATTTCTTGAGCACAGCCTGAGCGTTCCAGGTGCATTAATAGTTGTTTTTTCTATGGTATAAAACAACTGGTTGATACTTATGTAAATCAACAACTGACTGACCAACCTTGTTAGATAACAAGTTATTTTTTGGACTTTCAATTGAAAACATGCTTCACTCCTCCTAAAGCAATGTTACTTAAAATTTTCTATTAAAAATAAAATTGCATTTTTAACCAAAAATATTTAACGTTTATAAAAAAATGTAAATACTTTTTTTAGAAACAGTTGCAGCAACATAGTTTTCTAAAGTACAGGCGTTGTCTTGCTTAGAATCATATTAATACTTATTATAGGTGTATTATATTAATTTTGTAATCTCTATAAATTACATTTTTTCAGATATATGGTTGGGAACCTTTATACTATAATGACACAAAAGACCTACCTGATGAAATGCCTGATGAACTGAAGGACTATATTAACAAAACAACGAAAAAAGAAGTAAGTAAAAGAAGATTGATATTGAATATGCCTTTTGATACATTTTATTCTATATCATGTTTTCCTGCCTGCTATGACTCAGTTTACTAGTGCATTGACAATGCGGGGATTTGAATGAAGAAAGAAAACTAATTAATTAATTAACTATAAGAGATTCTCTTATAGGATTAACACTTTTATAATTGATAAAATACGGTATGTGTGTTTTGTATTTCAACCCAAAACTTGACATCTGAGGCAATGTATACAATCAATGCCTGAGGACTGTTCTGTTATATGGTGTAACCCAGTGGTGTAGTGGAGTGAGAATGCATGGGTACGGCATTCCCACACTGGTTTTCCATGATTTAATATCACAATAATTTGCTTTTCTGACAATTTTAACAAAAACCTTTGGCGTTCCCACACGAGTCAATTTACGATTACACCACTGGTGTAACCTTGTGCACCAAAGCTGAACTAACTTGTCCAACATACAACCTTAAATTCCACCCGGTTCAACACAGTTGTTATTGTCTGATCAGTTGGTGCTATTCCCCTTGTCAGAGGTCAAAAATTCTACTCCAAAACTCTATCAATGGTTTTTATGGGCAACTCGTGGAGAGTTTCTCTGTCTGGGGCAGAGTTGAAAGGGTTGGCAGACCTTAAGTTTGAGGGAGGTGATAGCGTGAGTCCAAGCTGTCAGTTTGAGTAGATTCTTTGGTCTTTGGTCTTCAGTATATTGCCAATGGTACCGCCCAAACTAGGCTTGGAAAACTTAATAATCTCCTCCACCAACCTGCATATGTCCACTATGTAGCAAGGTTGGGAGCCCTTTACCGAGAGGGTTTTCACACAACTATCACATGTTCCAGCGCAACACAGTGTGGGTGAGCTGCCAAGGAGAGGCGCCAAACGATCGTGAGATCATCGGACAGATCCAGATCTATCCTCGTCCGGGTTTCGCCGGATACTTCTACCCGTACGAGAACATCAAGGGCTACCTCAGCCCTATTGTGGCTGTCCACTTCAAGAGGCCTAAACGTAAGTAACTTCAAGAAAACATGATTTTCGCTCGGCCTGAAGTAGGCTGTATTTTTCTGCAAAGAGGCACTGTTTTAACATTTAAAAATGCAGAAACAGGTCTAGGGTCTAAACACTGGGTTTACAGAAAAAACCTTTCACAAATTGATGAAAAAAGTCAGACAATGGACCAGGGAACACTCCCTTGTCCATTGTCTGACTTGTTTCATAGTGTGCTGACTCATTTATTTCAACAATTAGTTTAAATATAAGTTGTACAGTGTGTTCGGATTGTTGAAGTCTTAAAATATGATGCTTTTTCAATTACAAATACAACCACCCCCACATGAGGGGGAAAAATAAAATTCCCAGTTTCCCAAAACTCCTGGAATTTCACACATTTATTCCAGTTGATGAATATTTACATAATATTGTTAATTTTCCAAATTTTCCTAAATGGCGGCAGTACTGGCAACTAAACTATTTGGGGTAGTTGTATTTGTAATTCAAAAAGTATAATTTCTTAAGATTTAAACAATCCATACACACTGTACAACTTCTAATTTAACGAATTGTTAGAAATGGGTTAGCACACTATCTCCGGATTAGAATTTATGGATTTAACTGCCAGTACTGCCATAATTTGGGAAATTGAGAACTGTGGGAATTTAATCAACTGGATTACATTAGCATCAACAGCAGATGTACCCGAATTCACCCCCCCCTTCCCCCCCTCCGAGTGATCTAGCACCACTAGCATTCAAAGCAGCCGGTGACAGAACTAAACTTTGGGGTTAAAATATCCAAAACGATTTATGTGAAAACAATCAACTTTCTGTTACAGCAAATATACTTATTAATGTGGAATGCCGTGCCTGGGCGAAGAACATTCACTACAGACGAAGTCTTCAGAACAGAGAGGGATCGGTACACTTTGAGCTGCTGATTGACTGAAGACCCGGCCAACAACGGAGCTCAGCCGAAATGAATGTGGTCTTTCGCATCAGCGTCAATAGAATTATTCGTTGAAAAACTTAAACTTTCCTAAAGTACCCATCCAATGGTTGCAAGCTTGCCGGGAACTTTAGACTTTCCAAATCTGGTTTAATTACTTAATACTTTTCAGAATTCAAATAATTCATATTACGATTGCTTGGAGAGCCCTAATATACTGCCTTAAATTTTAAAATTTTATCTTCAACGATTCATAGATTAAGTTGCATAATAGTAATGTTATGTGTATTTATCAATTTGCTCATAAATCTTTAATGAAATATCATTGTTCACTATAGTTATATGACGGACAACTAATTACATGTTAAAATTATAATTATGTTATGTTTTACTACTTTGTAATTATTAGTTAGTAAGCTTTTAATTTTATCATAAAATTATACAAAGAGAAGCGATTGTTTTATGCATGCGACATCTTCTGCTTAAGTGCCTTTACTAATATAAACCAGAGTTTAATTAACTTATGGTTAGTTATTGTTATTGTCTTTAATTTATTTTATGAAATATTTTGAGTTGAGCAGTTGTTAATTTATTTATAATCATAAATTTGTTTTGTTTTTCTATAAATTAAATCAAAATATATTTGTGAATAATTTTAATTAATTTTTAGTGTACAAGACTATTTATGTATATTTTTAATAAATTTGTGATTGTTTCTTTGAAAATGTAAACTTTGTAAATTGTTTTTTTTTTAACTATTTTGGTCTTGTTTTTTTAATTATTTCAAAATTAGGGTCTAGGGCTGGTCCACTGCCAAAATGTTTAAATAAGTTATTTTATATTTAGACAGAATTCAGTCATATTCTGTCGACCTTGGCTTATTATTTACTATAACCATTCGAGTAATATTGTGAGTTTTGAAAGCTCACTTTGAATTTTCTTTGACTCTTTGGAACACAATACTGTTTAAAACACAGTTGTATTTAAAAATCAATTATTTACACTTTTTACGGTGCTTTATTACTGCTTGAAACTATTAATGTTTAAGTTGGTCAAAGGGACCAGGACTCTAAAAAATGTATACAAAATATTTTCAATAGGGACATGCTTGATGAAAAATAATTTTTAGAGAGAATCCCCCCTCCCAAACACAGATAGTCACAATCACATACTTAGTTACATTGATATCGTTATTGTTCTGTATGTATAAAACAGATTGTACAAATTTGAACATCTGCCTGAAATATTTTGAAAAGCATTTGTAATAACGTAATGAGTTTAGTTACAAATTTACTCATTTTGATAACTAAGAGGTAGACGAGAGTAAAAAAAGATAAAAACAATATAAGATTGGGTGAAAAGTAAAGTAAAGTTTGTGTAACCTTCTGGTCAAGGTCTGTCAGAGTTTTCAGGTCACACTGGCACTAGTGTCTTTGACATGACCTGACATAAGTAAGTTTAATCACTTATGTAGTCGGGGTCTATATAGTTTGTAACCCTAATTAAATTGTTACGTATACCTTGTTCCTAATGAGCTGGAAAATACATTTAACAAGCTGAAAAAACTTAAAATTCCTAACATTTATATTATGTCAAAGAAACTTTAATATTTTTTAAACTCATATGGTAGCATTGTATTTACAAAATTTTAAGAAATAATTAGTCTTACGTTATACTTTCATAGGAAAAATATACCTCATAAAATAATAGATTACAAGAAGGCTTTTCAACAAAAGGAACTTTTCGAAACGTCTTAGTTAATGGGGTCAAATTCTTAACTTAAATTTTAGTTGAGAAAACTAAAAATGTAGTTGCTGTAGGTGTGATTATTTTGAATAAGTTCGTTTATATAAACATATTTGAACATATCTAGTCTCTGTTATTTATTTATTTATTTTTCATGATTAAATAAATTTGAAAATTTGTTTAACATGCATTTGTTCAAGACTGCTTTAACGTTTTCATCCAAATTTTATATTCCAGTTAAAATGTTGCAGATTCATTGTTATACTGAACCATCAGATATTCTTTTAATATACTTTTTATTGACCTGTTCACTTGGTATTTTCTTTGTTTTATGTAAGTGTTATGCGAGCAACTTAAACAGCATTCAAGAGGGTATTAACGTAATGGTAAGCGGTGTTTGAGTATTGACCTGTTTACGTTAGGCTAGGATGAATGTGTGCCTTTGATTGTTGTGTATTATGTATCTACATGTTAGTGACAACTTAGTGTAAATGGCCTTGTACTTCAGATACCGTAATGCATTTTTGTTTTTATTTTGTATTAGATAGTTATTTTTATAGTATATGTGATTTGTTGCTTTTTTATGTACTAGCAAGTTGATAAGAGTAGTAGAATATGTAAGAGATGTGCGATAAACACTAGTTTTTGTTAGAATGTGTTGTTAAAAAATAGCTAGTTCCTTAAAATAATGTTGTCTATGAAAATAAAAGTTTTATTTGTTCTATTATGATGTTTTGACTTTATAAGCTCTCTTATGCAATTCTCTGTTTAAACATTAGCCTACTTTTAATCATACCTAGACATTGTTTTTCCAACTGAAGATTTAGCACAACTTATTGAAATATGATCAGCCAGAAAACCTCCATAAATCGAATAAAAATGCTATACAGCAAATTCTTATTCTCACACAATACCGAATGTCTACTGATTGAATGCAACACAAAAAACATCTCCATTGCTCAGGACCAACAACTACTAAAGCCCGCTGCCATGATAAAGGCGGTCCCACACTTCTCCTGAACACACCCGAACATTTGGCCAAACTCTGAATATTCGGAGTATTCGTGAGAAGTGTGGGAGCTACATGAACATTAATTAAGGGAATGTTCAGGAGAATGTTTGGCCGAATGCTCAGGCCTGTTCGCCAGAAGTGTGGGATATAACGGTACGTTCAGAGTGCACGCCAATTCATATTCCGATTTTCGGCGCCAGGAATGGCACTTGTATTTTAACGGACGTGGCCATAGTAGCCGGCGGAAGCCGAGCCCGCGCGCAGGTACCTGCTTACCGGAATAAATTCTTCATTCTGGTTTCAGATAGCGCTGGTTACGGCTCTGATACGGCTCTGCTATAACTGACTACAACACCATGAATATGCAATAAATATATGATGTATTATATGTGGGGCCTGTACGTATGCAATGTCTAAGCTACGTTATATTTTATTGCAATTTTACAGATTTTCTATGGAAAATTTCTTTCTCAAAATGTAGTTACAGTAAAAGTTTTGGTTCCTTTCTACAATATCTAACAAAATCAAATTTCTTAGCTGAGGGAAAAGAGTATATGGTATTCACGAAGTTCACCCCTACAATTATTAATATCATGAAGACCTTTTTTCACTGGCTGTAACTTCACAACACTTTTCTGACGCTATCCCTGCTTCCTGAGTCGGCAACGTATTTCCAGCCTCCACTGTGGCCACCACCAAGATATCTGACTCAAATGAAACATGCGCCAGGAAACTGAATCTGAATCGGAATCTGACTCGGCGTGCATTCTGGACGTAGGTACCATTGAGCATCAGAACCTACTATAAGGCCTCTGCATCAGCTGCTAAGGCCCATCAGCTGTCATTCCACTCATCAGCAGCTGCCAAGGCCCATCAGCTCTCATATCAACTTTGCCAATGTGTCTGCAAATACAAAGAGGTTGTATACAAACCCAAATTATTTATCGTCATGCATCAACTTAAATGTCTCAACTGACTTCTAAAACATTTAATATTTTTGTATATTAGCTGGTTATAACAACTATAGCTACAAACAAATATTTATTGAACAGGACGTTAATAATAGTTATTAAAAAACTAGTAGATGTCACGTTCTCCACACGGAGATCTAGCAGGCTTAGAGCCAGACGTTTTAAAAGTGTATTTATATTACAATCAGCTGAATAACTAAATAAAATATAACTCCATAAGATTAACATTTGAACTTTGAGAGCTCATGGGACAAAGCCCCGTGGACGAGAGTTTATGGAAACCCAAAGAGGCACATCTAGAGGTTAAGAGCTTTCGATTGATACCAAATATTTACCTATATAAAATAATAGTTTTAGGGATCGAAAATCGCCGAACATAAATCAAGAAATTCTTTTAATTTTATAGATGAGGCTTGGTTAGTAATGAAAACAGAAAACTACAATTAATGTGTGTTGCTGAGACAAAGAAGGCCCTCGCGGAATATAGAGTGTTAATTCCCATTAGCACAAACGGTTGGGCCAACGTTTGCAAATTGTGGAGTCCCACAGTTGGCCAACAATAGAAATGTCAAATCTTTAAACCGTAAACCAACCAACCATTATCAAACAGTGGCCCAACGGTATCAAAATAACTTTAAATGAATATTTTTGTGTTAAAAACCATGATTTTTTCCAACTGAATTACTTAATAAACCAATAATATATATATATATATACATATACATATATATATATATATATATATATATATATATATATATAAAGTATTTTTGTTGCAAAAATATTGTGACCCAATTGAGTTTTGAACCTACAATCTTTAACTTACTGAACACATGCTTTAACCCTCTCAGCCATTCTGATTCACAGGAATTGGAAGATGGACTGGGATCTACAGTGACCAATAGATTACGACCTACAGGACTTGGACATAAACTCTCATGATGCATGCCCCTCATGTCTTCCCTGGTTTCAGATATTTAGTAAATGTTACTCAGACGTTAGTTATTCTTAGTGTAATATATTATTCCTTAAATGTCCTTTATTTCTTTAAACTAATCAGTTTATAGAAATAAACTTTCATTGATTTTCTGGTGGTATCTAGGGATCTTCTTTCCTTATTTTAGAGGTAAAATTGATTAAATGTTTTTATTAAAATGAATTTATATTGAAAATATTAAATAAAATGTTATTATATGTTACAATCCCAAGTAGTATAATTAATAGCAAATAAACTTCTTGATTCTTGAGGTCACAGAGGACATAATACGTATTTGGAAAACAAAGAACGAACGATTGCAATTTCAGTTGGCCAAACCGCATGAAAAACATTTGGGCAGCGGTTGGCTTAATGTGGAAACTCCACATTAACAAACAATAACCCAACAATATTAATTTTGGTTGGCCCAACCGTGTGAAGAATGGTTGGGCAACGGTTGGCTTTTGTTGTGGAGAATCCAACACACAATGATTGTAGTTATACAACAATTAACCAACGTTGGTCCAACAAAATTAATTTAGGGTGGCCCAACCTCATGAAAAACAGTTGGACAACGGTTGGCTTGTTGTGGAAACACCAACCCACCATTAGCCAACGGTTCCACCCTTAACCAACGGTAGCCCAACGGTTTGTGCTACATGGGTTATGACTAGATTTGGCCATATACGATTTCCTGATCAGGTTATATGGACAAGAATATATCAAGTGTACTATAGTATTACATGTTCATTCATTCATCATTTAGTAATAATTTTCTTATTATGTGTTATTTTATATTTAAGTTTCCCTATAAATGTACTAATTAATTAATTTCCCCTAAATGTGTTGTTTGTGTTAATTGCCCTATGTCCATACCTAATCATAATCATCATTATCATCACTCCTCAGAAAGCTATTCCCCTCTATATATTTAATGTTTATTTATCTGTGCAATTGTATAATAATATGTATTTCATCAATTTAATCACCAATAATTATTCATAGCCTATCCCCATATAATAGCCTACTCACTTAATTTAATATGTTTGTTAATAATAATATTTTAGATATAATTTATGTGAGAGGATTGCAATAAAAGCAAAATTTAATATAATATACTTTTCAAAAATAGTCCTTAAGGAATCTAAATTACAGTGGCCAGTGTCAACAATTGTGTAACCATGTGCTTCTCAACAATGGACCATGCTTCCAGACCTCATCTCTACTAGATCCTTCTTCTTGCTCCAGATGCCATAGTGTTAAGACCTAGAATCTGTGAAGGACACAGTTCCTATTTTAAATTTCCCAGTATGGCCTAAGTTTTGCATTGCTTGGTGCTCATTTTATTAGGGACTTACTGCTCAATTAATACCATCTTTAAATTCACTCCTTTTTATTTGATTTTCCCCAAAAACTGGTATTTGAGCGAAGAACATTTGTAAGCAGATTGGTAAACTCCTTCCATTGTATTCTATTTAGGGACTGGAAAGAATACAGACAGTTAAATAGAACAAGCCTAATGTTCTGAAAGTTAAAGTAACCTCAAGAGAGTATTTTTTCTATTGAACTATCTTCCAAATTTAATTTTGAGTATTTTAACCATTCATAAAGTCAGTGAAACCATTGGACTCTCCTTTTGGACAACAACCAAAATTTCCATTGTTGTAATTTTCAACACATCAGCTTAATTTGGACTTAATATTCTTTCAAATATCATCCAAACGTTATTCAAGTCAGCACGATACTTTCCCCCTGAGAAAAAGAGCCCTCATTTGTAAAGAAACCCCATTTAGAACCCAAAATATGAACATTTAGTTTTAGGCCCATAAGTTTGTTTGTCATTTATCTTCTAGGCTAGGCCACACATTGTAACTGTTCCCCCTGAGATGTATATTATTGTAAATCCCTTTAATTGAGAACCTTTTGAAACCTAATTGTACGAATAGATAAATAAATATTGTATTGTTCCTCTGTAACTCTGTATTTTATTCAAATAGTTAAAGAAACCTTAGAAATTGTACACCTACCTTTTGTTGACATCCAGAGTAAATACAAAACACATTCTACTCACTACAATAAAGTAAAGGAGACCACAAGTATAAGTATATTTATTAACAAGTCAAAGAAGATCATTTTTGAGCTATATTTAAATAGCCTAGGGAATTTTGTAAGCAACAACACTCATTTTTGTAAAGAGAAGCTAGGCTTAGCACGTGGCAGCCATTGCCCTCAGATCCCGATAGCATCACTGTTTATATCCACTTTTATTGAGCACATCCGAGCAAACTGTTAGTTAAAAGTTAGCAATTTAGAATTATAATTAAGTAAGACACAAATTAATTAGTAGAAGACAAATAAGAATTGGCGCCCAACGTGGGGCTAAAACAAATAAGAATTTGACGACCAACGTATAGGCTAAAACAAATGAGAAATTGGCGACCCAACGTACTGGCTTGAATAACAGTTGATAAACATTGCAATCCTCAACTAGAGTAAGCCTAGAATAAGACCATATTTAATATTAAGTTCCCGTAATTGTTTCCCTCCCCACCAATAATAACAGTGTATAAAGGTACCGCATATTTAACAATCTCGCATATTATAATAAAACGAACACAAGATGGCAGAAAACAAGTACAATCTACGGAAAACACGAAACTACCCCGCAGCAGACGCCGATTCGAGCGACGATGAAATCAGCAGCCGCCATGTTGCGCAGAACGAAGAAGAAACTGTCAAAAGCAAAGACCACCAAGCTTACACCGACCCCATCAGCCAATCAGAGAACGTCGATTTCGCAACCTCTACGCGAGATTTCTCTCTCAGCCTGCCCTTAGACGCTAACTCTGCTTTCTCAATGCCAGAACGAAATATCGCCAGCCGACCGATCCGAACGCTGACGGACACACCCGAAGGTTCCCGAACTGGATTCATTGATCAGAATGAACGAGGACGTATCGCTAGCTCATTGAACAAGTCGACGCTGATTCATTCCTCGCGCTCGATGACTGATGCACACACAGACGACGCAACTAGCAGATTAAATGTTACAAACCCGACTACACCGACACCTGCAATCGATATGAATATACTAATTACCCTTATGACGAATTTGGGAAACAAAATTGAGCAAACTAGTCTTGATTTAAATAACAAATTTGAACAAACCAGTATCGATTTAAATACGAAAATTGAACAGACCAGCGCCAAAATCGAACAGAATAATGCTGAATTAAAATTTGAATTAAAATCTGAAATACAAGAAACTAAATCCGAAATCCAGACAATCCATGCAGATTTCCATCAACAAATTCATCAGACGAAAGCCGAATTAACCAAAATCATTAACGAAAATACCAATGAAACTCAACAGGAAATCCAAGCCTGTCGAAATGCTTTCGAATCCCAGATACAAGAAACAAGAGAAAACCAAATCGAAATTCGATCAGAGATTAATGCCATCAAAATGACCCAAAATGCCCAATCTGAAGAAACTGCCAAATTAACTGACAAATTGATACTTAGAATTGAAAATTCACAAACTCAAATGAGACAATTCGTGCTGGACAGTATCTCACAACAACAGATCGCTGCCGAATTTGAAAATAAACAATATCAGGAAAATATTATATCTACTGTCAAAACCCATCTGGAAGAGCACAAGCAAAATTTTGATCTAAAAATAGAAGAATTAACTGTCAAAACGCAATTGGATAACGAACGTAATTCTAAAGCAAACCTAACGGCACTTAAAAATGAAGTTATCCCCAAAATTACATTGCAAACAAAACTAATTGAGGCACAACAAATTGAAATCCAAACCTTAAATCAAAATTTAAACAAATGTGAAACTGAAGTAACCAATCTGAAGCAAGCAAATCAACTAAACGGAATGGCCGGACAAATCAAAGTAATATGCAGTGGAAGCGAAGCCAATGATCGTCTAATGCCGAAATTTAATGGACGGAGCGGCAATCCAAATGAATATTTATACAAATTGAGAAGGTATTACGAACGAGGAATCGAAAGGAATCAATGTTGCGACTCAACTGAATACCTGAAAGACCTGCTTGAGACATCCTTCGAAGGACCAGCATCACGATGGCTACAGCTGATAAAAAGTGAAATTATCGATTGGGAACATTTTGCCAGAGAATTCGAACTCAAATACTGGAGCCAGGCAGTCCAACGAGGAATTAAAGCA
This sequence comes from Allygus modestus, assembly GCA_963675035.1. NCBI lineage: Eukaryota > Metazoa > Arthropoda > Insecta > Hemiptera > Cicadellidae > Allygus > Allygus modestus. Next base: position 28,477,801 of record OY776112.1, on the reverse strand, counting down.
AAAATCGAGTCGGAGAAGTATAGAGCCAACGGAACGTTAAGCCGGACGGAGTACTTGACAGAAAGAGTATTGCTACTACAATCAATGACACCCAGCCTAAGTGAAGAGGAGATAGTGACTCTTATGGCGGAGCGATTTGACGCAATAATCCAAGACAGCATAAACGTACAGAACATCACTACGATCCGAGCGATGGAAAGACTACTGCAGAAAGAAGACATAAAAGATGGACCTAAGAAAGCCAGGAACCACAACAACCAGCAAAGCAACCGACCAGCCAGTCCAACCACTGCGAACCAACAGAATTACAACGATCGATATGCTAACCAACGGGCCTATCAACCAAAAATGAACAATTACCATAGTTACCAGCAGAATAAATACCCTCCAAACAACTCCTCGTATCGAAATCAACAAAATTACAGGAATAATGGTAACAACAACCAACAATACCATAGAAGTCATCATGACAACAAGCCGTATCAACGTGAGCAATACCATCCCAGAAACTATGAACAAAACTACAAAAATGATCGTCAACACCCTACCAACGAACAGAATCAACTCTGCGCCATATTTAGACAGAATCCCAATCCACCGAATGCTCCAACTGTATCTCCAATGAGCCCTCATTCAAGTAACAACAGTACTGCTAGTCCACGTTCCACACCGTCTCAAACGAGACAGGGAAACGACTCGGCGCTGTAGACCACGGCCGAGAAAGGGTTATGTTGTCATGCGATTACCCATTAAATACAGCGCCTACTTACACTATCCTCGGTCAAACTATCAATCACTCTATAAATCTTATGCGGTCCAACAACATAATATGTGATAACAATTTCCTTTTAGAAGATGAGTACGAAAATGATGTCAATTTGAATTATACACAAATTAACTGTCCAGAAATCAATATAATATTAAACAATATCAGCACTAATGCCTTAATTGATTCCGGTTCTTCTGTAACTTGTATAGCCAAAGCTTGGTTCAATGAAAATAAAATGAAGCTACAGCCATTTGAAGAATTACCAGTGAATAACACCGTTATCAAAACAGCTGTTGGAGAAAAGTCTAAACGTGTTTCCCGCACAATATATGTTCCCACCACCATTGATAAACATACGATGCTAATTGAATATTTGATAGTGCCACATTTAATAAAACCCATAATTCTCGGAGTCGAAGTTCTATCTGCCCTCAAAATGGATTTAAATTTCAACACAAACGAAATAAATATGAAAATCAATAATGATAATGTTACAATGAAGTTTAATATGTGTCATCATGAAGGACAGTTATGTCAAATAATAATTAATAATAGCCATAGGCCAAATAATAATATGAATAATAATTTTGATAATATGATGTACAATGAGTACAATGATGATTTAATATATGATAAATATGATAGCACAGCATACAACTTCAATGATTTACAAACAAATCCAATAAACGACAGCACATTGACACAAGAAGAAATTAATACATCTTTAGCATCAAATGATTATATCAAGAAAGAAGAACAAACAATTTTAAGTCAGTTATTAAATAAGTATAAACATGTTTTCTCCGAACAACCAGGCATATGCAACAAATATTCTCATGAGTTACGAGTAGATAATCCACAACATTTTAAAAGCACTACTTATCCTGTACCACAACAATATCAAGAGGCAGTACAACAAGAGATCGACAGAATGGAATCCTTAGGTGTAATTGAGAGGAGTAAAAGCACTTTTATCAACCCGATAATTCCAGTCATTAAGAAGACGGGAGAAATACGATTATGCCTTGACGCCCGAAAAGCAAACGAAATTATAATACCCGATTTTTAATGTAACAGAAGTGTAAATGAGATCCTTGGAAAATGCAAAAATGCAAAATTTATAAGTAGTATCGACCTGACAGCATCATATTGGCAAATACCATTAACAGAAAATTCCAAACAATATACGGCATTCCAATTCAGAGGCAAAATATACCAGTACACTGTGACACCATTTGGTATCTCTACATCACAAGCTGCTTTAGTTCGAGCGCTAGACAACGTATTCGATTCTGAAGCTGAGAATTTTACTGCAATCTACGTTGACGACATCTGCATAATTTCACCCGATTTCGAGTCTCACATGAAACATCTAGAGTACATATTCAGCAAATTAGAAGAAGCCAACATGACCATTCGATTTAACAAATCAAAGTTTTGCCAAAATTCTGTACCATTCCTGGGATACACCTTAACTAACGATGGACTCCACATGGACCAGAGCAAAGTAGAACCGATACTAAATTTCCCTACACCAAAAAACAGAACTCAACTTAAAGCTTTCCTCGGCAGCATAAATTATTATAATAAATTCATAGATAAATTCTCTGCAACCACACAACCATTAATGCGATTAACTTCAAAGAAGAACAAATTTATCTGGACTAAAGAAGATGATGTCACCTTTATGAAGATTAAACAACTATTTCTGGAAACCAACGTCTTAAAACACCCAGACCCATCTAAAGAATTCTTCTTACAAACTGACGCTTCTGACTATGCTATAGGCGGACATTTGTATCAATTACGAGAAAATGGTGAGAAAGCTGCCATAATGTTTATGTCGAGAACGTTACAACCAGTCGAACAAAGGTATACCACCACTGAAAAGGAACTCCTTGCCATCATTTATTGTCTACAAAAGTCTCGATATCAATATATCGAGACTTTTTTTTTTTATCGAGGACAATTCCTGGGAACGAAATTAACCATAATAACAGATAACCACGCACTTACTTTCTTAAAAACGTGCCGATTATTGAATAATCGCTTGGTGAGATGGATACTCACCATACAGGAATATAACTTCAAAATTGTCCACTGTAAAGGTACAGATAACATCACTGCAGACACGCTAAGTCGCATCTCCATCGATCAATCCGCTATTTCATACAACAATCCAAGAGAATTAACTATCCATTACATTGAGAATATCCCCGATCAAAATCTGAAGAGCGCATTAAGAAACTTACCCCAACTCCAGCGAGAAGACACCAAACTCCAACCCATAATTGAAACATTAGAAAAACAACCAGATTCAGAAGTCGCACAAAAATTATCATGTAATTTCCGCATTCATAACAATACCCTTTATCAAAAATTGAAAAATAAATGGTTAATTGCTGTACCTCATTGCATGATTCAAGACCTCATTTGGGAATGTCACCTATTCTACCTACATTGCGGAGCCAAGAAATGCTTTCAATTATTACAAGAAACCTTCATATTTCGAAACATGAATCGAACCATAAGGAAATATTTATCCACGTGCGATACCTGCCAGAAATGTAAGATCAGCAACCGACCGCTGGTGGCCACAGCGAAAGGAGTGCTATGTACAGGAAAGAACGAACAGTTAGCCGTTGATATCATCGGACCTCTTCCTACCAGTGTGTCGAACGTTAAATATATACTTATTGTCATCGATATCTTCACCAAATTCATCAAGTTATACCCTATGCAAAAAGCCACCACTAAAACAATATTAAATAAATTATTCACTCAACACTTCCCAAATTATGGATACCCTAAAAGAATCCAGTCTGATAATGGAACACAATTCAAGAGCGGAGAATACATCCAGAAGATGGAGCAGAATAATATCGAATTAATCTTCAATCCAGTGTATCACCCATGCTACAACCTTGCCGAGAGACCTATTCGAGAAGTTAAGAGATGTCTACGCACCTATTGCTCCCGTCAACACAAGAAGTGGGCGAAATATATTCCTGATATTAATGCATGCCTCAATGAATTATATCATGAATCGACCGGATTCACTCCTAACGAACTACAATTCGGCGTTCGAGACCACCGCTTTTGGGAAAAATACTTGTCTGAAAATCCATTCATAATTGATACTCCAATAGAACAGAAGTTACTCATCGCTAAACGCAGGTTAGATGCCAAACGAATTAAAAGATCAGCAAAGTTAAATCAGAATCGAAAACCACAAACATTAAAGATAAACGATAAAGTGCTAATAAAATCACATCCCCTCTCCAGAGCTATTTATGGAGAAACTGCAAAGCTTTTCGAGGTTTACGAAGGACCATTCGTCATCAAGCAAATATTAGGAAAATCTACTTTTCATGTAACCAGAGAAAACGAAGACATCTTATTTGGACCATATCACATATCTGCATTAAAAAGATACATAGAACCGATAATAGAAGAGGATAATGTAAATAGTGAAGAAGACCCTGACAACATAAACTCTTAAAACAGTGTATATAGTTCATCATCATCATCATCCATCAAGTGTAATCATTTTAAATGAGGAGATCGTCATGAACCTTAACCGCGAGTGCGTACCCCTTCCCTATTCCCCAAGTGTGAACAGTGTGATTATTCCCCAAAACAGTGTTGAATAACAATTTATTTATAAATGCGATGATTATAAACAGTGAATTTTGCCCTTGTAACAAACAGTGTATAAACCAAAGTGTTATTATGCGAGTGAAGAACTTCATCCCCATGCCAATAAACAATTATTATATTAAATGTTCTCTTAATCCCAAATTCCCCTGTGCGGTCATGAACTATCTTAATCCCTCATCCCATATTTCCCCATTTATGTATTGTTCCTATGTTTATGTAAATTTAGAATAAGAAGTGTACTATCACCAACCAACATCAATCATTTAATGTACCTCATAACTAGCTGTAAATATATTTCATACTAAATAATTCATGTATTCCATTTCATACTTGATCGAAATCTGTCTTTAATTTCCATATCATACAGATTTCTGAGGAGATAATTATAGTATTACATGTTCATTCATTCATCATTTAGTAATAATTTTCTTATTATGTGTTATTTTATATTTAAGTTTCCCTATAAATGTACTAATTAATTAATTTCCCCTAAATGTGTTGTTTGTGTTAATTGCCCTATGTCCATACCTAATCATAATCATCATTATCATCACTCCTCAGAAAGCTATTCCCCTCTATATATTTAATGTTTATTTATCTGTGCAATTGTATAATAATATGTATTTCATCAATTTAATCACCAATAATTATTCATAGCCTATCCCCATATAATAGCCTACTCACTTAATTTAATATGTTTGTTAATAATAATATTTTAGATATAATTTATGTGAGAGGATTGCAATAAAAGCAAAATTTAATATAATATACTTTTCAAAAATAGTCCTTAAGGAATCTAAATTACAGTGGCCAGTGTCAACAATTGTGTAACCATGTGCTTCTCAACAATGGACCATGCTTCCAGACCTCATCTCTACTAGATCCTTCTTCTTGCTCCAGATGCCATAGTGTTAAGACCTAGAATCTGTGAAGGACACAGTTCCTATTTTAAATTTCCCAGTATGGCCTAAGTTTTGCATTGCTTGGTGCTCATTTTATTAGGGACTTACTGCTCAATTAATACCATCTTTAAATTCACTCCTTTTTATTTGATTTTCCCCAAAAACTGGTATTTGAGCGAAGAACATTTGTAAGCAGATTGGTAAACTCCTTCCATTGTATTCTATTTAGGGACTGGAAAGAATACAGACAGTTAAATAGAACAAGCCTAATGTTCTGAAAGTTAAAGTAACCTCAAGAGAGTATTTTTTCTATTGAACTATCTTCCAAATTTAATTTTGAGTATTTTAACCATTCATAAAGTCAGTGAAACCATTGGACTCTCCTTTTGGACAACAACCAAAATTTCCATTGTTGTAATTTTCAACACATCAGCTTAATTTGGACTTAATATTCTTTCAAATATCATCCAAACGTTATTCAAGTCAGCACGATACTTTCCCCCTGAGAAAAAGAGCCCTCATTTGTAAAGAAACCCCATTTAGAACCCAAAATATGAACATTTAGTTTTAGGCCCATAAGTTTGTTTGTCATTTATCTTCTAGGCTAGGCCACACATTGTAACTGTTCCCCCTGAGTTGTATATTATTGTAAATCCCTTTAATTGAGAACCTTTTGAAACCTAATTGTACGAATAGATAAATAAATATTGTATTGTTCCTCTGTAACTCTGTATTTTATTCAAATAGTTAAAGAAACCTTAGAAATTGTACCCCTACCTTTTGTTGACATCCAGAGTAAATACAAAACACATTCTACTCACTACAATAAAGTAAAGGAGACCACAAGTATAAGTATATTTATTAACAAGTCAAAGAAGATCATTTTTGAGCTATATTTAAATAGCCTAGGGAATTTTGTAAGCAACAACACTCATTTTTGTAAAGAGAAGCTAGGCTTAGCACGTGGCAGCCATTGCCCTCAGATCCCGATAGCATCACTGTTTATATCCACTTTTATTGAGCACATCCGAGCAAACTGTTAGTTAAAAGTTAGCAATTTAGAATTATAATTAAGTAAGACACAAATTAATTAGTAGAAGACAAATAAGAGTACCGGTACCTATATGGTTTACTAATCTTAGCTTATCTGACCTAAAAATATGAGTAAATCAGTCAGAACCAGAGTGATCACGAAATAGAATAGGAGTAGACATTTTGATTAGAAGAGGCACTTTGCCGACCATTGAGACAAATAAAGATGCAGCGGCGAGTATCAAGCCATTGTTTTATACAAACTACTGGAAACTGCAGCCAATAAATGGAAAAAAGCTTTATCTAATTTGTTTCAACATTGAATATCCATTACTACTCTGATTTGTACATTTTATTGCATCTATGGCTTCATTATGAACCCTGATTTGCTTTATAAGGTATAAGGTAAAGTTTTCAAATACAATACAAGTATTGTTTATTTGCATCGTTCTGATGAAATAATCTTTAATAAACTAAATAGTTACCAGTTATTTAACAATTTTTGGTTACAGTACAAAGCAATAGTCAATGGTACAAAGTGTGATTTTCTGTCTGATGTTATATTGAAATTCATTTATTTTATTTGGATTTACAAAAATTTATCAGTAGATTGTCTGGATAACAACTATGTTACAAGTGGCGGTATTTTTAGAGCTATCTAAAGGCATCTGATTCTGTTAACCATAAAATTCTTTTAGATGATTTGTATATTCTTTGGGAATAATAGAATTCCATATTGACTCCCATATGACAACCAAACCTCAAAAACAGAAATAAAATATTACATTTATAAAAATTCAATTATCCCACAAGGCACAAGGACCAATCTAGGGCCCCATTTTTTATTTTTTTAAATTTTTGTTATGACTCAATAAATAAAGTCACACCACTTTAAAATGTAATAATATTATACCTTATATCTGGGGTATGCAGAAACTACACTGTGTTTTTCTGAAAAAAACAAACAAAAAACAACTTAATTCAACATTAGAAATAGATGTTTGAAAATTTAAACTCATTTTAAAATAACTTGATATAACAAATTTAAGAAAATTTATTTTGTTAAAATAAAATACATGAGTGTCAATTGTAAATCAACAGTTGAATGTGGTTCAACTTTGAACTCTAACTCTTATGATTGGTTCAACTCAAAGGTTACACTCCAGGCAGGAGTTAAGACCATCAAGGTAGTATATCTGGAGCGGTCACGGCGCGCCGGACTGCACTGCTGTGGGGTGGAGGGGAGGCAGCCGCCGGCTTCCGCTGCGCTGCGCTGTGGTATAAAAAATATGTTGTACCACTAGAATATGGTTAAAATTGGTATTGCAAGGTTCAGCAGTTAATATGGGGGAAAATTGTTAGTTTATTTGGTTAAAAATTTATTCCACTGGCTAGGTATGCATGGGTTGAGAGTTTTATATAGTTATTTTAAGTAATTATTACTTCTATTGAACATAAACCACTCAGAAATGGTTAATATTGGTTATTACCGGATTGAACACTTATTTCGTAACATGAATAAATAGTATATTTGTTTGAACTGAATTGAATTGAAAATATCTTGATTCATAAAGTATAACATGGTATACATCGAATATGGTGTCATTATACTATCTATCACTAACACCAGTTTACAATGTTAATAATCATAAAATATACATCTAGCAACAATTTTCAGCAAAATCATGTAAAGGATTATCTATCAGATACAGGTTTAACCTCTTTTTAAACACCTCAAGATTATCTTTGTCCTTCAGTTCCACAAGTAGCCTAGATACAAATTTTTCACCAGCACAAGATTTTTTTGTTAAAGAATGCGAGCTTGTGGGGATCAATGGCAATTTTATTTCTATTTCTTGCGAAATATGAGTGACTGTCACCTAGCCTGGGAACCAAATTATTTTTGCACAGTTGTTTTATGTGGAGAATTGTATGACTGTAGACAGTCATTATGCTCAAACAAGAAAAATACTGACGAACAGAAACATCAAAATTCAGATTCAAAATGGTACGTATTGCCCGTTTTTGAAGAAGGAGAATTCTATCCAAGTTCTGTTTTGATGTACTGTACCACCATAAATAGCAATATCAAAAGTGATTGATGATTCTATAAGTGCAAAGTAAAGAGTTTTTAAAATGTTTATTGAACAAAATTTAGACATTCTATACAAAGCATATATACCTGAGGTGACTTTATTTACTACATGATCAACGTGAAGATTAAATGACAAATTTGCATCTACAATCAGGCTTAAAAATGTTGTAGAACTAACTTTTTTCAAAGCTTGATCATTAAGTTTTATTACAGGATCCACAGAGGGTTTACTTTTTACAGCTTTGAACATAATATAATTAATTTTACTTGTATTTAATAATAATTTATGATTATTTAAAAAATTGTTCATGCCTGTTAGACTTTGAATAACACTATTTTCCAAGTTATTTAATACACTATCACTAATTTTTAAACTGTCATCATCGGCATAGAGACACAAATTCTTTGATGGACTATTCGGGAATGACAGTGGAATACCCCCTCTTAAATAACAAAGAAACAACAGTGGGACAAGGATTGATCCTTGCGGTACACAATGCGGTACACAATGCGGTGAGCTAGTGAAGAATGGCTGCAAACTATTTGGTTTTTTATAGTACTTTTTATCTCAACAAACTGTTTTCTATTTACTAAATACGAACTTAACCAATTTAAAGAATTGCCACTAATACCCAGGCTTTCAATTTTGTTCAAAAGAAGTATATGAGACACACTGTCAAATGCTCTGCTTAGGTCCAAGAAAATTCCTACAGTTTTCTTTCCTTTATCTACAGAGTTTATGACTGAATTAATAAAATCAATACCAGCAGTTATTACAGATCGTTTTGGTCTGAAGCCATGTTGTTCCTGACCATGCAAACATTGTGTTTCAAGGTAATTAACTAATAGATTGTAGGCTGCTCTTTAACAAGTCTTAGATAAAGTAGGTAACAATGACAATGGCCTGTAGTTGGAAAGATCTTTCGAATCACCATTTTTGAAAAGAGAAATCACTTTAGCTATCTTAAGTTTATTTGGAAAAATACCGCTAATAAAAGATGAATACCACTAGGTATAGGTAAGGGTTTAATTAGCTGTTTGCTTGCATACTTTATCACTGTCACTGGAATCTCATCAAATCCTGTTGAAAGCTTATTTGGAAATTAACTCAATATTTTCGAAATGTCAGTATCTGTAACTGGTCTGAATTTAAAAATTTGATTTGCTAAGTTGTTGAACCAAGGCAGAGCATCATTGTCAGTTTGACCTGTTGTTACTAACTGTGGAATGATTGACAGTTCAAGGTAATTAGAACAAAATCATTAAAACAACTAATGATCTCCTGAGGTTCAACATAAGTTTCACCACCTACTACAATTTCAATATTGTAACAGGGTTTCTTTTTTTCCAATTTCTGAATTAAGAATACACCAAGTTGTTTTGCTTACATTACTGGCTTCTTCAATTTTATTTTGATAATAAACTTTCTTTGTAAATTAAACTTTGTTTGTAATTTTTGCTCACAATTTTTACCCTATTAAATAATTCTTGATCATCAGTAGCTATAGCTGAATTACTTAACTCTATAATTCTTAACCTATCTTGTTTTAGCGAATTTCCCCAATAGGGAAGAAGCTATTACCATAGTCGGCATGGTAAGACCTAGGCCCGGGACCATGATAACTTGTTGTTTTGAGGTCCCCAGATGCCAAAAACACCATTCGTTCAAAACTGTATATGTATGTGTCCGTGGGTAAGATAACTCTCGTAAAAATGATCCGATTTTGATGAAATTTAGTACAAACATGTAAAGCATCATTTATGACTTTATGTTCGAAAACCAGCCAGATCGCTCTATCCAAAGGGATATTTGGGGGGGTTTTGTACCCCAAAAATGGATTTTTTGAGTTTTTTACATATAATATTTTAGTAAATCCAATTTTAGTTTTCACTATTAAATTCAGCTTAAAAATACAAACAATTTGGTGTTTTGATCATTGCTCTAGGTCAATTTGTTACCGAGATATTGAAAGTGCTAAACACAGTATGTTGTCCAATGTTATTCTTATGGAGAATAAGAAAAATTGTATACCTCGCTTATTTATCAACTTATCCTGATGAAACTTGGTATATTGCTTCATGTCGTTGTGGTTTATTGATATTTGCACTAAAAAACATTTTTTTGCCTATAGTACCCGTACAGCAAACCTGCGTACTCAGCCCCCATGTTATTCTTATGGAGAATAAGTAACGTGTTATCTCCCTTAATTATGAACATAAATTAATAAAATTTGGTATGTGGCTTCACCTACTTGAATTATATTGATCTTTGTATAAACCCCATTTTTTTGTTCCTTCCTTCAGCAAACCTGCATACTCAGCCGCCATGTTATTCTTATGGAGAATAATTAAATACCCCCGTCGCAGCAAACCTCCATACTCAGCGAATTTCCAATGAATATATAACATAACACATTAAAACACTTAAAAGGATTCATAAGAAATGTATTCACAAACAAGCAATTTTTAAAATATTAATTATTCTCCATAAGAATAACATTGGGGATGAGTACGCAGGTTTGCTGCAAAAAGGCACACAAAATAATGGATTTTTATGAAAATATCAATAGAACTCATCTTAGTGAAGTCACATACCAAGTTTCATACATATACATTCATAAATAAGCGATATATAACATTTTAAGTATTTTCCATAAGAATAACGTGGGACCAAGTACCTAGGTTTGCTGCTACAGGAACCATAGGCGAAAAATTGCTTCTTTGTGCAAACAACAATAAACCACAACCAGATCAAGCCATATACCAAATTTTGCCAGTTTATGTTCATAAATAAGCGAGATATACAATTTTTCTTTTTATCCATAAGAATAACATTAGACAACGTACTGTGTTTAGCACTTTCAATATCTCGGTAACCAATTGACGTAGAGCAATGATCAAAATACCAAATTGTTTGTTTTTTTTGAGTTGAATTCAATGGTGTAAATTAAAATTTGATTTAAATTAAAATTACATGTAAAAACCCCAAAAAACACATTTTTGGGGTACAAAACCCCCCAAAAACCCCCCTTCGGATGGTGCGATTCATCTGATTTTCGAACTCGTTCAAATAAATGGTACTTTACACATTTGTACCAAATTTCATTAAGATCGGACCTTTTTTACGAGAGTTATCGTGCTTACGGACACATATATATATATATATATATATATATATATATATATATATATATATATATATATATATATATCGTGCTTACGGACACATATATATACATATATATATATATACACATATATCAAAATTTGAACGAATGGTGTTTTTGGCATCTGGGGACATCAAAATGAAAAGTTATCATGGTCTCGGGCTTAAGTCTTACCATGAGACCTACGGTAATAGCTTCTCCCCTATAGGGGAAATTCGCTAAAAGGTCATAAATCGTTTATTTATGAATGTATATTGATGAAACTTGGTATTTGGTTTTATGTGGTATTAAGATACATGTATATGCATTGGAAATTCGCTGAGTACGCAGGTTTGCTGCTACGGGGGTATTACATATTGTGTTATCCAACTTTTTTTACAATTTCTTGAACGTTTCTTTACTTTTGGAAAACAAATATCAAAATAGTATATAAAAGTCTCGTGAAATATATCAAACTTGACATCAAAACACTAGCATTATATAAATTAAACCAATTTTCAGTATCTAAAAATTTAACAAATAAAGCCAAATTAGCATCACTAAATACTATCACAGACTTATTTTCGTGTTTGATAACAACACCGTTAACTTTAATACAGAGCAGTTAGGCCTATACAAATCGTCTAATACCACCATCAACCCATCATGGCCCAATATTTGAGAATTTATTCCCTCTACCTTAATAAAAAAATCATCAATGTTTGCCAAATCATGTGTTTATGAACACACTTTATTGGCAAGGAAACTAATGAAAGTGAGCGTGGGTTGAAAGATTTCTAAAATTATTAATAAATTTCGTTTGGTAACTGAACTATTAGCATGACCCACACGGTGAAACTTAAGCCCGGGACCACCATGGAGGTTCCTAACGTGACCCCCTGAACACGTTTGGGGGGTCGTTCAAAATTTTATATATATATATATATATATATATATATACATATATATATGTGTGTGTGTGTGTGTGTGTTTGCACTCTTGCGGTCACATTATTTGTCCGATTTACTTCAAATTCGGTAGGAACTTTCCGTTCTGTAATGAGTTGGACAAGTTCATCGGAAAACTCTAAACCCCTTTTTTGGGGATTAATCTTTCAAATTTCGAGTTTTCGGGCCCAAAAAGGGTCAGAAAAGCCCCGGTTGTAAAATCAATGCATGTAAAAAGATGGGAATTAGAGAGGCAAAAGTTGTAAGCCCTCTCTCGTCATTCTAGCATTAATATTTACCGAGTTATTAAAGAAAATGTGTATCGACTAAACACAGGACATTGTCTTATGGGGTTTTACAATAGAAAAGCCTGTTATTCCTTTGTTAGAGTACTTTTATCATCCCCAGCAACCTCACGCCTACTTTGAAGCCTGTCTGGACCTTCTCCTAACCTTATAATGCGCAAAATGGTATTCCCAGCTTTGCAAGTAAATGAAACCAGGAGTATCAGACCAGCCAAAAAATCAATGTTTTCAGTTTTCAATAAAAATTGGACAAATGTATTTTTTTACTCTGATTTTGAGTTTTAAAATTTGTTATGTGGAAATTCACTTCCCTCACGTCAGCGTGCTGCGTGCGAACTCGTTCTAAGTTTATTATGACCTTTAGAAAACATATAACACCTGAACATGGTTAAATTTGGTATCAATAGTTTCAGCACTTAATAGGGAAGAATACCCTTTAGTTTTTTTGGTTACAAATCTGTTCTATAGGCCAGGAACCCATTTAAAGTGAGTGCGGGTCCAAAGATTTATCTAACTATTCTTAGTTATTTATTTATTTGATAAAGCAGATAACACTCAAACATCGTTAAAATTGGTATTGAAAGTTTAAGTATCTGGTAAGTAAGATGAATCAGTAGTGTTTTAGCCATAAACACTTTATATTGGGCAGGAACTTGATTAAAGAAGAGCGGGGGTTGAGAGTTTAAAAAAAGTTTTATTATTATTATTTTTATTTAAAGAATAACAGTCTAATATGCTTAAAATTGGTATTAAAAATTCGAGCAGCTCATTAGGAACACAGATAAATTGTTTATTAGGATACAAAAATCAGAGATTGTCCAAGAATGTAATTAAATAAAGTGAACGCTTCAAGTAGCTTCAACAGCTCTTCTAAGTTTCTATTCCATTTACTAAATATTCACATTATATATAAGGTTATATTTGGTATCAACGTCTCAAGAATTTAATCAGGAATACACATCAAAAAGCCATTTGGCCAAAAACCAATTATCTTGGCGGGAATTCTAATTCAACTAAGCGTGAGACGCGTTTTTCCTTATCTTCCCCGTGCTAAACTGGAGTGCTTTTGCCTTCTTATTGACTCGCTTGCCATCTTATCGCCAGTTGGGGGGGGGCGTGCCTGCCTTCATCGGCCCTAATTTTAAAGCATTGGCATATCCTCTCCAGATATATACTACCTCCATGGTTAATACTACTAATAAATAATTTACCAACAAAATTCATCATACTATAAAAGAAAAGAAAAAAATAAATGATTTAAATGCATTTTAATGTATTGATGAATATCTAGATAATCCTGAAAACGTTAATAGCAGCATTATAATCTTAAAATCTGTGATTAATAGCATTATAATTACTAATAATTAAGAGTTATATTTGAAATAAAAGTTGTAATTTTCCTCAATAATTGTTGTATATTTTAACAATGGTAATAAAATATATTGTTGTAATGGCAATTAAAAGAGCATTATTATATTTTTTATTATTATTATTTTTTATTTTATTATTTTTTATTATTATTATTATTTTTTTATTATATTTTTTTGTCCAAAGTACTGTGTGTATTGTCCTCCTCCCCAACCCAGCTTGAAACATGGTGCTTCCGCAGTGTGGCAAAAGGGAAGGTGGCAGTGGGAAAGGGTGTGTGGCTTGCACATACGCTCTGGTTTTTTTTTTTTTTTTTTTTTACTTTGCTTTTAAATATGTTGGAAGGCCAGTGGAAAGGACTCTGTGTACAGGTGTGATTGTTAGCAGTTTGCAGAGGTATTTTTTACGCAGGACTACAGAACTCTTGAGACAGTCTGAAATGTGTGCTAAAACTTTTAATTTTTACTCGTAAATCACGTTGTAAAAAATAGTAACAAAATACATGATCAAATGTTAAACTATCAAAGAATAATCCACTCATTCCGTCAGCTCAGAGCCAGATTTTAAGCACTGGTAACATACTATAGTTAGTCTATGCTGGTAACATTAGGCCTAGGAACCCGCACCACACAAAAGAATCACAGACTAAAACCTAAATTCACTAACTAAAAAAGTCGTTGATGGGTGGTAAGGTGCCCGCACAACTGGTCGAGCCTATACAGGGGCCTATAGATCCTACATCTGGCCCTGCATTAGCTTAGATTGAGATGTACACTAGCTGTTTGCCTAGGGGGTCTGCCCTCCTCTTGAAATTCACCACAGACACAGGGCCGGATTTAAGCACAGGCTACATAGGTGCGCACCTACGGGCCCTCACCATGCAAACACCACATACAAAAGCCTCAAACTAGCAAAAAAGGTCACCAAGGGCCCGCACCACCGTTGGCACCTCTTGGCCTACAGCTCCTAAATCCGGCCCTGCACAGACATTGCCTTGGACAGCCTGATGTGATTCTCTAAACCAATTCAAATCCACACTAAGCGTATTGCCCTTTTACTCAATTGAAAGGTGTTTGTGGTTGTGACCCCATCAGCACAAATCGTTGGGCCAAAATTGGCAAATGGTCAGCGGAAATGGTTGGCCAACGGTGGGCATGTCGCGAGGTGCGAGGTTGGCCCATCGATGGATTAACCAACCATTATCCAACAATGCCAACCAATACCCAACCAAATGCCAACGGTTGATAAATTTTTAATTAAATGCTTATTAGTGAATTTCCTATGGAAAGTGAACTATTAGCATGACCCGCACGGTGAAACTTAAGCCCGGGACCACCATAGAAGTTCCTAACGTGACCCCCTGAACACGTTTTGGGGGGTCGTTCAAAATTGTATATATATATATATATATATATCGGAAAAAACTCGTAATTTGAAAGATTAATCCCCCAAAAAGGGGTTTAGAGTTTTCCGATTGTTTTGCCCAACGAACTTGTCCAACTGATTACAGAAAGGAACGTCCCTACAAAATTTGAAGTAAATCGGACAAAAATTGCGACCGCTAGAGTGCAAATTTCAAATTTCGAGTTTTTGGGCCCAAAAATGGTCATAAAAGCCCCAGATGTAAAATAAATGCATGTAAAAAGATGGGAATTAGAGAGGCGAAAGTTTTAAGCCCTCTCTCGTCATTCTATCATTAATATTTACCGAGTTATTAAAGAAAATGTGTATTGACTAAACACAGTACGTTGTCTTATAGGGGTTTTACACCAGAAAAGCCTGTTATTCCTTTGTTAAAGTACTTTTATTATCCCCAGCAACCTCACGCCTACTTTCAAGCCTGTCTGGACCTTCTCCTAACCTTATAATGCGCAAAATGGTATTCCCAGCTTTGCAAGTAAATGAAACCAGGAGTATCAGACCAGCCAAAAAATCAATGTTTTCAGATTTCAATAAAAATTGGACAAATGTATGTTTTTACACTGATTTTGAGTTTTAAAAGTTTTTATTTGGAAATTCACTTCCCTCACGTCAGCGTGCTGCGTGCGAACTCGTTTTAATTTTAAAATCATGATTTATCTAATTTAATTGTTTAGTAAACCAATTATAGAAACTTAAAAAAAGGATTTAAGTTGCAAAAATAGCGACTCTCGGTCGGTTCTCAAACCTATAACCTTTGAGTTATTGAACACTCGCCTTAACCCCCACGGCCAATCTGACTTACGAGAATCAAAGGATGGACTGAGATATAGAAATTACCAATACTGTACCTGCAATACTTGTACTAGCCTATATGTACTATTATGTTTTATTCTTCTAAGATTGGATGGTACTCGTTTTATTCTTCTACGTGAATCTACTCGTGCAAAAATCACTGTAATAAAATTAGGAATAATTAAGTTAATTTGATTTATGTATCTATGAAATATGAAAAACTACTATAGCAAATTAATATTAACTAGTAGCCTGTCGCGGCTTCGCTCGCGATCACAACGTAATATTATACTGACATTCCCGTATAAATATTGTGTTACCGTTCCAAAACCAACATGGTCTGCTGACTAACTGTGTTAACCCTATCCAGAGCTGATTGCTTAAAACTTAAAGTTATTTCCCAATGTTAAGCTTATGGGGAAAAACTCAACTTTAAGGGGCCCCAGGGCCTCACTCACAAATTATTTCTCTATAAAAAAAGTTTCCTGCACAACTTCACGTTAGGCTCTTTCCAATGATACCAAAAACATGAAAATCGGTTCGGTACTTTAATAAGAGGAGTGATTGTCACAAAAAACCTGCTCGCCTATTAAATAAGTATAGATTTAATATAATTATTAAAAATGTAATGTTAATTTATACCCCATCAGCACAAATCGTTGGGCCAACGCAGGAAAATGGTAGGCCAACGGTTGGCCCATCAGCACAAATCGTTGAGCCAACGTTGGGCCATCGTCGGCATTGTAGGATATGGTGGGGAAATGGTCGGTTGGCATTAACGCGGTTGGGCCAACGAACCAATCGTCCAAATAAAAAAATAATAACAAAACATAATAATAAATCCAACGGTAGCTGACGTTGGGCCATCAAACGTAATTGTTGGCAAATCCTACCATGAATTGGATTTAAGGGTTTGAGTGTTATGTACTTATACCATAGAATAAATAATGTACATTAATACATATTATTTATTCTATTAATAATAATTTGTATAAATAAATAAAGTAGAATAAATAATATGTATTAATGTATATTATTTATTCTATGTTTACTCTTATGTTGAGCGAGGAATGCTACAGCTTGTAGTATTTACAGAATTTGCCAATTTGAGTTATGTTATCGACAATGGAAATAAATATTCTTGATTTATTAATGGGTTTATTTGGTCAGGTGATCATTTAAACAGTGTTTATATATCTTCACGGTATAACTGGTATTGGCAGTCCTACAGTGTGCTCTAAAATATGCTATGTTGAATGGTAATTTTACTTTGTAACATTGGTAGTTTAAAAACATTGGCCACACTGTAAACCGCTGACTACTAGAGGTGTGCCAGGCAGTTACAAGCTCGCGACGCGTTGCAACGGAACGTCGCGACCGTGGAACAGGTTCCACGAGGCAGTTCCGTTGCAACGATAGCGACACTGCGACAAGAGGGCGGCTGGAGCGCTTAGAGCTGTCGTCGCGGGCCGTCCCGTTGGAACTGTCACGATTTAGACAATAGACTGCGAATGGAGCGCCTTCAGCATTCGTCGCGGGCCGTCCCATTGGAACTGTAACGACACTAAACTGCGATCTGCGACTGGTGTAGTATGATCGTTAACTTTGCAACGAAAATTTAATACACCAGATCATCAGTGTGGTACTTAGATGTTTTTAATTACAAATATTTTGTCGTTTATGTAAATGTTTAAAAAGTATTGATGATGAGTCGTTCTTACGACTAAATAAATTTTGATTGGAATTCATTTATTCAAAGAAAATCTAAGTTAAAGATAAAAAATGAACACTAAAAATTAGTGTTTTTTCCCCTGAATCCAGATTAACTTGCTATTCTTTTTAACCATTGCAAAAGGATTAAATATTTTGGTTCAATTGCAGCTCTTTTATGATTTAGGATAGTTGTCTTTTACTGTATAAATTAATAATTCTTCGGATAGTTATAAATTATATTTGTAAATCCAAATATTTGCAATTTTTAAATTGATTTTGTTTGATTATAAATGGCTAAGGATAATAGTGAACAACCGCTTGCAAGTTTCGTAAATTATATTTTAATAATGGTACAGACAACTTTTAAAAAACCATCAAGTTGTTTGTACCTAATTAAAGTACTTATATGGTTGGCCACAAAGTAATTCAAGTTATTACTTTTAATGTTAATACTATACAACTGTTCCTTGTCATACAAGGTAACTAACATTTAAAACCAAAGTAATGCATTTATTAACCTAATGTATACCAACCAAAATTACAACGTAACAGCATTATCAAAATATAACAATTAAGCATTATTTAAATACTGAGCGCAGCCTAAGACCGTTGTACGAGTGTGAAGCGTTGAGGGTAGTGGGTGTGGGAGGGGCCACATGTCGCGACAGGCGAAGCAGTGCCGCGCAGATTTGTCGAAGTTACACAGTTCCACAGTTACTCCAGGTACTGCGACCTCTTGTCGCGACTGCTGGAACTGGAACTACTAGTTCCAAGCGTTGGAACGGTACCACGACCGTTCCACGCTTGGTACAGTTCCAACGAGGCAGTTCCAGTTATTTTGGCACACCTCTACTGACTACAGTTTTACAGCAAACAGCAGACGAGGACAGACTTAGAGACTGAGTGACAGTGTGACCGAATGCAACTAAAATCTGTGACTGTGACCACCGACTTGTGAAAAAAGTGCTAACATCAAACATCATCACTGGCAACTGACAGCAGACGATGATTTGATAATATTATAATGTTGTGTCATTATTGTGTAATGTTTTTCCTAGTCATTACCAAGCGAGTGTATCATTAAAACATAATTTTGAAAGGTAAACATATTACTTATTTTTAATTATTCACTCTTTATCTATTTGTCTAGCACACGAGTCTCAATATCTGAAGCTGTTTGCAATTTTGGTTTTCCAATATAACTTATCATGAAATTGCAATTATTTTACTTTTGTGGCAAGTTAGGGTAGGCTGTATAAATATGCAAATAAATACAATTTAATTGTTTGTTTTTTAATCATAACAGATGTGTAATTTTGTGACAATTAGGCTGCCAGGCCTAAGGCTAGAAGTTCTGAGTTCTGATGTTAGATGGTGGATTAGGAAGCCCCAGCAGAGCCACTAGGCACATTTTCCACAAGGGAATTTTGTGCAGGTCACTGGAAGAAAAATAACTAAAAGGGGTGAAAGGTGGGTAGAGATGGGCAACCAGTTGACCTTGTGGGTGGCAAACTCTTGTGACTCCTGCGACAGCTACTTATATTAGCGTTCAAACAAGCGGGTCTGCTTTGCCTTTCTAGGCTAACTGACAAAGTATTCATGTTCATCAACTAGGGACCACAAGCTTGGGTTAGTAATTCCTTCCCCTGTAATCTAGACAAACATGGAGGGTCAAAGGTAAAAGGGAAGCTTGTTAATAGATTGCCAAAGATAGATGGATAGATAGATAACCCAGCAGTCTATCTATGGAAGATGCTATGACATCTTTATATGCTGTACCAAATGTTGACCTCATAACTAGTATACAGTCAAACAGACTGATATTCATTCTGTAACTAGGCCCAGGGTACATAAACCTAAAATGCATGCCATGCACACTGAGGTACCGATAACTCAGTAAGTACGACCATGTTCATCATAGTCTATAGGTTATCTACCTATGGTATGTTACAATATTGTAATGTATAGTTTCGCTGCAGCTTTTGATTATGAGTGTTAATTTTCTTAAGACTTATAAACTACATTCGGCAGACGTAAATCAGCCTAATATTAGACCCCCTCTTGCTCTTTGAATATCTTTATGCGGGTGAAATTTACTTTTCTATCTGCCTTTCTCATACTTCACTAGTTGTGTCATTTTATCATTCAATATGAGGTGCAAGGAGACACACAGCTGTGGTACAACAGGTTATGTGAAATTTTTAATTAATTTATAATAGGCACAATTGTGATTTTAGGTAGACTGACATGGGAGGGTCACACTAGGTTTTGTGGGTAAACCAGTTTTAATGGCTCAAAGGGCAGGTCTAAATGTTATCTGTTTTTTTAACACTCCAAGTGACTTTCGCCTATTTTTGAACGCTGAGTGTCAGTCGCCCCATTTCGGGCGAATTTGCATGCCCCCAGTTTTGTGTAATATTTCTGCGTATGATTGAGCGATCCCGGGCATTGAGCAAACCAATGTGATCAGCGGATTCTAGGCTTCATGATGACTATACATGACCACCGTTCGTGCTATTTTTAACTATCATCTGTGACGGAATTCCAAACGTCTGCAAATGTTTGTTGTTGTTATGGCGATGCAGGCTTTAATGCCTCCAGTTTTGTGTAATATTTCCGCGTATGGTTGAGCCATCCCAGGCATTGAGCATACCAACGTGATCATCGGATTCTAGGCTTAATGATAACTATACATGACCATCGTTCGTGCCATTTTTACTATCATCTGTGACGGAATTCCAAACGTCTGTGATTGTTGTTGTTAAGGTGATATAGGCTTTAGGTTAGTTGACTTTTTAGACTTATTATTGAGATAAAACTGTGCAAAACTATATATTTTCTTAATCCTCTTTAAATTTTGAACATAATGTATATATATTCATGTTCTTATTTAGTGTGAATAAAGTGGTTTTAGATATGTGGGTACTGAACAAAACAAAATTTATTTTCATAATTTCTGGATTTCTGATGCCAAGTTACTGTAACATAAGGTATGAACATTAAAAGCTACATTTTTAGATAGCCTATTTAATAAGCTTTAAGAAAATGTACAACTTTATACTTATTTGTCATAATTTATATATTTTATTAATGTTTTTATAAAAGTCTGCAAAATGGCCAGTAATTGATGGACATTAAAGAATTTTCTAATGGGCACTCGGAGGGATAAAGGCCACCTGCCCCAATCAGGTAAAGGCTCTGAAATTGTTGAGACTATTTTTGTTTGTTTTTTCCTATTTATTTTAGCATTGAATTTACCTAAACCAAATGCATGCATTTTAAGCATTCATATACAAAATTTAGTTTTTCGAGTAGACCTAAGTAGTTTATTATTATTTTAATTAATTGGATGAGCGATAATACAGATTTTCTCGGCATTTTAATTAAGTTAAAGTTAAACTAAATAGGGATTAATCAAATTTGGAAAAAAATTATCTAAATCAAATTGAATGCTGTTTTAGAGTTTAATATAAATAACTGACACTAAAGAAATTTGCAGACAACAGACAAATGGTGAAAACTAGAGATCGCTATCTCTTCCCTGATAAGAATGTTGGCCAGTCAAAATTCATGTTAAAAGTGATGAACAAACAAAAAATGAACAAACCTTTACTCCGATGTTAATTACAGCCTGTATACAATTCCAGAGGGACTGTAATATAATTATTATTATCCAGCCCATACTATTCCAGAAGTCGTAACTAGAAATTTTAAAATTAAGCTGTCGTAGTGAAAAAATAAAAATGTATTCATTGGAATCACCAGATGAAGGCAAATACCAATGTATAATTTAATGGTTAGCCTATATTTTTAATTTGGTTAAAAATGGAATACTCAAATTAAAATTGTTACTGAGTGATGTAACTTACTAAAATGGTGACAGTGTGAGATTTAAGAAAATGTCATATCAGCCGGACAAGCTTGGTAAGAGCCAGAGAGAGCAGTCAAGGATCGGGTCTGGCCGGTAACCTCCCATGATGATAAAATCGGCCTTGTCAACATCCAATTTGATTAACCACTTTTTGACATTATAAATTTTAAATCCATTTTTATTAGGCCCTGGACTATGTTCAAGATTAAATAGGTAAGAAATCTATTTAATATACATTTTAAATATGTCCAGAGAGGTAGATTCAAATAACTTTAAGCCAGTAAAATGTTTACATTTATTTTAAAAACTATTAGGTATGTGAAATATAGAAGAATTTGTTTACGTTGAAAACTAGTAATTGTAATCATCCATCTAAATCTTTCACAGTGATGGGGCAGAACCACAGTTCATCGTTCCCAGGGAGGCGGAAGTCCATCCGTAGATCCCTGCGATCTCCGTTTCCCAGACGATCTCGGACCAATCAGTCTCTCAGCGCGACGTTCAACTACGTGGACTCGGACGTGAAGGTGAAGGGTTCATACGATCATCATTGCTAGTGTTTTGGTGTGTTTGATAAACCCTGTTTGTAGGATGTAACACCCTCTAAATAATTAGATTTATAACTGAAACTCGGTAATAATTCATAAGTAAATTCAAACTGTGGTTATGTAGCAAATTTATTCACGTTAAAAAAGTACCGGTAACCACTTTCCTCCCAGTGATCCAGGAATAATTAATGCTGTCACATGCTTACTGATAATTACGAGATTGCATGTTACTCGTTGTTAATTAATTAATGTCCGTTAAGTACTAATGAAACCTCATGAGTGTAAAACAGTGAACCGTAGTATTGCTACTTAAACAATTTAAATGAAGCCTCAGTTAGGCCTAGTGTAAATATGTTTAAAAATTATTTTGTAATCCTCAGTTGTATTACAATCCTACAGTCTGACAAGAAAATATGGAAACAATTTTATTTTTCTTGTCTACACCAGTAGCCTTTTTTGTATTTTTTTTATAGGACAACAATCTAAACCTCTCATGGGACATATAGTGCCCCAAGAGTCGAACCCTTGACCTCTTGTACCGAAATCCAAGACCCTTACCAGTAGGCTTAATTATATATAGGCTAAAAAAGCCCTTTCCTGTAAAAACTTTCTACTTGAAACACATTTTAATAGGGATGGTAACGATTACAGCGAAGGAGATTTAACAGTTTAAATCCATAATACAGTAGACTCTCAGTAATATGGACTAATTTGGCGGAAGTTCAGTCTGGATTTTAAAAAAAACCTTGATTTTCTGTAGGCGGGTAGGTGGGTAATACAAGAAAGCAGGTAGCTTCTAAAAGAAAGTGTGGCTACAGTAAACTTTGCCACTTAAGTTTTTACCATTATTTATAATCACATGTTTGTTGTTTTTATCTGTTTTAATGTTTTTGTTTATGTGGCTACAGTAAACTTTGCCACTTAAGTTTTTACCATTATTTATAATCACATGTTTGTTGTTTTTATCTGTTTTAATGTTTTTGTTTATGTGGCTACAGTAAACTTTGCCACTTAAGTTTTTACCATTATTTATAATCACATGTTTGTTGTTTTTATCTGTTTTAATGTTTTTGTTTTTTGTTGAGGATTGATGACTTCCTTTTCAATACAAGTTTTATTTCCAATCATGTTTACTTTATTTTCATCATACATCTTTAAATATTGATTATAAGGTAATATCCTTAAAAGTTATACACACTCCATAGTAAATTACAGTAGGCTACGGTTGACCTCCTCCCCTGCACGACAACTTCCACTGCCTAGTAAATCATAAACATCAATTTAGCTGAAACATAGATAATAGACAGTGGACAAACTCTTTATTTCGAAACAATTACATTTGACTTTCACATTCCAAGAGTTTAAAAAACTCGAGGGAAATTTGTATGCAGAAATTGTACATGCAATATGGTTGTTAGGCAGTTCAAGTTCATTACTATAGATTATTCAATGACATTTTATTGCTTACTTGTGGAAGGTTACTCGTTTATTAATTCACGGCACTTCACTCACACTTTATACTTTGATATGCAAAGACATTTAATTGTATAACAGGTAATTTTTTCAATATTATATTTAAAAATTTATGAACAAATATAGATTTTACAAGCTATTACAACAACTCCATAGTATAACATAAAATATTAATACCTATTTGTGTAAGAAATCAGCAAAAATATATAAATTAACACGTTTATAAATAAATACAATGACATCGACTATAAAGAACAACAACAAACAATGCAGGAAATAGAGCACTTCACGATGCAAACTTGACATTTGTGTAATGCGGGCTAATCGGGTAAAATCTGAAGGCGCTAAAACGTGAAGTTTTGTTTATTAGTTTTTATTTGCAACAAGTTTTAAACAAATTCAAGATCATCGGTCCAGACTATCTCCGGAGTCCAGACTAAGCTGAATCGGATTTCTGAGAGTCTACTGTAATTAAAAAAGCTTTAAAGGTTAAAAAAATGTAACTGAGATATGTACTTAACGGAGAACGCAATCAACGTTTCCCCGTGCTTAATTTTTTCTCTGCGGCAGGGCGACCAGCTCAACTTGAACACTGCGACGGCCGAGGAGCTGATGACGCTGCCGGGTGTGACGCGTGCTGTCGCGCAGAACATTGTCGAGTATCGCCATGCCATCGGTCGCTTCAACAAGGTGGAGGACCTGGCACTGGTGACTGGGGTGGGGGCGGACAAACTGGGCACCATCCGAGCCGAGATCTGTGTGCACCGGCGGAAGTCTAATAGGTACGGCGGGAAACTGTTTAAATAAAGTTATAGCATGTTCACTTGTGTGTCTTTAGCCTCCTTGTATAACTCCTACGGGAGTTGAAACCTCAACTCCTGTATAAGTTTGTCGGCCTATGGTATGACAATTGTTGATATTGACCGGCAGAACATTAGGCCGGGATTCGGAGAGTGGATTGACAGTAGGTATTGTGTAGTACTTTATAGAGATGGAAGAAGCTTCACCGATCATATTGCTTTACAGTCAACTCCCGATTATCCGGGAGCGGGTTAATCGGGTTGCGGTTTAACCGGGGTCACGAAAGGTTTATTTTTATTATTTTTATTTATCCCCTTCTAAACATAAATAGAGCAATAATAACAATTTATTTTGCTAAATTATCTCCAGAATCGTATTTAATTTACTTTGTCAGAATAAATACTTTACAAACAATTTAGTAACCACGAGAGTCTGTCATTTCGCTAATGAGCCATGGGCGCGTGATGGGAAGCGATGACCTTGACACTGCATGGTCGGGCGGACGTCTAAAAATAGAAACATCTCAAAACAATCACCCTTCCTGCCGCTGTTCACCCTCAGCGACGGACAGACAGACAGATGGATGGACGGACAGACAGACGGACAGTCAGACGCGGAGTCTAAAAATAGAAATATCTCAAAACAATCACCCTTCCCGCTGTTATTTACCCTCATTGGGTTTTTCCCCCAGTGCGGAATTAATTAGCATACTGTTCGGTGTAGTTTAGAGGGTTCGGTTAGAGATGTTTAACCTATTAAATATCATTCGGCATTTTGGATAGTATTTACTGCTATCAACCATTGCTAGTATTAACTATTATTATCTTGATTGTTTTTAGATGTTATCACAATTTAAAGATTTTAAAAGGTATTTAATCTACACAAATATATCTTAAATAACATTAAAACACAATATTGTAGTATAAAAATGTTGATAAACATTTATTATATTCGTAATATTCAATTTATTGAATCCCTTTGTTTTAACCGTGGTTTTGGGTTATCTGTAACTAGTGATGTGTCAAAACCAAAACTCGAATCTCAAAACCACCAAAACTTTGGAAAACTTTCGGTTTCGAGATTCGATCGGCGAGTTTCGAGAATCAAAACTCAAAACTGCCGAGATTTTTTGTGTCATTGTTGTTTTTTTAACAGAAATCACGCCCGAGTGTTGATTAATAATGTGAAGGTCGAAAGCCTACTGTCATCGGTCGTCTACCTTCACCTTTTGTGGATTATTGATTTTTTATTTGTGAAAGAACAACTCTAACCAAAGTTTATAATTAGGCTACAAATAATTGGTTCACTAGTAGTTCTGAAACTAATATTTTTCTAGGATACTTCGAGAATGGCAGTAAGTTAACTGGTTTATTTGGAGTAACTGGATTTATTTTTCATAACCATACCCAGGCAAGTAAATAGGGTTTTGCGATTTGAGTTTCGAGATTCGATTTTGTAAGTTTCGGTTTCGGTTTCGAGATTCGAAATTTCTGGTTTTGACCATCACTATCCGTAACCTTCCAACCAGTCATTACCCCGGATAATCGGGAGTGACTGTATTTGGTGTCATCCGATATTGGACCAATGGGCCAATCACCTGGTACATGGCTGCTAACTGCTTGAATTACATTTATGTAACAACGACGTTAATGCTAAATCAATCAATATAATACGATGGGTAGATGGGTGAAAATCATAGACATTTGTTTATGCATGTGTTGTACACTTAAACCAAAACATGATTTTCTTAATGTTAAGAGAAACATTTGATCCGTCAAATTCCTATTTTTTTTGCCTTTTAACTCTTTTTGGAAAGAAATTTTACTTGAAACACAACCATAATGTAACAGTTTCATTATTGGATTATTTGTATTCATATATAAACCGGTCATAATGTTAAGAGTTTCGGAAAGAGAGCCGACCTCCGAGTCAGCCAACCTCTAACCAGTCAGCCAACATCTCCCACTTTACTCAATGTGTAGTGCTCATTAAAACATATGTCTTTCTGAAAGGTAGTTAGACATTTAATTAAGGAAGTTAAACTAAAATTAAAAATCCTTTTTATATGTGGGTTTAAGGAAAGTACGGTATTGTTGAATTAATAGCTGTAAATAAATTAGAATTCACTCCTACAATCAGATGTGTTGGTATAAGAGTTGATTTTTTTAAATAAGCCTATTAGATTTTTCAGAGTGATTTTATTCAAAAATAATAAAATATAAAATGTTTGTTGTTGAATAAGTTTTGTTTTTTGTCATTGTATTCCCTGAGAGTTTTATTGAAGTGTCAGTTTAGTTTTTCGTGTTAGTAGTTTTTGGAAAAAGAACTGAATCCAAAACTTATGGATATTCCTCGTATTACATGGATAATACTTGGTTTACAATTTCACTGACCTTATGAAATAGTTGATAAATGTCATAATAAATTGAGTTTCTATTTTCTTCAAGTAATTTGCTCCGAAAAGATTGGTTGTATAACAAGAGTGGCCGACAGTGGGAAATCTATATAAATACTACATAGAGCTTGGATTGTGTACGCAATTAAATACAGATTATGAAGACTACTTGTCTAAGATTGCAGCTGACGACATTGATGGTGTTATTTAAGAAATCATTGTGAACATTTGGCATCACTGATTAGAGAAAACCAAAGAAATCTTATCAGTGATATCCGTAATAATTTCTTAAACGAGTTTGCACGCAGCACGCTGACGTGAGGGAAGTGAATTTCCGCACAAAAACTTTTAAAACTCAAAATCAGTGTAAAAACATACATTTGTCCAATTTTTATCGAAATCTGAAAACTTTGATTTTTTGGCTGTTCGGATACTCCTGGTTTCATTTACTTGCAAAGCTGAGAATACAATTTTGCGCATTATAAGGTTAGGAGAAGGTCCAGACAAGCTTGAAAGTAGGCGTGAGGTTGCTGGGGGTAATAAAAGTACTCTAACAAAGGAATAACAGGCTTTTCTAGTGTAAAACCCCCATAAGACAACGTACTGTGTTTAGCCGATATACATTTTCTTTAATAACTCGGTAAATATTTATGCTAGAATGACGAGATAGGGCTTAAAACTTTCGCCTTTCTAATTCCCATCTTTTTACATGCGTTAATTTTACATCTGGGGCTTTTCTGACCCTTTTTGGGCCCAAAAAGTCGAAATTTGAAAGATTAATCCCAAAAAAATGGGTTTAGAGTTTTCCGATTGTTTTGCCCAACGAATTTGTCCAACAGATTATAGAAAGGAACGTCCCTACCAAATTTGAAGTAAATCGGACAAAAAATGCGACCGCTAGAGTGCATACACATATATATATATATATATGTCTATATATATATATGTCTATATATATGTCTATATATATATATATATATACATACATATATATATATATATATATAAAATTTTAAACGACCCCCCAAAACGTGTTCAGGGGGTCACGTTAGGAACTTCTATGGTGGTCCCGGGCTTAAGTTTCACCGTGCGGGTCATGCTAATAGTTCACTTTCCAAAGGAAATTCACTAATAACATAAACTCACCATTACCAGCAATAAATTCAAACAAAGAAAGGACATTGAGAGTGATTGGACGATGGACCAACTACAGTGCCAACTCCCTCATCAATATCTCTCCATACAAATCAAATAATATAATTCATTATTGAGTAATCTTGGGTTCAAACTCGTTTCTAAAAAATTTACCACTGTACAAGAAAAACTAGCCTTGAAAACTTAAATAAAAATATTTGGGTTTAAAAGTAAGCAGCCCTCCTACAACTGATAATGAGAGCAGATAAGGGAGGCAACAAAAGTTAGTTTATTAGGAGATTCAATATTTATAGCTTTTGATGGAAGGTTAGGGTCTGAATTAATGATTAGAACACTGGATCTGTCACAAGGGTTCTCTATGTCAATCTTATAATTTGAAGCACAAAGAGTGTAATCAGTGCTGTTGTATTGATCCCTTGATAATTTGGTCGTTTAAATCAATTACAGAATAGACCTACAGTAGAACTCCAATTATCCGAATTAATTGGGGATCGGGCCAATTCGGATATGCAGAAATTCGGATAATCAGGTATACCTCAGGAATTAAGCAAAAATCATCACCATACATAAAAAATCAGAATCTTATCGACAAAGTTATTATAAATGTAGTGAACAGAAAGTGAGCGAACTGTATCAAGAATATACGTCATAAAAATTAAATTACAGGAGTTAAATTGAATACAGTATATACAGTTGCTCTTTTCAATACATACTGTACGTATTTCACTGTTCAATGTTGGTTATTTCACTTGAACATCTCGAGCAAAGTGAGTTTATCACTTAGCGAAAGGACAACACGTTTACGTTTTGTATTCATTTCGAACGATAATCTCGGTGAAAGAACAGTAGCGACTGATGATGAGCAGGGCGGGAAGGGGGTATGACTCATTGTTCCCTGCGAAAATATCGTCCGGAAGGTAACAGCACGGGCTTTTATTTTAGCGCTCACGGCGCATTATCGCTACACGCGCTCCCGCTGTTATTTTCTTGATTTTTATATTTCTATTATTTCACTCAAAATCGATTCGGATAATTGGATATTCGGATAATTGGGGTTCGGATAATTGGATTTCTACTGTACTTTAAAATTGTTGTTTTGTTAGATTACTGGATTATAATTGTATCATCAGCATTTGGCGTAGTGCGTGGTTGGCTTCCCGGCCAGGCAGGCAGTAAAACATTATTTGGAAAAACTATCTACTTGTGACTGTAGACTGTAGTTTGGTGACAATATAAATGAGGGATGATTGGTAAGATTTGAAAGTGAATATTTTGAAATTGAAATATTGGCTTTAGAGGCAAATTTAAGGTACAAACGACTATTAATGGGGGTGTTATTTGGATTATTTATACAAATCTTGTATTTAATTATCACTTTTTCATGTGCATAATTTAGTGATATTTGATTACATAGAGATTTGATAAATTTATTTATTTTTGTTTCACACAACATTAATCAGTATTGCGTTAAAAAGCTATACAGGATTGTATCAATTAAATAATTAAGTGAATTAACGATTCACTGTTCGAGTAATGCAAAGATTTATCGTGCATGTATTATCTCAAAAAAACTTCAAAATAATTTATTATCAGAAGCATACTTGCCAAAAATTACACTGCAGCAAAATATATATTATACTAATTCCTTAAGGAATTTCTTGTGTACAGCAAAACTATTTTATTCATGAAACGATTTTGATGATTGAAAAGGGATTTCTATATAGAAGTCATGGAATAACTTTTGTCTCCCTCAGTTCAATATGCTTCGCCCCATTGGACTTTAAAGTTTCCATGTTATTCTTATGAGCAATATGTTTAATAGATAAGAAACAGATGTAGTTGCAGCAAAAATTTTAATCAGCTGTTCATTCCTGAATTCTTTGTGCGAAGCATGGGTAATCAGCTAGTAATAGTCAATGGTCATATCTTATTCAATGTAGTACCTACTTTTAAGTTTAATGTGATAATCAATGAACACCCTGATTGACAAGGCATTGTCTACTATCGCAAAGGTGTAGTGATAATCCAAAGACTGGAGTTGATGGTCGTTCATCATAAGACTTGATGGTCAGCTTGTAAACACGAGAGGGGAGGGGGAAGTTACCCACCAGAACCCTTTCTTACTCATGCTAATGGACAAAGTGATTTGGTTTGTTTTTCTATTGCAAGATGTTATCACAGCTGATCGTTAAACACCATTACCCTTCATTGATTGTTTCTTGGTTGGCTTTGTCAATAACCCGTGTATTGTCAAAGGAGGGGGTATCTTCCCCTCGACACTTTGTTTACTAGCTGGCTATCAAATCATTTATTTTTTTATTTATTTGGACTTTACCTATCGCTTCTAGTATTTAAAACTGTAGTGTTAAACACTAGAAGCGGTAGGTAAAGTCCAAATAAATCAAAAAATAAATTCAAATCCATCGCTATTATGAGTTTCATAAAATCATCTTCTTTCAGTATATATCTGTATTGCTTTCCTATTCTGTTTTTGTATGATTTCGAACATTTGCAGTTAATTAAATTTAGATAACAGTACAAGTGATACTCCTAAATGTAAGATGTACAATTTGGCATTTTTCACATCTTTAGCGAATTTCCCCTACAGGGAAGAAGCTTTTACCGTAGGACTCATAGTAAAACTTAAGCCCGAGACCATGATAACTTTTTGTTTTGAGGTCCCCAGATGCCAAAAACACTATTCGTTCAAATTTATATATATGTATATATTAATAATCAAATGAAACAACTGTTTAGGTTGAAAAAAATCTTCTTAAAGAATTTCTTTATTTTTAGACTACTTTGTTAAGTAAGGGTACTCAGTTGAAAAAATGTTTCATTTGATTATTATTATATTAGTAGCCCTAACAAATGAATGCAATATAAATATGTATATAAATATATATATAAATAATATATATATATATATACCAGTGAGTTCTACTCACTAAAAGGAACAAAGATGTTCCTATAGACCCATGTCCGATTCTCAACCATTTGGCTGTAATTGGGAATTTTGCATTTTTACTTTCTCCCCCTTATACATAGTACATGGAGATAGTATTGTTTTCGTCAAAATGAATTTGAGTGAATTTGAGTTGTTCGTGGAAATATTCATTTTGGTGCTCCCTGAACCCAAAAAAGTGATTTTTACATGATGTCTGTGTGTCTGTCTGTCTGTATGTATGGATGTATGGATCTGTACAGAGCTAGAGCCCTAACCAATGGTCTGATTTTTATGAAATTGGATAACTTAATTCAATTTTATGTATTCAATTATTTTAGGATTTTTTCTATTGTTCTATCCACGATATCTCCAGGTGTATTTTTCTTTTTTGGAATTTTTTATTTTTAAGGGTAATTATCCCCCCAAAACCGCCAAAAACATAAACAAATCAAGATTTCTCGAAAACGACTCTACCGATTTTGATTAAACTTTAGTCGTTTGTAGAACTTTAGTATTCCAACAAAATGACACCAACCGCATTTCTGTAAAAATTCGGGTTCAGAAATTACAAAACTTAAAATATCAAAAATTTACTTTTTTGGATTTTTTATAAAAAAACATAAATATAAAAAATAGTACTTTTCTCCATTAAAAAGAGCTCAAAAAACTAAATAATTTAGTATGTTGAATCACTATTCTACGATTACTGGTTGCGGAGAAAATTTTAATTTTAATTTTGCGGTAAACGCAGTACGTTGTCGAATGTTATTCTTATGGGGAATACAAAAATTTCTATTTCTCTCTTATTTATTGATCAATTTCATTCAAACTTGTTATGCTTGTCAAGTTACCGACCAACAGAGAAAATTCAAAATATGTTGCCCCTTAATAACCCTGAGGGGGGGAATAGGGGGTATTTCCTCTCTTAAAACCACATGTTTAGCGATGGATTCTGTAGTGCCTCCTAAACTGGGATTTGGGTGGAAACAACTTGTTTACAAGATTTTCTGTACATTCTACCGTACTTTGCATTCTATATTTAGTAAATAAAAAGTAATTTATTCATTAAAGTTGGGCTAAAAGGGAGAAAGTATGTGTCAGTTTCCTGATACCGTTTATTTATAACTGACTTCACTTTGCCTTATTAATTGAGCTATAAAATTATAATCTGTTATTCTACCCAATTCCACTTAACGTCAATAGAAAAAGCATTAAATAAATAATAAATCTGAGGTGTTACAAAAGGATGTGTGTTTGGAAACACCAGGTTGCAACGAAAATAAAGTAACAAATACTCTGTTAATAAAAATACTCTGATAACTTTGTTAACTATCAGAACATCCAAAAAGTACTTAAATCCGTTAATATCAATGAAAGAATAAATGGTAAATAAGGTTTTAATTAATTATTTAGGTAGTTATACTGTATTTTTGACTAACAACACCTTATTAATAGCACATCATTTTAAAGGTTTTAAATAAGGAAGTTTTTCGTTTAACTTGACATCACACAGCACAACTTTTAAGTGATAAAATGGGGCCTTGAAATTGCAATAACAAGATTATTTAAGAGTATTTTTTACTTTACCTTCCTTACAACCTGGTGTTTTCAAACACATATCCTTTTGTAACACCTCATATTTATTGCACATTTAATGCTTTTTCTATTGGTGAAGTGGATTGTGTAGAATCACGGGTTACAATTTGATAGCTCAATTAGTAAGGCCAAGTCAAGTAAGTTATAATCGAGTTCGCATGCAGCACGCTGACGTGAGGGAAGTGAATTTCCACATAAAAAACTATAAAAACTCAAAATCAGTTTAAAACAGAATTATTCCAATTTTTATTCAAATCTGAAAATATTGATTTTTTGGATGTTTTGATGCTCCTGGTTCTACTTACCTGCAATGATGGGAATACAATTTTGTGCATTATAAGGTTAGGATAAGGTCCAGTCAGGCTTTAAAGTAGGCGTGAGGTTGTTGGGGATGATAAAAGTACACCAACAAATGAATAACAGGCTTTTCTGAAGTAAAACCCCTATAAGACAACATACTGTATTTGGTCAATACACATTTTCTTTAATAACTTGGTAAATATATATGCTAGAATGACGAGAGAGGGCTTAAAAGTTTCGCTACACTAATTCCCACCGTTTTTCATTCGTTAATTTTTACATCCGGGGCTTTTCTGACCCTTTTTGGGCCCAAAAACCCAAATTTCTAAATTTAAAATCCCCAAAAAAGGGGGTTAGAGTTTTCTGATTGTTTTGCCCAACGAACTTGTCCAACCGATTACAAAAAGGAATGTCCCTACCAAATTTGAAGTAAATCGGTACAAAAATGCGACCGCTAGAGTGCATACACACACACACACACATATATATATATATATATATATATATAAAATTTTGAACGAACCCAAAAACGTGACCAGGGGGTCACATTAGGAACTTCTATGGTGGTCCCGGGCTTAAGTTTCACCGTGCGGGTCATGCCAATAGTTCACTTTCCATTGGAAATTCACTAAAAATGCAAAATTACTAATTACAGCCAAACGGTTGAGAATCGGACATGGGTCTATAGGAAAATATTTGTTCCTTTTAGTGAGTAGAACTCACTGGCGAAGTTAATGTAGCGAGTAGAAACTCACCCTGTATATGTGTATATGTGTGTACTCACCCTCACCCTGTGTGTATTTGTATATGTGTCCATTAACTCTATAAATTTTGAAAAAAAAACACCCAATTTCGATGAAATTTGGCACAAAGGTGTAAAGCTACATTCATGACTTTAAGTTTAAAAACCAGAAAGATTGGACCATGGGAAGGGAGTTTTAGGGGGTTTTAAATTTTCCAAAAATCAGTTTTTTTAATTCTTTACTATAACATTTTTTAAATACTCAATTTTGGTTTTTACCATTTTATATAGATAAAAATAAATTATATGGTATTTTGAATTATTAACTTAGGTTAAGTGGTTGCGGAGAAAATCCAAAAAACCTGTTCATAAAATCTCCCATATTAATCTTAAGGGAAAAAGGTTTTTAGCTTTTCCACAGTTAATTTGTAAACTTCACATTTGCTTTTACCAATCCGTTCAGCTCTACAAAAAAATCATTTTGGTGTTTAAATTGTGATTCGACGTCCATTTGTCGCAGAGATATTCAAAGTGCTAAACACAGTACGTTGTCCAAAGTTATCCTTAATAAATAAAATTTGATATCTGGATTATTTATGAATGTACATTGATGAAACGGTATGTGGCTTCAACTAGTACTGGTACATTTTTATTTGCACAAAAAATTATTTTTTTTATTGTCCCCATAGCAGCAAACCTGCACACTCAGCCCTAATGTTACTCTTATGGACTATAAGTAAAGTATTATATATCCCTTGATTATGAACATAAATGATTAAAACTTGGTACATAGCTTCACCTGGTTGATATATATTGATAATTGCATAAAAACCCATTTCTTATATTTCCTGTGTTTAGCAAACCTGCGTACTCAGCCCTACTGTTATTCTTATGGAGAATAAACAAATTGCTTTATATCACTTATTTATAAATGCATTGTTATGAAACTTGGTAAATGGCTTTATGTGATAGTGAGAAACATATACATGCATTGGAAATTCGCTGAGTACGCAGGTTTTCTGCGACGGAGTATTATGTTGTGTGAACTGTATTCTGTGCTTAACCCGTGGAACGACTACGAAACATGATCAGCTGATTGAATTCTCATAATTTCAAACTAAAGTGAATTTCCATAAGAATAACACAGGATTGGAA
This sequence comes from Allygus modestus, assembly GCA_963675035.1. Taxonomy (NCBI): domain Eukaryota; kingdom Metazoa; phylum Arthropoda; class Insecta; order Hemiptera; family Cicadellidae; genus Allygus; species Allygus modestus. The sequence continues at coordinate 28,442,667 of OY776112.1, read as the reverse complement.
CTTTTGACTCCCGTGGTATGGGAATTTCTTAAAATCCTTTCTTAGTACCTATGTTATGGAAATAGTACTCGTGCCAAATTTTGTGGTTGTAGGTGTAGAGGTTTGGCCTGGGGACTGATCGGTATTTCTTATTTATAGATATATAGATTCTCAAAATTGTACTCCCTCATGAGATGTAATTATGAAGAACTCTATGGTGGAAAATGAGGCAATTGCACAACATATGTTGAAAGGAAGATCCTCCATCTCACTGAGTATAAAACTTAAAAACCATAAGTTTATCAGGGCGTGTTAGTTATTTATTCTGAAATTGAGACAGCTTTAGAAAATGTTAAATTGAACAGTAAAATAGTTGGCAATTTCTTGATTGTGCACTATCACGCCTAAAAAGGGCTAATTATTTATTCCATTTGGTTTCTAATACTAATTACGTGTTAAAACATCTAGAAATGCAACAAAGCTCATATACTATTGATCCCAGAATGTTAACGAGGCTTCACTGTAAGTTGCATAAATACCAGGAAGCTGCTTTTATTTATATTTTATTTTTATCCTGTTTATGCTAAACCCCTTGGGTTAATTGGTTAGTAGGTTTCAGACTAGGTCCTCATAAAAATGTATCATATTTAATTTCATATCACATAAAAAGGTATATATATATATTTATATATATAATAAGCATGGTATTTGTTAAGTATTAACAAATCAAAACTAAAGGAATAACCACAGTTGTTTAAAACTATAAACAAGAACTTGTGTTTGTTTTCGAGTGAGTCTTATCGACCATCTTTTATTCATAGTCCTAGAACAATCGTGGTTATTTGGAGAAACGGGAAGCTGTCACAACAAAGGGTGAGGTACATTATTGAACAAGGCTTTGCCACCAAAGGTTATTGACTACAGTATTGACTGTGGGCAGAGACCAGCGAATTGCACACTATGGTCAAGAACCTCCTTGTTAATTCAGACGGTTATTTTTGACCATCGAAATGTATTTTTGCATTTCAATTGTTTAGGTCAAGGGCATCTATTTTTGTTCCTTTTGCTAATGCCTTTCCAATTGTTAGGGATAGTGAACATTTTTTTTCTTTTTCTCAAATCTATTTAAAAATCTGTGGTGGTTTAGTTATTAAAACAATTTTGCTGGTATCGTTAATTAATTTACAGATATAAATAGTAAAGTAAAATTTGAACGATTGTGGTCTTTTGATTGGTGATCTATTAAATTTGAGTACAGGTTTCAATATCTACAGTTGTGTCAACAGACTATGTTACTGTGTTAATGCAAAACAAATACTAACAATCAAATTGGTTGTGTAGAATAGGTTTTTTAGACAGTTGCTTTGTCGATTTCTTTACAAAATTCATCATTAGAAAAGTTTCAAAATTATATTACGTTACCGTTGCTAAATTAAGTAAGTATGATTTTTGGATTTTTTTGCACTAAAAAATTATAATTGATATCTTTGAAGTCTTAAATAATTTCAAAAATTTTGATTGTGAAATTTGTGATTTCTTTATTATGAAAATTTAGTAAAAATCCTGCTAATATTATAAATGCGAAAGTTTGTTAGTTTGTTTAGATATTTGTGGCTCAACCAAGCTCACCCACTGGACTGATTGAGCTGAAATTTGGCAGAGAGGAACTTGATAGTCCTGAGTAACATATAGGCATATTAAAGTTGCAAAAGTCGTAGAGGGCTTTGCCCCACGGGGGTTCAAAGTTCCCATGTATTCCTTATATATATTTATTTTTGTGTGACCTGATGAAAATACAAACAGCTGATCTTGATTCGTAGTACAGAATGCAGCACACACAACTGTCATAGTTTTTATAAATCATTTGCGGGGCGAAGCCTGCGGGTAACATCTAGTAGACCATTCTTGATTTAGTCATTGTCTTTTAGACAACATAATCTCCTTTTATAAAATAATAGTCTTAATATTTCAGTTCATATTTTTCGTGACACATGATTTTTATTTTATACAATAATTTATAAAATCAGTTTACACTTAGTACACTACAATAATTATCTACAAAATAATATTGGGTCACAATATTGGTATTGGTATCTGCAACACCCACAGACAATTTATTTGTATTTATTAGCGACTTTCCTATGGAAAAGTGAGCTATTAGCATGACCCGCATGGTGAAACTTAAGCCCGTGACCACCATCAACGTTTCCTGAACTTGTTTTGGGGGGATGTTAAAAATAATATAAAACTCTTTGCATTCTAGCGGTCACATTGTTTGTCCGATTTACTTCAAATTTGATAGGGACATTCCCTTCTATAATCAGTTAGACAGTTTCTTTCAGCACTCTAACCCCCTTTTTGGGATTTTAGTTTTACAAATTTTGAAATTTTGGGCCCAAAAAGGGTAAAAAAGCCCCGAATATAAAATTAATGCATCTTAAATAATAGGACGTCAAATTTGATCCTGATGGAACCTCCTCCTAACCTATAACACACAACATTGCCAACCCAATATTGCATTTAAATAGAACAAGGAAGCATCAGAACAGCCAAAAATTTAATGTTTTCTGATTTCCATAAAAGTTGGAATATGTCTATGTTTTAACACAGTACTTGATTCTGTACAAGATTTGAATGTGGAAATTCGCTTCCCTCACGTCAGCATGCATTCTCGTTAGTTCTTAGAGTCACTTTTTCTAACTACCGCTCTCTCGGTTGTCCAGCAGCAACCAGTCGTCACGCGCCCAGTCGCTGGACAGCCTCGCCAGCAGTGAGGGCTCACCCCGTCCCCCGCCCCCGGTGGACGTCAACGCGGCCAACGTGTTCGCGCTGATGACACTGCGCGGCGTCACGCAGGAGCTGGCCGCCAACATCGTGGACTATCGGGAGCGACGGGGACCGTTCAACGTGGTAGAGGACCTGCTCAGGGTGAGTGGCGGCTCTGGGGTAGAAAAATTACCTTTCCCCCTAACACCAATGAATGAATGAAAAATGTATTTATTCCAAAATAAAAGAGAATACAAGTGAAAATAATAGAATGCATGTATATTTTAAATCTATAAATAGCCTCTGGACACTGTAGCTCAGAGGTAAAGCGCTGGCCTCGCAAGTCAGCCATGGTCAAGAGTAGGTTTGATCCTGGCCGACTGCAGTGATGCTTTTTCATGAGTGGTCACCACTGGCTTGCCCATGTGACTATTTACCGTTACTTCGCTGTCTATAGATCACCGTACAGGCCGATTGGGTCTATGAGGTGTTTAAATTAAAATTCAAAATTGATAATATTAGGGCCAACATGTATAAATCCATACAATGTTAAGCAAAAATAAATTAAACAAAAAATACATGCAATTGATAGAGTTTGGGATGCCAGATATACAGGATATACGTCCTATCCTCATGGGAGAATTGTTCCGGCTCGACCTTAGCCGAGATCTCTGGAGCAGTAAGCGCTGAGGTCCGCTCTCGCTCGCTCTCTCTCGCACCTATATCTGTCTTTGTCTCTCTCCCCTCTCACTTCGCATGCCTCCTCTCCTCTCGACCCTCTGACCCCCACTGCCAACTGTACCACTGCCACTGACACTGACTGACGATGAAGCGCGCAGCCGGCGCGGCGGCTTCAAGATGCCAGACTCGGACTCGTATTATTGGGAATTTTTTAATCACTGTTTACGTCTCATCTCAGATGTCGCAAGCTGTGTTTGGATTACTTAGATTTCAATAATTAGTCCTACTTTATTTTCAAAGCACATTTTTAACACTTTCAAACGTGTTATCTATCCAACACGGCGTTGTTTTGAATCGTGTCTCCTGGAAAATTAAATACCACCGTCGCAGCAAATCTGCATACTCAGCGAATTTCAAATGCATGTATATGTTTCTAAAATGCATGTATATGTTTAAAAAGAGTGTGCATATGATAGGGTTTATCTTTTATGGTTTGGTCACAGCGACTGAGTAACCTCACAGTGGCTGTTTGAAGTAACCTCTGCAGATTTTGCTGAAAGGGTATGCTGTAAATTTATGTTCAAAAATATTTTTTCATATTTCTGTATACATATATATATATATATATATATTCTTGTTTGGAAATATATTTAATATAGATATATATGTACCATTTATTATATTATAATAGAGTTCAAAAATGATATCTAGCTTCGAATAACTAATGTTGGCTTTCGGCAAAACTCAAATTTTGTTTTGAAACTCATATAAAGTCATAAAAACAGTTATTACTTTGTACAAAAGTGCATTATTTCCAATAATGTTATGGTTAATTTTATGGTTACCTTGTAATATGACAGTGTTGGTATATTATTTTTATACTTTTGATCGTATTTTTATTTTTCAAATGTACAGCGTAAGTTTGTCGATTTTCCCCGGTTTCCGTATTTCTTTCTGTAATCCAGGTATGTACCGGTAAACATTCTTTCCAAATAAATCAAATACATTTCCACGTAGGGAAATAAATTGCCTACATTTTACATATCTTTGATTGTCTGTAAACAAATTTATTTAAAAATACTATGTCATTATCAGCAAGTCACTAATAGCATTAATCAGGCAAGTGCAGTGTCCTAGGGTTAAGATAAGGTTATATAAGTTTAAAATATATTCCTAAATTTGGAAGATAATTAAAGGGAATCTATCCTCGATGAGATCAAAACTGGACAATTTACCGTGTATTTTCTTGGTAATCATATGGCACAAGATAGCAGGAGTCCTATCACAAAGACACCTCATAGTTACGATTCTAGCTACGATACTTTTCACGACTGGTTTCTTATATGACTAAGTTGTTGTGGAGTAATGTGACGTTTCCTCTCTCTAATTATTTAAATTTATACAGTTTTTAAAGTAAGTTCGTTAGCAATATTACAATAATGATATATGTTAAAGACTCTGTATCTGTGAGAAGATGGACACCAAGCGTTTTGCAACCACGTGATTTCTCAGCGGTCAATCAGGACAGAGGCGCTCTGAAGTTTATCACATGCAACAGGCAGGGGAGGGGACTTGAATTCATTACTATTCTATCGAGAGACATGAATGGTATAATCAAAAAGTTGTTGATTGGTATAAAGCATAACACCTTTTTCCCAGATGTGGACATGGTTTCTATATTTCAGTTTTGATTGTAAGCTTATTTTCAATATACTCAATTTTATTTCTAATGACAATTTATTTCTTCAGATTACCCTGATAGTATATGGACTACCCACCATCAATATATGAGTAGTGGTGACAAAATGCTATTAGCGAATTTCCCCTATAGGGAAGAAGCTATTACCGTAGGTCTCATGGTAAGACTTAAGCCCGAGACCATGATAACTTTTCATTTTGAGGTCCCCAGATGCCAAAAACACCATTCGTTCAAATTTTTATATATGTATATATATATATATATGTGTCCGTAAGCACGATAACTCTTGTAAAAAAGGTTCGATCTTAATGAAATTTGGTACAAATGTGTAAAGTACCATTTATTTGAACAAGTTCGAAAACCAGATGAATCGCACCATCCGAAGGGGGGATTTTGGGGGGTTTTGTACCCCAAAAATGGGTTTTTTGGGGTTTTCACATGTAATTTTAATTTAAATCAAATTTTAATTTATACCATTGAATTCAGCTTAAAAAAACAAACAATTTGGTATTTTGATCATTGCTCTACGTCAATTGGTTACCGAGATATTGAAAGTGCTAAACACAGTACGTTGTCTAATGTTATTCTTATGGAGAAAAAGAAAAATTGTATATCTCGCTTATTTATGAACATAAACTGGCAAAATTTGGTATATGGCTTGATCTGGTTATGGTTTATTGTTGCTTGCACAAAAAAACAATTTTTCGCCTATGGTTCCTGTAGCAGCAAACCTAGGTACTTGGTCCCCATGTTATTCTTATGGAAAATACTTAAAATGTTATATATCGCTTATTTATTAATGTATATGGATGAAACTTGGTATGTGACTTCACTAAGATGAGTTCTATTGATATTTGCATAAAAACCCATTATTTTGCGTGCCTTGTTGCAGCAAACCTGCGTACTCATCCCCAATGTTATTCTTATGGAGAATAATTAATATTTTAAATATCGCTTGTTTGTGAATACATTTCTTATGAATCCTGTTAAGTGTTATGTTATATATTCATTGGAAATTCGCTGAGTATGCAGGTTTGCTGCGACGGGTGTATTTTTTTCTTAGTATAACTTTTTACCGTAACAGTCTTTAACCCGTTAAACTGCAAACCATTTTTTTTATTATGTCACAAAAAAATGCCAGACCACTATTAAGATTTACTTGCCTAGACTGCCAGGTTCAATTAGAGTAAATATCATGCTCACCTTAAAAAATTTGTAACTTATTTTTATCAGAAATTTATAATTAAGGTCTTGTTTTATTTGTATTGAGTTTTTTTTCAAATAAAATATATATTTTGGTATATGTAATAATTGTTTAGTTTTTAAAAAAAATATACAAATAAAAAATATATATTTTTTTAGTTTGGACTATAAAAACTACCTATCTATAAAACTTATACCTCAACCAATTTTAGACATCTATGTTGTGAAAAATGCATTATTAAACACACACCCAAATTTGCATGCCATTACCTTGATAAATGCAGGAATTCTGATGTTTTTTTTTTCAAAAGTTATTCATATTTTCAAAATTGAACATAGGCATATACACTGGTCACTATCAGTTTGTTCATAAAAACATGTACATTTTGCTTCTAAATTGCAAAATGTTGTAAGGCACATGACAAACAATGACAAAAATATTTACAATGGAGAAAATTTCATAAAAAAACACTTTCAACACCTGTACTCACCGAAACAGGTAGTGTGAACACCTCTTTACGATGGTATTTTCACTTACTGGCAATCTACTCCGCTTGTACATTTTCATAATAACATCAAAACTTTACTCACTAAACCACGGATAAATCCACAAACATAACCAACACCAGTAAACATAAACAACAATCAAAAGACGAATGGCAGACAACACTCACTACACAGAGCATCTGTCTACTATGCACAGACGATAGGGGAAATCAATGAGTATAACTTTATTTGTTATACAAGTCAAAGAGTATAAATTGTACTTTTCTATGTTCCTCATAGTCTTGACAACGAGTATCTCAAGTTTCGTGGTATTTGGTAAACATATAAGGCCAATAAGTTAGGAATAGTAGTCGTGCTTTATTGCGCACGTCGACGATTCTCGCACAATTAGTGATGTGCGCATATGCAAATGCGCACGTCAGCAGTAAAAGGGTTAAATGTACAGCCTATGGGCTCATGGTGACAGGTAGCATCAGTTAAAAAAAATAAACAACAAACCTCGAGTTGCAGAAAAAACTACCGACTGCGATGGGATTCGAACCGTCGTCCCAGGCACTACACGCTGGCCATGGGCGGGGAGAGAGCGCCTTAAACCGCTCAGCCAACCTGTCAGGCTAGCAGTTGTATCAGGCGGTCAGATGTACAAGCACTCGTGTTAGTTTAGTTTCTGTTCACTAGGTTACACCATCCCTCAAAATCAGACTGTACAAGTTCATCTAACAGTACGATTTTATATACAGTTAGCAATTTTCAGTCCGCAGCACTGAAGGGTCGCAATCAACGTCCGCGGCTGATCAGTCCGCAGCACTGAAGGGTCACAATGTTGCAGGTCCGAGGCATGAGCGCCTGGCTGCTCGGCAACGTCCGCGGCTGTTCAGTCCGCAGCCCTGAAGGGTCACAATGTTGCAGGTCCGAGGCATGAGCGTCTGGCTGCTCGGCAACGTCCGCGGCTGTTCAGTCCGCAGCACTGAAGGGTCACAATGTTGCAGGTCCGAGGCATGAGCGCCTGGCTGCTCGGCAACGTCCGCGGCTGTTCAGTCAGCAGCACTCAAGGGTCGCAATGTTGCAGGTTCAAGGCATGAGCGCCTGGCTGCTCGGCAACGTCCGCGGCTTTTCAGTCCGCAGCACTGAAGGGTCACAATGTTGCAGGTCCGAGGCATGAGCGCCTGGCTGCTCGGCAACGTCCGCGGCTGTTCAGTCCTCAGCACTCAAGGGTCACAATGTTGCAGGTCCGAGGCATGAGCGCCTGGCTGCTCAGCAACGTCCGCGGCTGTTCAGTCCGCAGCACTCAAGGGTCACAATGTTGCAGGTCCGAGGCATGAGCGCCTGGCTGCTCAGCAACGTCCGCGGCTGTTCAGTCCTCAGCACTGAAGGGTCACAATGTTGCAGGTCCGAGGCATGAGCGCCTGGCTGCTCAGCAACGTCCGCGGCTGTTCAGTCCTCAGCACTCAAGGGTCACAATGTTGCAGGTCCGAGGCATGAGCGCCTGGCTGCTCGGCAACGTCCGCGGCTGTTCAGTCCGCAGCACTCAAGGGTCACAATGTTGCAGGTTCGAGGCATGAGCGCCTGGCTGCTCGGCAACGTCCGCAGCAACCTGGTGGTTGGACCCCCGCCCCCCGGCACCCCCGTCCCTGTCAACAAGAAGCTCAGTGTGGCACTGCTGAATGGAACATCTCTCTCCAGGTTCACAGGTCATTGTCTGACATTGTTGGTTATAGGTATTAAGTGGAGTGGTGAAACGTGCATACCCTTAATTAATCCTCCAACTGCTGACCATATTTCTCTTTACTGCTGAGGTATTTTTCACTGTCTTGCGTGATTTTTTCTGAAGATGTATAACAAATATAAACAATGAATCTACCTATATCAACCATACATTCAGTTTTAACAGCAGGAAAAGGGGAATCTAAAAAACTATGATTTGTTAATGAATACACCTGACACGCTTACACAATAGAGGTAAACTCTAAAAACTCATATTTAAAATATAATTTTCCTTAGGTGCCTTAGAGGCTACAAACATTTTGTAGTTTACAATTAAAAGATATCCAAAATGAGCTAAATGATTTATAGATTGCAAAAATATATGCTTTGTTAGGATTAAAATAATTATTTTCTCAAAAAAATGGCATAAACAATGACCGCGACACTATAAATGGTACCAACAATGGAAACACACAAAATTTCGTAATCAGTTTCAAAAATTACAAAAAACACCGAAAACAAAACTACTTCTGATACATTATTCGATTACAAATTTCATGTAGAATAAAATGGAGCTGACTCCGAAATGATTCAAGTATTGATGTTTCACACCGTGAAGAAAAGTGTTACAATCGCGACCTTAGCAGTATATAAGTAGCTTTATTGGATTAGTTGGATGGTTAAGTTAAACAGAATTATTAATTTTTAAATATTGTTAGTTTGCTTCTTTAAAAATTCTTATTGGATGTACATGAATGCTCAATTCGAAAGAAAAAAAACTGTGAACTCTTTCAATTTATGGAATTTAGAAATTTGCGTTAGAACCTGCATAACAGAGCTTCATTCATACTCAGATTATTAATTGATCAGAAATTACACTTTTTCCTCATTTTTTTAACCTTGCAACATAACAACAACAAAAAAACATTAGAATGTCGTTGAACAGGTTTTATTACGTAAATGCCTAAGTTATTACCGAAAGATCTTTGTTTTGTAGATTCTGTAAAACAATTTTTATCGTATTGTCCTCTTCATAGCTCAAAATGGTTAACGGCAATGTATACATAACCCTATAAGTAGGGACACGCTTATGGAAAAACGATTTCTAGTGATAATTCCACCCCCCAAACACAGATTCACAATCGCATATCTGACTCTATTCCGACCGGATTGAAGAGTTTACGGATAAAGTTAATTGTTAAAATCCTAACAGCTGGCTGAAATATATTTACAGTTATTAGTTTGTTTACACCATACTCATTTTGACGTTTTAAAGGGTGACAGGACCAAGGTGAATTAGCAGGGACAGTCAGCGCTATATTTTCTTCTGAACTTGGGGGGCAAAACTAAAATAAAATAACATGGGGTGTCCCTACTTATAGGGTTATGTATACATTGTTAACGGTTAGCATGGTATGTTCAGTATATAGAAAATAGTAACAACAAGTGTAAAGCTGCCTGGAATTTAATTTTAAAAACCACTAGCTCTTCTCCCCCTAGTTCCAACTGTAATATATCGCCGGATGACTTTAATAATTTGTTTATCAATTCAGTTGACGATATTCAAAATAAACTCATAAAGCTTGAAGCCCACTGGGCAACTCTCGCAGAAGCGAAGCGCGGCGGAAGAACTTCCACTGCTCTCTAGAAAAGTTACTTGCATGTTATCTTATGAGAGTAAGCACACCTAGCAACTCTCGCGGAAGCGGAAGAGAAGCGCGGTTGAAAACTTCTTCTCGAATCCGCCGGGGGAATTCGGAGTGGAAGTTTTTCGCCGTGCCGCGCCGTGCCTCCGCAGGGTTGCTAGGTGTGCGCAGGGTAGAGCCGCGGAAACGGCGACGACGGTGCCCGTCGGATATTTTCGGAACGTCTTGTGTGCTCTCGATCATCCCGGTTACATGGTTCCACCATCGATGTAAATACTACATATTGTAGTACGTACATCGATGGGTGCCACAGGGTATGTACAGCATACTGAATAGTTGTTTTAGCGAATTTTCCCTAAAACATAAAAAAACTCTGTGGAAAAAACATCCGATCTCGTTTAAATTTGGCATAAAAGTGTAAAGCAACTTCATGACTTGTATTGACTTGAAAACCAGAAATAGCGGACCGTGGAAAGAGGGTTTTATGGGATTTGAAATTTTTTTAAATCAGATGTTTGCATCTTTTCCCCCAAGATTTTTAAAACACTCAATTTTGGTTTCGACCATTTTATAGAGCTTACAAAAAACAAATAATACAGTATTTTGAATCGTTAACCCATGGGTTAAGTGGTTCGGAGAAAATCCAAAAAATGTGCTTATACTATTTTCTATGTTAATCTTATAGGGAAAATGTATTTATCTTTTGCTCAGTTAATTTTACTAAAAACTTCACATTTGTTTTTACAAATAAGTTCAGCTCTGCAAAACAATAATTTTGGTGTTTAAATTGTGATTCTACGTCTAACCGTTACAGATATATTCAAAGTGCTAAACAGAGTAAGTTGTCCAATGTTATCCTTGGAGAGCAAATACAATTTGTCATCTTGATTATTTATGAATGTATATTGATCAAACTTGGCATGTGGCTTCACCTAGTACTGGTATTTGCCTAGTACTCGGTACTTGTGTTGATATTTGCACAACAAATATTTGTTGCTGTTTTTTTCTGTGGCAGCAAACCTGCATACTCAGCCATAAGGGAGTTAAACTTCAGTTAACCCTTTGAGTGCCACGCAACGATATATCGTTGTGCATGGAACATCCGAAAAATACTTCACAACGATATATCGTCGTCGGTGGTCTTACCGAAAAATACATTGCAACGATATATCGTTGTTATGGAAAATTTGTCTTACGTCATTACTTTTTATTATTTCTTTCAGCTGATTTCCAGGATAGTTTCTAGCTCTATAAATCTAGTAGTTATTTGGTGAAAATCTTATATTTGAACAATGTTTATTTATCTGAAAAAAATATAAAAAAATGTCCCGCATGTATAATTTATGTACCTATTCAAATTTTTTATTTTTTATTTTTTAGCTATTATATATGTGCATAATATTATAGCTAAACTTTAAACTTACAAAACAAAAAAAGTTTCATAATAATATCTTACCAAATAAAAAAGTTATTGATTCTATATACAAAACCCTTGCAAAATGTTGATTTTGTGTATCGTTGTTATAGAAAATTTTTCTTACGTCATTACTTTTTATTATTTCTTCCAGGACATTTCCAGGATATGTTCAGGTAAACATATACTCCATAAATATACGAGGCCTAGTTAGTTTGCTTTATGAAATAATATTGTAATAAAACTTTAACCCTTGAATAAAGTTAGGCTACTGTCTTGTGTACTAATTTACCGTTTTTATATTTTTTTACATTTATGGAAATAACTCGTCCGCCTACAGCCCAAATTTGATGAAACTTTCAGGAAATATTCTGGGAAACATGTCCTCTATAAATCTAGTAGTTATTTGGTGAAAATCTTATATTTGAACAATGTTTATTTACCTGAAACAAATAAAAAAAAGTTAAATAAATTTCCCACATGCATATATGTATTCAAATTTTTTATTTTATATTTTTTAAATATTTTATATTTGCATAATATTATAGCTAAACTTTAAACTTACGAATCAAAAAAAGTTACATAATAATATCTTACCAAATAAAAAAGTTATTAATTTTTTTGCAAACCCTTGCAAAATGTTGATTTTGTGCCTGGCACTTTTTGGATATACTCTGTTAAAAACTCTGGCACTCTAGGGATATGACGACCGAAAAACTCTGGCACTCAAAGGGTTATATAATAAATTAAATATTGCACTGTTTGTGAAAACAAATTATTAGTGAATAGGCAATAGGCCTACTCTTTTGTAATTCACTTAATTTATTTTTTAATTTAGTAGTAATAAATACAAATTAATATTACTGTTTTAAACTTTACTTTCCATCGCGGGTTCACGCCTGCAGAAGTTTTGCGCGAAACTGCGCCACTTGTGCTTAGCCCCCTTTGGAGAAGTGAAGCCACCGCGCCGCGCCGTCCGACGCTTCCGCGAGAGTTGCTAAATGTGCTTCAACCTTAAAGCCCTCCATCACAACCGAAATTCTATTAACTGGAAAACATATAAATCCAGCTGGTTTCAATTGGAATATTATTACCCCTCAGGTCATCTTAAAGGCAGCAAAAAGACTTAACAACTCTAATAGTAAAGATATTTATAACTTGTCTAATAGTGCACTAAAATAGATAATTCAAATAATTGCTTTAGCATTCTGTATAAATAAATTTCTTGTAGAAGGTGTTTTCCATGAACAGCTTAAAATATCTATAATCTGCCCAATATATAAAAAGGACCCATAAATACTCCTCAAAGCTACCGCCCCATCTCGATTCTACCAATAATATCAAAACTAGTTGAACTAATTGTTTATGACCAACTCAGTCTTTATTTTGAACTAAACAACTACCTTAATATAACCCAATTTGGCTTTAGAAGAGGAATATCCACTGCAGACATGATGGGTAAGTTAGTGCAGGAGGCTCTTCAAGCTTTTGAGAACAAAAACTCTGTGTGACCTGAGGAAGGCCTTTGATTGTGTCAATCATGAATACCTTTTAAATAAACTAAAATTTTATGGCATCAAAGGTTCTCCGCTGGCATTTTTTGAATCGTACCTTCAAAACAGAAAGCAGAGTGTTAGTGGGTAATATTTGTTCTCAAGAATTAAAAGTCAACTTTGGTGTCCCACAAGGGTCGGTGCTAGGGCCTCTTGTTTTCTTAATATCAATAAACAATCTCCCAGATTCCCTAAGAGACAAAACAATTTTGTATGCTGACGATACAACCCTGGTAAACTCTTCTCCTGACATCAATGATTTAGAAAATCTAACACAAAATGCACTCCAGTGTGCAACTGTATGGTTTAATGCTAAGGGATTTCTTCTTAACCAAGACAAAACCCAAAAAATTATACAGTATTTTCTTTAAAAAACAACCCGCAAGTTCCTGATGACCCTGGCTATCTAGATGTTGTAAAGTTTCTAGGAGTCTTTTTTGATGGCCATTTGTCTTGGAGCCAACATATAGATTTCATTAATGCTAGACTTAATAGAGTAATTGATCTTTTACGGCGACTTACTAATAACATCCCTGAATCTTACAATAGAACAGTATACTTTGCTTATTTCCAATCGATAATCCGATATTGGCTCATACTGTGGGCAAACTGTAGCAGGATAAAAGAAGTCTTAATCCTACAAAAACAAGCGTTAAGAGTAATAACAAGATCGGACAAATCTGAGCATTGTCAACTTTTATTTATTAAAATGGGGATTCAAACCGTCATTAATCTGTATATATTTTACCTCACGACATTGCAATAAAAAATAAAAATAACTACAAATATAATTGTGATAACCACAACTACAATACAAGGACAAAAGATAATATGTCAATACATTTTTCAAGACTTAGCAAGAGCTTGAATAGTCACACTGTACTATCTTTAGGGATGAGTAGATTCTTGATACCGATTCTCAATACCACCGATTCTTGGACATTGGTATCGGTATCGAGATTCATTCGTTCAATGTCGAGACCGATACCATCGATACCCCCGCCGTTTACCCGCGCTACGAAGTGCACGGGAAGAGATACTCTCGGTGTTTACCCGCGCTACAAAAGGCCCGGGGAGTGTTTGGGTTGGCGGTAAAAAATCCTACCTTGGAGATAAGAAAGGAAGAGTGATGGGAGGGGAGGGGTTGGGTGCGGTTGAAAGCAATAAATCAGTCGGCTGACCAACATTATTTCTTTGAGTTTTTCCCATTATGGAATTACATTATGAATTACAACCTAGTTTTTGCCATTATGAATTTATAATAAATAGTTTTTTGTTTTCTATTTTACTATAGCATATTAGTGAAATTAACATTAAATTATGTACAAAATTGCATTAAAAAATTTGTTTGATAATTAATTACAAAATATTACTAATTAATTGTGATTGTACCTAACATAAATTTGCACCGGTAACGGTTTTTAACAACTATAGATACTGAAAAATCGTAGGTATCGATGGTATCGGTATCGAGAATCGATCAGTTTTGTTATCGACTCATCCCTAACTATCTTTGAAGATATACAATAAACTAAAAACACGCATTGATAAGTATCCACTTTCGAAATTCAAAAATTAAGTTTTTTAACTGGCTACTAGCATGTCCCTTCTACAAACTTAATGATTTTTTTGCTGTTAGTTCTATAGAATTCTAAATTAGGCCTACCTTTGATTTTCTAAATGACTCTACATGGTTCAAAATTGTATCATTCATAATTAGAATTTATTTATTCAATTTTCTCAACAATATTTATACATAAATACAATTTTCTGTTCTGTACTTTTCTACTCGACTACTTACTTGTACTAATTAGGCCTACTGTACCACCCAATCTGTAAAACTGATGATAATTATGACTTTGCTTACTTGGCTGTAAAATTACTTTGTTGATGATCTGTATATATGATGCCTATGGCAAATAAAGACATTTATTTTGATTATTATCATGATTTTTGAGCGTGCCAGAATTGTGTGAAAACATATAACTACATTGCTTACCATCAGAACACAATCCAACATTGTAGTTTCGAACCACGGTCGTTTTGGAGATGGTTCCATCGACGGGTACAGGGGTTAGGGGTTTGCAGTTCACTAAACTGTTGCTGCAGTTTTTGCACAACATTAATATGAAAACTTAATTTTCATTGCATCGGTAAGAGTAAAAGTATAAATTTAACAACACAAGACACGCATGAATAAACATATAGAGCACATGCATGGCTACGAATGGGCGACCGATTACCGAATCCGAGATAGTTAGTGTCTTGAGTTTCGGAGTAAGATTTCACAGGTTTAATTCCTGGGTAGTTATATGATTTTGAGAAGTTTGGACTATTGTTCTACAACGTTTGTAAACTAAAAATGCCGCTGGTGTAGACAGCAAACAAAATTCAAATAAAATTAAATCAAAACATCTTTATTTTACAAAATAGATGCACAGTTGTACAATAATGAATAGCGTCAAGACTTAGCCTATCTATTTCAAATACAAACAAATATTATAACTACTTTTCAGAGTCGAAAATTCAAAACCAGAATTCAAAAATACAATAAGTTGGTCCCATTAAAAGATAATCAGTTAAAATATCCCTCAATTGAATATAATGACTTCTCTATTAAAAATATTTTTAATTTGGTTTTAAACAATTTAGTATTATTTTCATCCTTTAAGCTTGAAGGCAATTTTCTAAAAAAATAAATATCCTGTATAAGTTGGTTTTTTCTTATAAAATTCTAATTTGTGTTGATGGCGTGTGGTTACAATATCTCTTTTGAACCTAGTGTTATGATTATGAATTTCTAAAGGCTCTATTCTTATATTTTCTTCTCTTGCAAGACATATTGTTTTATATATGTATGCTCCATAAACTGTTAAAATATTCAGGTCTTTAAAGTACAATTTTACAGAGTCATCAAACTTTAGGTGTAATATAATTCTTATTGCTCTTTCTTGTACAATTAAAATTTTATTTAAATTAAGTTTGGAAGTAGCACCATATAATGCTATACCATAACATATATGTGAATGAATATGGGCAAAATATATTTTTTTGAGTGCATCTAAATTACACAAATATGACATCCGTTTCAATGCATACAATCCTGAACTGAGTTTTTTTAGCAAATTTTCAACATGAAAATTCCAATTTAAATGTTCATCTATATGAAGCCCCAAAAACTTTGTCTGGGAAATTTTCCCTTTTGGCTCTGAATCCATTTCTAAATTAGGTTGAGGATAATTTTTTCTATTTTTAGCAGAGAATGTCATAAAATTTGTTTTTGATGTATTTAGAAAAAGGTTATTTTGTTGAAGAAATTGTTTTATATTTTCTAGTTTTATGAATGCTGATATTTCCAAGTCATCCACTACTTTTCCAGACACTTTTAGATTTGAATCATCAGCATACAGGCATAATTTACATTTTTCAGGGTGTACAATAAAATGGTGCATATCTTTTATATAACATAGAAATAAAATTGGGCCTACTATTGAACCTTGAAGTACACCCCACTTAATGTTACGTTTTAATGAATTTATTGTACTAAACAAATTATTATTATTTGATTTTATTTCAACAAATTGACTTCGCCCATATAAATAGGAGTAAAACCATTTTAGACTACTCCCTTTAATACCAAGTGCTTTCAGTTTTTTTAACAAAGTTAAATGGCATACACTGTCAAAAGCCTTTGAGAGATCCATATAAATTCCTAATACATTTTCGTTCTTATCAATGGATTCTATAATAGATTCAAGAAAATCAACTGCTGCTGTTATTACAGACCTACCTTTTCTAAACCCGTGCTGCGAATTATCAAATAATTTATGTTCCTCTAAAAACTCTACTAATCTAGTGTGCATTGCCTTCTCATATACTTTGAATCATTAAGCTTAAAAATCTCTACTTAAAAATTGTGAATATTTTAAACCATTTAACTTGTCTCTTCCCTCACAGACCGCAAGCCCCAGACCAACGGCCACGTGCCAGTGAAGGACATATTCGAGCTGTTGTGCGCATACTCGCAGCGGCCGCTGGTGGACGACGGATTCCACGGCCAGCGGGACGGTCGCGCGGCGCTGCGACTGGCCTCGTGGAACCTCACCGCCATGACCGCGGACAAGGCTGACAACCCGGGGGTGAAGGAGGTCGTGTGTCGCACCCTGCTCGAGAACAGGTCAGCATATAGAGTGGCTTTTGTCAAATGTAGCCATGAAACAAATACTTTCCTACAACCCAAACCCCCAACCCCAACTCCCCCAACCCCAACCCCCCCAACCCCAACCCCCCTAACCCCAACCCCAACCCCCCATCCCCAACCCCCAACCTTTTATTGGATTCTAAAGTGCTTCTTTACGAACTAAGGACACGTCGTAAAATAGCGGTTTTTTGTTTAAAGAGCAAAAAAGGCTTTTTTTGCCATTCTGCTTAAAAACAGCTATTTTCAGTTAAATTTAGGGCTTTTTAAATTTAAATTAGGGCTATGAAAAGGTTGTTATGTTTTAATTAATTGTATTTTACCATATGAACCCAATAGTACAAAGTTTCAATGTTAATCTTATGGAATTAACTTATTCACTCTCACCACAAACTGCAACGCCTTGTGGTTTGATTGTCCCAGTGCATTCAGTCAGTTGATGATGAGTGCTATATGTAGTGTAATACAAATTTAAATTCTAAACTACATAATTTCAGCTGAGGGTCCATTGTGACTACTAAAACCAGTTCAGTACAATGTCTACATGACACACTGTTACCTTTACACAAAACCGATCTAAAAGAAACTATTTTAAGGTGCTTAATGAAAGGAAAGTGCTTAACTTTAACAGAGATATTGCACAACAATAGAATATTTTCAAGTTCTACAGAAAAATTACTCTTTATTGAACCAGCTCACAGCGCACACTTTCTCACTCTTAGAGAGGAGAGAACACTAGTGCTACGAACATGTCCAAACAGAAAATGTTGGACTACAAATATTCTACTGTAAATTTAACTTTTTGATTGATACAAGACTTTCAATTTTCAGATTTTCACTGGTCGCCACACAAGACATTCTGGACCCTGTTGCTGCTGAGAAGGTAATTGTGTTTTCTTTTCTTCATTCAACTTGTAAATAGTTATTTCTCCTGTGTAAGTATAAGTAGGTAAAATACTATAACACATCCTGAGTTGTTTGAGTTGAGTTTTCTCACTTTCCCAATTTAACGTAGAAGACACAAGATGAACATATTATACTCAAAATACAAATCATGCTCCGGAATTTACTCCTACGTTTTGCAGGACTGAGGGAAACGTCCCGCAAATCGTATGAGTAAATTTCGGGGTACTATTTGTAAGTCATATTACTTGTTCATCTCACCTCACCAAAAAATCATGTCATTCAAAGGTACACATATACACAACCCAAGGTACACATATTCAAGTGATTACACAAGATCAGATGTTGCAGACAGTATATGAACAAAATTACTATTAGAATGACATCACGGAATACTAATTTATTGAGTAGCATGATACATGTTGTTGCAGTTATACTGGATAAAATGAACTACGTCTCACAGCACTGCAAAATATATCCACACATATACTGTTCTTACAGTGCGGTAAATATACACAAAAGATGGTATATTCTCTGAGTGTGCCTGATAATGACCGGTGTAATTGGTTGAAATTGATTGCCTTGTACCATCATTTACCTTCTTGTATTTAAGTACAGTATAAGTGTAAATATATTTTGTAGTGTTATGAGGCGTCGTTTATTTTATCCTGTTTAACACAGTTTACCAATATGTTATGGTGAATTTATGTTGCTTAAAATTTTTCACTTTTTAGTGAATTTCCCCTACAGGGAAGAAGCTATTACCGTAGGTCTCATGGTAAGACTTAAGCCCGAGAACATGATAACTTTTTGTTTTGAGACCCCCAGATGCCAAAAACACCATTCGTACAAATTCATAAATATGTATATATAGGTATATATATATATATATATATATATATATATATATATATGTGTCCGTAGGCACGATAACCTTCGTAAAAATGGTCCGTTCTTGATGAAATTTGGTACAATCGTGTAAGGCAGCATCTATTTTCATGAGTTTGAGAACCAGACTAGTCGCTCTATTTTAAAGGGGGTTTTGTACCCCAAAAATTGGTTTTTTGAACTTTTTACATGTAACTCTTTTTAAACCCAAACTTTTGTTTAGACCATTAAATTTAGCTTAAAAAACACAATTTGGTACTTTGATCATCGCTCTACGTCAATTGGTTACCGAGATATTAAAAGTACTAAACAAAGTATGTTGTCCAATGTTAATTTTATAGAGAATAAGTAAAATTTGATATCTCGCTTGTTAATGAACAAATATTAATGAAACTTGGTATGTGGGTGGCTTCATCTGGTTGTGGTCTATTCGTATTTTTTGCACAAAAAACAATTTTTACCGATACTTCCTGTAGCAGCAAACCTACTCATCCCCCTTGTTATTCTTATAGAGAACTAGCTGATGTACCCGTTCTTCGCACAGGTGTTTTCTTTACTCACCGTTCTTTAGTCAATGCAATTTGCATTTTAGTTACCTTGAAACAGCTGGTCTTGCTTCTGCTCTTTAAGCTGTCAAATGTAAGTATCCACAGCTGTTCGCATTACAGTTTCTGAAAGTTTACATTCTTCTGAAATGTAAACATTGAAACTTAGGGACGTTCACGGGGCGTAGCCCGAGGGGATTTTAAGGAGTGAATAGGCCTATGTGTTGCATGCGTTCAAGATCTACCTTTGTGTAAAGTTTCAGCCAAGTCGGTTCAGTAGTTTTTGCGTTCACCCGGAACATCAGACAGACAGACAGACAGAAACCACCTCTTCTTTATAATATTATAGATAATTAAAATATGGTATACATCGCTTATTTATGAATAGATTGATGAAACTTTGTATGTGGCTTCACCTAGTTGAGTTATATTGATATTTGAATGAAAACCCATATTTTGTGTTCCTTTTGCAGCAAACCTGTTGTTTACTCAGCAGTTACCCCATGTTATTCTTATGGAGAATGATTCAAATGTTATATCGCTTATTCATGAATGAATATTGATAAAACTTGGTTTGTGGCTTTACCTAGTTGATTTGTATTGATATTTGCATCAACATTGTGTCAGAAAACCTACACACTCATCCACAATGTTATTCTTATGTAGAATCATTAAAATATTGCTTATTTGTTAATATATTTTTATGAAACTTGGTAAGCGGCTTTATTTAGTATTAAGACAAAAATTTGCATTGGAAATTCGCTGAGTAGGCAGGTTTGCTGCGTCGGGGTTATTTTACCTTACTCCCAACTTGGTAAAGTTTGATTCTCCCTCTTACCGGAAACACGGCGTAGTTTTATCAGAATCACAGTTTGCATGGGGATGCAAATCGATATTTGGTAGTTAAAAATCAAAGATTAAAAAAGTAAATCGGGCTACATTTATTATTAAGTTGTACATGTACCAGTTTGCTTCGAAGTTGTTTGACGTATTCGCTTCATCTTCCAATGGTGAACGATTTTGTGTCACAAACTCCACAATAAAGGTACTCGTAATCTGTAAAAAGACATGTTTTCTCTTAACTTATAATAATAATATTTGTTCCGTGACAATGTTTATGTTTAACAATGTATTGGAATTTATAACAAAACTTGTTTAAAAGCAGTGATTTTTGATTATATTAAGTATTTTCGTAAACTATAAAATTACGTAAATGAAGTGTTGATATATGACAACACATTGAAGGACACATTGTTGATTCACACATTGTGAATATATGTCCTAGGCATATTGTCACTGTTACTGCAGACGTGTGAAAAATGTGTGGATTTGACCAACAGGAACATGTAGGATGTTTGACACGCCCCCTCCCTCCCCTCCATTTAGTGCTTTTACAAATGCTTCTGGATCTTGCTCTTAATCATAAATAGGTATGTAGAACACCTGGGGGATCGAGCTTTGCTTGGAAAAGGCCAGTCAGTTTGTTCACTAAGGAGTAGTTTGTCCACAACCCCTCTCCCGTAGAGCAGATTTATCAGTCGTTCATTTTTGAATGGTGATTCTTTTATTTTCTTTTCTTATAATTTCGTAAATCAAACAAAAAAAGTGTTAACTTCATAGTTTTTGTGCGTAACATTTTTTTGGAGTTGAGACCTGTTTAATACATATTTTCCAAAACAAAAATGAATTCCTACTATAATGAATATTGTTTCTGATGTTTTAGAGATAGTTGCAAATAAACAAAGAGTATAGAACATATAAAATAATTAATTATGTGTACTAGAATTTCCGAGTTTTGAGTAAGTTTAACTTATCTCTGTAAATGGCGCCAGCAGTAAGTTGACAAAGTGAGTATTGCCCATGAAATTATCTCTGGCATGTTTTTGAAATTATTATTTATTTTTCACATTCAGCACTGAAAGTAATATTCAAAATTATTAATTCATTGGTTTTGATGCAGTATTAAGGGAGATATAAGGGGGCATACTGACAAAGAAAAACTCTCAAGAAATAATATATAAACACTAGTAGCCCGACGCGGCTTCGCTCGTGATCATAGTGCAATATTATTTTGTAAAAGTAAAATAAATGTGTTAAAGCATCTGGGGAACCGAGCTTTGCTTGAAAAGCCATTGAGTTTTTTCAAAATGCTTCACGGTTCCTCTCTAAGGCGAGCATATTTACTTTGCTTTTTTGCTCGTTTTTGTTTTTTGGACCACTTTATATTCAATTATTCTACCTTAATTTTTAATGTTTGTAGGAATGTATACATAACCTAATCTAATCATCTATGCGTTAAATTTATATATAAATTGGTTCTAATCAATATTTTCACCAAAATCACATGCTGATACTTTACCAAGTGAGTATTATTTTTACAATTGACTGGTTGTTTTTGAACAGCTGTTAAGATTGTTTTTTTATTTACAAATCTAAACCCTAACCCAAATGGTGTTTTTTTTTCGGACAACATTTTTTACACAACTTTATTTTTTGGGGATGAGGCCTAATTAGAACTTATTTCTTTACCCACAAATTCGATAGCTCCGACATTTGAGAGCCCTAAAGTATTTTTGGAACAGCAGTAGGCAAAGGCCGTTGTTTTATTCTGATGTATCTACTAATTTCCTAACAAATGTTTGTTCAGTCGGTCCAGTTAACTAATAACGACCAGTTTTGTTTAAATTAAAATTAAAGGCCATCAGAGCAAAGGACATAAAGGACAGAAAGAACAAGCCTATTTAACCTGCTTACGGTGCGTTTGCATTGCCTTCTGTCTTTCTACCAAATATTTGTTCAATTGGTTTAGTAAGTATATAATTAACATGGACATTTTGAAGGTCATTAATAGTTCCGAGCCTCATTGGTATGGAAATAAGCCCATAACTGCTTTTTGGGATGGACCTATCTTCTTCCAAATATCTGCTCAATAACTCATGTTATTTGATATTGTTTAGTATACCGTTGTGGAGTAATAGAGTAAAGCATGTGATTCCCCCATTCTGTGGTAAAAGATAAATTAGCGACTAAATGCTCAATAGAACAAATATGGTGCATTCTACAGTGAAAGGTTGAGTTACCTGTACCCACCTTTGGAGCGGTGACGGACAATGGGCATAACCCTAATGACATACGTAATGATTTGCAGAAGCTGAAAAATTTCCTGCCCAACACAAAATAGGTAAAATGTTTTATTTAATTCAGTTCAGTCTTTATTTGTGAAACGCGGAACAAACCTGGTTCATAAACAAATAGATAACAAAAATTTTAATATCTCCGCTGAATTCACTCACATTTCACTCCTCAAAGCGATGTAGAAACAAAACTTATTTTATTTATATAAATAAATACATTCCTTACTTGTAACATCTGGTATTGATAATAACCTGTCCATAGTATATTAACAGCTGCAATTCAAATTATTCTCCATGTTAACCTTATGGGCAGAAAACAAACTTTGAGCGCAGCCAGTGCCCTTGAGAAAAACTATCGAAAATTAAAAACCTTATTGCAAAACAACGAACTGAGACAAATTTGTTACACTTCAGACATTAAAATTGGTAAAGAAATGAGGGAGGAGTTACATTAACAAAAAACGGCTTCATGTTTTATATATAGGCCTAAGGATTGTTTTGCTGCACCTTACCTCCACCATTGCAATCATTTTCTACTTGCAAAAAACAAGGATTTCCAAAGGTTTTCAGATATCCAGCTGAATTTATGCCGCAAAGAGGTTTGTAGAAGAGGGGACAGTACGGGTTGCAGTCAACTTGTCCTCCTCCTTGGCCTTTAGTCGCACTTGCTGCCCCCACTGCAATAATACATAACTATGAATTTCTAAATGGTTAAAAAGATTTCACTGTGTGAGTAAATTTGTAGTTAAAATCAATAGCTATTTTTGCACTATACCAACTATTACCTGTAACGGCGTGCTACGACGGTTATGAGAGGTCTGGTTACTGTAATTGTGTAGAGTTGTTGCGACCTCTCCTCTTCCTCACTCAGCGAAGGCCAGGTGAAAGGTTATTCTCCAGCCGGCCCGGTGACAGTGTCGCGTATATGTATATACGGGGCTCAGCTAAATGGGGCATCAATAAACACAGGGGTGTAAATCACCATCATTTAGATTATTACCTCACAGAATACATGTGGCAATCGAGAATAGCAGTTGATGGCGGAAATCCATTTCGATCTCTCCTTGAGGATGTTGCTGTCTTCTGGAAGTTTCAAAAATGTTACGAGTCATTCAAAATGCTTGTAAGTTGTGGGCTGAATAATAAAATGACTCTACTTTTGTACAATATAGTTTGTTTGGTTTTTCCCACTAAACAATTCTTCTAAAAGCTGGTGGTCGGTATAATTCATAAGTACCAATACCTTAAAGAGACCTAATAAACTTTTATTATTGGAATTTATGACTTTTATGTTGTGAATGTAATATTTATTCACTGTTATCTGTGCCAAGTTAAAACTGCAATACACAGGCTTCGTCTGTAAATCAACACAATCCTTTGAGCTAATGTTCAGTTTAATGAATTTTTTGGTCTAATGCCCTGTTTGATCAATTTTCAAGCTAACGCCTAGTCTAATGAATTTTAATTTCACCAACCTCATTAAACCGTTGCTAAAGCCAGTTATAACTTTGATTATCTCTCAACTGACTTCACATTTCATGACAACCACCAACCAACATGTCATAAAGCTCCCTCATACCGAAACTGCTCGATTTCGGCCTATCAAATTGCTATATAATATGTGCTTATAGTAATTTAAGTGAATTAAAGTGACAGTTAACATATTATTTCCCGAACTCTTGCCTTTCTTGCTGGATAAACTTCAAAATCAAAACATTCTCTATTCACTTAAGTAGTTTTATATGAATAGGCATAATACAAAAATTATTATTATTTTGCTAGGAAATAATTTTTAATTTGTTTGTAGATAATTTAAATATTATTACTATTGTATTAGTTTAAAATGCCACACAAAATGTTAATCGTTCATCAAAATAATAAATCCGTTGATCTTCCAAATGTTGCTCTCCCAATTATAATAAAGAATTGAGGTTATATTTTATATTCTCAATCATTTAGAAGTTTAGGGTTGTAGAAGGAGTGTTTTGTTGGTGAAATCAGATTTTTCATGAAACCTTTGTTACTTAATGAGCGAGGTTACACCAAGAAAACCTCTGCCCTGCCCTATCCTGTCTTGGATAAAAATGTTGATGGAAAACTAATTAATTTTTACAGGTTTTAAACGATCAATCGTCTTTAAAAAAACTAATATTATTCTTATTCCTGTTAAATTAATGTTATCACTTAAAGCCGTAATAAGTGTGTTAAAATAATAGATAAACATCTTAACTTTTAAGGCTTCCTATGAAATGCAGCCCTAAGGAATTTTCAAATATGTTCTGAATTTTAATACATGTATTAGTCATAACAAGGCATATTGATATGCTACCTGACTAAATTTTGTCACGATAACACTTTCAAATTTTAAACCGTTGACACATTTGATTACATGTGCAATATTAAAAAAATAACGTTTTAAATATAGATTGACATTGCAATTTAACTTTGCATCATTAACTAGCTAATGTAATATATCATTGGATAGTGAAAAGCGTAGCCTACAAACAAACTATAGTGGAATTAATTTAAAGAAACCTGTGACACGCTGCTTGTGTAGCGCGTGACAACCCTCACTTTGGGTTGAGAATCAGAGATGTCAGTTCAAGACGGCAATGTTGTACTTAATCTGGTAACAGCTATAACATTTATGTGATAAAGCATTTCAACCAATGATTGTAAAAGGTAAATAAAATAATAATAATTTATTAAATTGCATTTTTTATTTTGACAGCACAATCAGTGGCCATAAAGAAGTTGGTTATCATATATGAAAATTGTGAATTAGACTGATATAAATAGTTACTACAGTCACCTCATTTTGAATTATACGGGCTGAGTATCACTCACCACGTGGACAACACATGTGACATTTCCACACAGTTCATTAGTCATTTCCCATAGCTGTATATACGAAACGACTAATATCAGTGATTGATTAAAAATGTCAGAAGACCAGAAAGACCATTCTATAATGTTAGTCTATTGCATGCTCGGGATGAAGTCACCGAATTAATCAATTAAGGTCTACAATTAGAAAACTGCAGTGCAACAATGAATTTGCATTTGAGAGAAAGAATGTTTCCAAATTCGACCAATATAAACTATTTTGCAAAATCGGGTAGATACTTTGAATTAAATGGGTCTTTTGAGCATATTATCCTATTTTTGAAACTTGCATAATGATATTAAATTTTTAGAATAAACATAATTATAATTTCAGTAAGCTTATATGTTATTTGTAATTTGTGTTTTTCAGTTTTATAATAACAAATATCCCCTTGCTTCCAAACTCACATTATATGATTCTTATAGAAGCCAGTTAAAATTGACGTTGACTCTTAAAGTATAACTAGTAATAATAAAATAAAAGCGAAGAGTTTCATATTTGTTTAAACTGTATACAACTGAAAAGATTCAGTTACACGCCTAAGATAAAATAAATGCTCTTAAATTTGTAAGCAACACCCGTGATTATTTGATGAGAACAAAATTATGTAATCGTTGTTGATATATTGGTAACGGTAGGTAATCCTAATGATTGTCGTTGATTTCAATGGATTTTTCGCTAGTGAAATATTATAGTGACAGGTTGTATTGAATCATAATTGCTTCTTATGGTTGTATTGAAGCAATTTTAAGGCATAGTTTATGCGTGTTTAAAACATAATTGATTTTATTAAACTATGTAGGGCTTTAGTAAAGTATTTTGTTGACATTCATAACGTACAAGGTGATGAGTACATCGAAAATGAGGCCCCGTGCCTCGAGCCCTCTCAAAGTTGTGACATGCGCCTAAAGTGGTGGGGGAGCAACACGGCCTGTTTATCTAGAGTGGCCTTGGTACTCACCCCTTGAACTCAGAAACTTTGATTCTTTATCTTGCGTTTTTGAGTACAATGGTTTAATCCTACTCGTTACACTCAATACTGTAAAGTACTCGATTCTCCCATCCTGGGCCAGATTTACAGTTTCGTCCCTGGACACGATTTGTTTTTGCCACCCTACAAGGGTTCTGATAGCTGGCTCGTAATATAAAATTTTACCGTGAAAGCTCTTTAATTTACAGTGGATATTTTTTGCTTTATAATAGGTAGGGACAAGTAAAAACCTGTATTACAAAACATAAAATTAAAAATTAAAATGCCCTGAGTTGTTCTTCACTAACTCTCCAACTTCCCGATTCACGGGAGGGTAAACTTTGAAATTCGGTTCACTGACTATTTAGGTCTAAAATATTAAAGGTTAAGGCCTTTTATCCCAATGGTACCATTTTTGGGCTCCACGGGTGTTTGTAAAAGATTAAATCTTATTCTTAAAAACATTAATTTTATTTGACTGATGGGCGATGGTAACATAAATAGATTTTCATTATTTGAAATAGTTCTCAAGTTTATAACCACAGGATGCAAGTGTTATATTCCTCGGGTGAAACCAGAATCTATAGTGCAAAACTACTAAAGAGACAAGTTTTTCATCGTGTTAAATAATATAGTTTTCTGGGTTAATTTACTGTAAAAACCAAAACATAAAAATATATATTAGATCTTTCATGCATCAACGATTTAGATTTAAAAATCTTAGCCTGAAAATGTTCCTGATTTTTCAGTTTTAGTGTATTTAAACCATAACCCACAGCGGGGATTCTTTTTCACTTTTTCCTGCATATCTCATACTGTATTTGATTGTTGATTATAAATATATTACAAAAAATGTTTAGAATATTTGTTCATCATATTTGTTACAGAGTATGATAAGAATTTCACTGAATTTTGATTTTGTGTAAACCCCCCAAATATCACACATACGTAACCTCAAAAAAGGACAATTTTGGAAAATTAGGAAGAGTTTGAAAACTGAGAAAATGAATCATCAGCAAAGGTTTGATGCAGACGACTTCAGCACTGACTTGAGTTGTGACGAACGTACTTAATAGGGCCAGTTTCTATTGCTGGTACTCAATTTATGGTTTTTATAAAAACTATTTGTGTTTCATATTTCCGTACATTTTAATGTGATTGTAAATCACATTTTAATAAACTGGATCAGGAAACTGACACATACTTTCCACCTTTAAGCCCAACTTTAATGACTAAATTATTTTGTATTTACTAACTATAACTATAACGCACAGAAAATCTTCTAAAAAACCTGTTTTCAGGAATTTTTACCCAAATCCCATTTTTGGAGTCACTAAAAAATCATTTGCTATACACAGTAATTTAAAAAATGTGGCAGTGATTGGTTCCAAAAATCAACCGTCTCTAAAATGTTGCTTCCCAGGTCCTGGGCCCATGTAGCCCATGCCTAAATCCAGCCCTGCTCTAAGTTATAATTATTTCTCAGTTGTCAGCAGTGGTTTACTTTAGATGTCACGAGATTTTATGGTGAAAACCAGAGGTACTTTTACTTGGTTATAATAATAGTAGCTTGACACTCATGACTTAAACTGTTCTAATGTGTAAATAACTATTGTTTTCTCACTGCGTGGGGTGGGGGGACGGGTGTGGTTATTGGGCGTGAATTGCACGTTAGATCTGGTTGTGCGATAGCTTAATGTCTCTCTGTAGCGTGTTAAAGTGTGTTCTGCATTCTTCACTCTTTATTAACCGACTTAAAATACACCTTAGTTGTGTTGCTGGCTTAACAAGTGATTTTGTTCTCTGTGTCATTAAATTTCTCACTACCATTAAGCTGAGTAAAGCAGTTGTTTGAGAATGGGTATGATTTTTAAAATCAATTTTGATAGACAATCTTTTGAGAATATTATGTCTTATCAAATGGTGACTACCAAATTCTCTGGCAATAAAAGTGAGAAACAAATTAGTTTGTAAGGTGATGATAAACACATATAACTTACAAGAACTCGAGAAACTTGTAACTTACCCATTATAGCAACGATCACTAACACTCTCATTTTGGCTTATCGACTATTTAGTAGAGGTAATTAAGAAAGCCAAAGCAAATTTCCCCGATTTACACGCACAGAATCATTACCATTTCAGAGCAGTAGTAATAACTCTCATTTTTATCGAAAACGTGATCACACTGCAAATATTGATAACAGCCACAGTAAATAATTCTTATATCTAACATATTTCTTCTCGTTTCCTCTTTGATAGGAAACCTTGTTGAATAACAGCAAATGCCATGTTTATTTTTCAATAACAGCGGTGCTCTTTTGTTTGTTTTGGGTTCAATGCTCCGCTCGTAAAAGTAATACCTTTTTGACTCGAGTAAATTTAATATTTATGGGGGTATTCTCTATGTTCATAGTGTACATTTATTTTATTAAAAGATGTTGAGCACTCTATGACTAATCAGTGTAGCGTTATCAGTGTCACACTGGTTAGGAACCTCGTTATCACTACTGTAATGAAGGGGAAGAGAGTTAGTTGGTTTATTATAATATTTCTGTAGTTAAATATATGCAAGAGGGAAGTCAAGATTGAGTAGGAGGAAGTATTGGGTATGTTGTGTGAGTAGGCTGGAATTGTTATCAAACAATAACTTGTTTTGCTGACCTGCTGAAGGCTCTGGCTTAAGTAGGTCAGCTGGGTGGTTTTGGGGGTCAGTCAGTCAGTCTGTGAGATGGAGTATTAGGGTGTCGTGTTCGGGCTGGGGCCTCAGGGTCCAGGGCCTGTTAGGTCTCGGACCCAAGTAAGTTTTATAGTCACTAGTTTTTCTAAATTAATATTTATACTTTCCAGGCTACTCGCCCTTGAATCTAGATAATTAGTTGTTCATATATTAAAGTCTTTTCATTGTTATCATATTAATATATTTCACCCTTTTAATCACCATTTGTAAATGTAGAGTTTTATTCTTTGTTTAATAAAAGTTATGTTATTACAGTGCATGTCTCTTTAATTTATTGAGCTACGTCCTCGTGGTGGCAAGTAAGTTTATGCTGTTTGGCCAGCAGATAAGCTTGCTTGTCCGCCACAAGTGATGGAGCCGCCGGTCGTTTTGTTTTACAAAACGCTGGTTCTGGTACCTTTTGCTTAAATTGGTTGTAGTTTTGGTTTTTTTTAGTTTACTTTTTTTTTCAAAATTTAAAGGAGTTTTTTCTATATTTCATTAAAATAAAAGAGGCATGACGAATTTGTATTTATTGTAAATGTCTGGTAAATATTCCAAAATTTATCGCTAGGCTAAGATATTGGTTAGTGTTTTAGAGTTGTGCGAGTGTATTATTTCGAGAAGTGACATGATTACTGCTCGTTGCGTTTTGTGTCGTTTATGAGTTTGTGTCGCTAAGCAAATCTGCGTGGAGTTTTGTGTATTGTGAGTTCCATTTGTCGTGCCTCGAGGGTACAGGTTTTTACGGCATAATATTGCGAGGTGTTGTGCCGCGAGTTTACGGTGAATATTGGCTGCCATGTGTCAAGCTTACCTGCTGGCCAAACAGCATAAACCTACTTGCCACCACGAGGACGTAGCTCAATAAATTAAAGAGACATGCACTGTAATAACATAACTTTTACTAAACAAAGAATAAAACTCTACATTTACAAATGGTGATTAAAAGGGTGAAATATATTAATATGATAACAATGAAAAGACTTTAATATATGAACAACTAATTATCTAGAGTCAAGGGCGAGTCGCCTGGAAAGTATAAATATTAATTTAGAAAAACTAGTGACTATAAAACTTACTTGGGTCCGAGACCCACCATAACAAACGGGGTTTTCTGATAGTCACTGCCCCACATGTCTATGGGGCATGTGGCGTTGCATGCATCACTGTGCATCTCCCTTGCACATAAGCGGAAGGCGCATGAAAAAAGGCATCGTGGAAACAAACCTTTGGTTTGTGGGAGAAGGGGGGGAGAGGGAGGGATGAGAGGAGGGAACTTGTGCTAGGAAGAGACAGGGTGGCCAAATGTTGCTCCTAACCCACAGTGGTTTAAAATGTGGAAAACATGTACAATAATACCCAGGTTGGTAAAGTTGTAGTAAAGGTTAGAAAATCTAGACAGAACAAGTGTCATGTTATTTCCTTTTAAAAAGTGTGGCACAGCATGCAATACTTGGACATTTATCACCATACCTACCTCAAAGTTAAATAATATTTAAGAGCAACCGGATACAATTACGAAAATAAAAAAGTTTAATAAGTAGTATATACAGGGTGGTCTGGACCTAGCATTAAAAATTTTTTTGGGTGATAGAACTACATAAGTGCAACTTAAATAAACAATTAAACAAAATTATACCCCACACATCCACTAAAAAAAAATAATTTTGTATTATATTTTTTAACCGTACTTTTACCCAAAAATTTAGAATTTGTGGGATATTTTGAAATTTGTCAAACTGTAATACTACCATCGTATTCTAAATTAAATTTCAAGTAAGGACAAATAGGTTTTAATGAGCAAGACACTACATAATCACTTATTAAATTCATTAGAAGTGTAAAGTTATCATTTCCTTTAAAAAAATAAAAATGAATATTTCATGCATAATTCTTTAAAAAATTTGCTAGAGAGTAGCAAATGCTATAAAAACTGCTTCAAAATGTGGGCTTTCAGAAGATATGATACAACATTTGATTCGTTACCATTACAGTTATGCGAGTTTGAGTGGTGTAAAACGAGGTTAGGCCAAAATTACACTAGTTAAAAGTCTGGATTTTAGATAACTAAAATACCACTAATTTAACTTGCAGCACTATTTTAAATAGCATTATTTAAGGTCAGATAAAAAGGACAATGAAATCCTCATAAAAAAATAATAATTTAGGGACAGTGATTGTCATGTACAAATCATTATACAAGGATATCTGAAAGAATTCCAATATCTAATAAATGCCCACCTTATCATGAGATAAGTTACCACGCACAGATACCAATGTTATGTTTTGTTTGGACAAAGTATTTCTAGTGGATTTTGGCCATTTACTCAGTGGCAGTGATGTCAAGATGTCATTTTCAAATCAAGAATATGCGGAAATGCATTTTTTGTATGGTTACTGTAATGGAAACGCGAGTGTGGCTCAAAGGGAGTACACTGTCCGCTATCCTGGTCGGCGCGTTCCCAGTACGCAAGTGTTTACGCGGTTGCATCAGCGTTTGGTAGAACGTGGATCTGTGCACAAGGAGCGGAGTGAGGTGGGTGCAGCAGCTTTGGATGTGTACACTGAAGAGCAAATTCTGGACCGAGTTAGAGAAGACCCGGGGATTAGTAGCAGAAAAATTGCAGGTGAAACAGGCGTGAGTAAAACTACAGTTTTGATGGTTTTACACTAAAATAAATTCTACCCTTACCATTTCACAAAAGTTCAAGGCCTTGAACGTAATGACTGCTGCTAGACGAGATTTCTGTCGCTATCTACTAAATTCTGATATTGAACAATACCACTTTTTCAAAAAAATCTTATGGACAGACGAATCTATTTTTACAAGACAAGGTGTATTCAACTGCCACAACATGCACATGTGGGATACTGAAAACCCAAGAGCAACAAGAGAAATGTCCAAATGTTTCAAAGAAGATTTCATATAAACGTTTGGGCTGGTGTGGTTGGCAATCGTTTCTTGGGACCTCACATTTTTCTGGGAAGTTTAAATGGAGTTATGTATCTTGACTTTTTGCAACACGATTTGCCTCAAATGTTGGATATGATTGACCCTGCGCATCGTCAACATCTTATTTATCAAGAAGATGGTGCACCTCCTCACTTTACTACAGACGTCCGAGATTGGCTGAGTGCTAACTACCCAACTTGGATTGGCCGAGGAGGTCCTGTACCTTGGCCTGCAAGATCTCCTGATCTGAATCCCATGGACGTTTTTGTGTGGGGATTTATGAAGTCTGAGGTGTACGCAACTCCTGTAAATAGTGAAGAGGAACTTCTAAACAGGATCCAAGATTTAACACAGAAAGTTAGGGAAAAACTAAGCCATAAAGTGACAGTTGGTGCAATGCGAAAGAGAGCCAGAGCCTGTATAAGAGAAAACGGAGGACATTTCGAAAATAAACTGAAATGAAGCTGTAATCTCGTGTGATCAATCTAACATTTACGATTTTATCTTGTACTTTTGCAGGTAAAAAAGGAATTTTAACTTCATAATATAGCTGTAATAATGCAAATTTTCATATGTGTCTTTTAGTATGACAGAGTTTAATTATTATTTTCCCAAACCACGTGTTACACCAATAAAACGCGCATTACTCTACTAAGATGGTAACGAATCTAATGTTGTATCATATCTTCTGAAAGCCCACATTTTGAAGCAGTTTTTATAGCATTTGCTACTCTCTAGCAAATTTTTTAGAGAATTATGCATGAAATATTCATTTTTAATTTTTTAAAGGAAATGATAACTTTACACTTCTAATGAATTTAATAAGTGATTATGTATTGTCTTGCTCATTAAAACCTATTTATCCTTACTAGAAATTTAATTTAGAATACGATGGTAGTATTACAGTTTGACAAATGTTTTGAAATATCCCACAAATTCTAAATTTTTGGGTAAAAGTACGGTTAAAAAATATAATACAAAATTATTTTTTTTTAGTGGATGTGTGGGGTATAATTTTTTTTAATTGTGTATTTAAGTTGCATTTATGTAGTTCTATCACCCAAAAAATCTTTTAACGCTAGGTCCAGACCACCCTGTATACTGCATAAATTATGCTTTACTGTCAGCTGATGTTTGACCCAAGATTTAGTGAAATATCTTTCTTACCATATAAAATTGAATATAGAATTAAATCAAAAAATGTTTTAATATATCTTGTATTACTTACCTAATTTTAAAAAATATTTTACGTAATATTTTCAAATCATAAAAACATAACATTTATAACACAAACTACCTGTCTCATGCCTCAGGCACTCACATTAATATTTCAATAAAACTAAAAACGACTTTAATTGCTTTCAAATAAACTTGCACTTTGTTTATAACAAACTAAACAGTTATCTTATTTATAGTTTGCAGTACCCTCAAAATATGGCATCTCGATAACAATAATTTCCCTTTACAATCAGTCTGTAGCATTTCTCTCATGATAGGTCATGATACAGTTGAACTTACAGTTTTCAGATAACAGTTATTGTTATCTTGTGAACTGTTTAAAAAGTACTGAATCGAGAAAATCGAGAATCAAGAGTTCTTTCTAAAGACAATAACAAACAGTACTGTGTATTACGAAACAAAAAAACCAAAAACCTTATATTTATGTAGTTAAAACCATGAGATAGACTGAGGAAGTAGAAAATTTTCCAAGTACTACGACCAATACAACGGAAGTTTTTCAGACCCGTGAGATACAACCGAGTGCTGGCTTGTTGTCGTATGGCAAAATGGAGCTGTCAAGTTTTCCGTAGTGTCGAGTTATCGGGAGTCGAGTTTATGAAACTCTACAACAAAAAATAGACTTATGTAAAAATTGGACTGGTTTGATCCATTATTTGTAAAGGTAGAAAGAAAGAAATTGGTTGTTTTGATTTAATGCAAACTTTGATTGCAGATGGTCACGGAACTGAACGAACCACGATTAAGACGAGTACTGGAGTGGAGGGGGAAGAGAGGAAAATGGAAAAGCAGCACTATTCTCTCAGCTGATGGCAAGGTAAATACTCTCACTTATGAGGAACTGTGTCTCGTGTATTGCGATACGGTTGGACCTGAGTAAAGAGGTGGTACTGATTAGCATAGTCCTTGTTCTGATAATCTGTGGTAGATAATCACACATTAAACTATTGTAACACCTGTCCACATTCTGAATGTTTTGATTCATGTTGTATGTATAGCACCGTTAGTGGAATAAGAACAAGTTGTATATTATTTTAATGCTGCACTAAGTCTTTGGTCCTGCACTCTTTTTATTATTTTGTGTGATCATTAAAGTTGATTTTTATAAGTATATAGTACGTGAACCCATAAATAGCTGTGACTTTTATTATTTAGAGTTGAAACCCTGTTCGAACTTTGAAAACCTAAGGGGCAAGCCGTATTTAGAGACATTAAAAACACTTTTAGAAGAAAATAGCTTTTTGCTGATTTCAAATGTGTTTAAAAAAGCTATTTTTAGAAGTTGAAAATCTTTTTTTGATTGTCTGTGACAATTGTTTGTTAGTGTTGTCAATTTTTGTTTTGATTTTTAGCGGCTTGCAAAGAGTAAGAACAAGTTTTAAATAAAAGTATAGGTCAAACTGTACATCAACTTGAAGGTCTTAACTATTAGGTCACAATGCCTTAGTTCAAGCTCAAACAAACCACTAAATTATAATATCAGCCGGAAAAGATGACCAGACAACGTAATATCGGATGTTAATGATGAGGGAAACATAATATCGGCCTACAATCATGACTTGACCATGTAATATTGGCAAAAGATGACAAGGGGAAAAAATAATGAGTGCCAAAAGTGAATTCAGGCATATTTGCGAGTAGTGTGGCTTCAGGAAAAGCAATTAACTTACGAAACATTTTATATTTCTAAAACAAAGTTATGCTTGTTACAGAGGAGTTGTGGTTTCATGTACGACTCGGTCACTGGCATAGACATCAGGGACGTTCAAGTCATCCATGATGACGAGACTGCCTTTGCGATTCTGACACTGTTTGAGGTGAGCTTCCTTGTTTAACATTTTAGTGGATAGCTTAATCTGTTGTAGGAGTCAAAGCAAGCAAGGAAACAAAGTGATCCCGGACTAGATGTAACCAATTGCATTTCAAATATTGTGGTTTGGAATATTTAATAAAGAAATTGAGATTTTACAGTTGTTATCCTCAGTGAAAATAATGGTGTTAATTTAGCAATTTATGTTCTGGTAAACTATTAATAAGATGTAAACTGATCCATGGTCTCAGTATAACCTTCTTTGATTTGCCGACTTTTACGTTTGACTGCCCAAACAGCCCGTCATTTTCTCATCACATATTTCAAAGGTTACTCTTTTCAACTATGTCTTGCCTTAAGTAAGTAGCCACTCTGAACTCTGAACTTCTAGTGTTAAATATTGAGGTTATCGACTTTACTAATCTTTAGACAAAGATATCACGAGCTTCGCCTTTGTACTGTATGTTGTACGAGTGAAAAACCAAAGGAACAGATGCACATTAGCAAAGGAGACTGGTGCGCATGCGTTGCCAGTCGGCAGCATGGCAACTGGGCTCAGTCTGGCCCACATGTTACAGGGGACAACTACAACGTAACAAGCAAAACAGCTGCAGCTACAGGGGACAAATACAAGCTGCTAACGTATGCATCCAGGCTACTAGCGCACGTTCAACCATTCCGATTCCCACTCCCTTCCCCCCCCTTCATCAGTACCGACTTCCCATTCCATGCATTGGCTGGTTTTTCTCCATGCAAATAGCTGTTCTAGTACCCCTTCTCTAGTCAAATTAAACTTAAAGTTATCAGGGCCTACGAGTGAGGAACAACATAAATGTAATAATCCCACCTAAGTTGTAAGGTAAATTCAAATAAACAAAACAAATTTCCGAAATTCACCCTTTAATCACACCAAAATCAAAACGGAAGGTATTTCAGAAGGTAGTCCTTTGTTTACATATTTACTGAATTACATAAGTTAATTACAACCAGGGCCCAGATTTGTTCTACATATTAATTAAGTGGCAATTTTAATTTATCCCCATGATTATGGTTCCACGATAATTAATTTGAATTTAAGAGCTCTCTCTAACAATTACATTCTAATTAGGCGCCGTGTTGAGTCGTTGCCGCTGAACTCCAGGACCCTGTTGATCGTAATATTGTAAAACTATAGAGAAATAAAATAAACAAATCCTTAACAAAACCCTACAATTCTCATTACAAAATAACTACCAAATAAACTTGATTACTTATACAATTTTATAGTTCAGTTACAGAAAACAAGTTCTAAATTTACAAATGTCCTTCAAACAAACCAAAAAAATAATAACTTTTACATATTGTAATTGAATTTAAAGACAGAGTATATATATTATATAAGGTTAACAGTTAGGTAATTCTGGATATTCATTATCTTGAAGAAATAACTCATAATAATGTCAACTGAGAAAAACTACAAAATTTAAAACAATTTAGATTTTGAAACAGTTTGGCATATCAAATACATTATTATTCTTTAAAAAAATTAGCTTTTACTTCTTTAACATCTCTTCCAAAATACTAGACTCTATTTAATTGTCATAAAAGAATTACAAAAATCATTTCGTTAACTTTATACATTTATGTATTCCCCAGGCTTTAAACATTAAATTATCATGTTATAGGATGTGATGAAATCGTCCTGAAACTAATACATAAATTGGGTAAATGGCAAAGAACTAACCATCATAGAAGGGCCGAAAACGAAAACACGGGACTGAGCGACGTGAAGTCAACTAGACACTCCAAACAACTCTAAAACTCACGCTGGAAAACATTTAGTATCTCGGACATCTCCCCATCCCAAAATCGCCTGATCGCATCGTACCATTTTCCAGGTCTCCTATTGGCTACTGCTTATATTGTACGACATTCATACAATTTACCGAACCCCACAAAGAGGCAAACATCTGATGCTACAATAAAACCCTCTGACCGATTTTCTACAACATTAAACCTTTCAGTTATTTCAAACATTATTAAACAGTTAATTATTATTCAAGTTACAGTATTTTTAAACATTTCAAAACTATAAAATCGTGATAATAAGGTGATAATCCAACTATACACAGAAACAAACTTGAAACAAAAACTTTAAAACATGAAAACTAAACTTGGAAGTAAAAGTTACTTCACTGTACTGTAGACACTCTTTTATCTGGCATTCTAAAAACCGGCAAACTCTATTAACTATTAAGCTAAGGCACTAGCAGTCAGCATTTTCTGGTTACGTTATGGCGCTCACATATCCCTACTGTCATTAGCCTCCACTGCACTGGACTGTGTGTGCCATTTTCAGTGTTTAAACTTGGTATTTCGTACTCTGTGTTTTCTTCATAACCTTGTCATGTAAAAATATATATTTTGTTCATTTGGGTTTTGTATGGCGTTAATTCTGCAATCCTTTAAAAACCATATATATTCTATTATCTGGCAAGGCCGTGGTCCCAAATATGCCAGTTAAAAGAGCTTCCACTGTGACAAGGTCAGGCAGCTCCAGTTTAGGTAGTCGCTGACAAAATCTGTTAGGGATCTCATTTCAGTTTGAGTGACCGTGTAAGTTGCAATGAATTAGGATCCATATAATGCTTAACAACTGTTGCATTGTCGTGACAACTTCACCGTCTTCTACCTTGATTACAAAGAATAACACTAAGGAACTGTTTTATTCCTGCCTATAACTTTTTGAATTTTGAACCTTATTAATATAGTTGACTTCTATAAAAGCATGCTACTGCGCAGGTGGACTCGGCCAATGTGACTATGATGAACATCCACCTGTCTGCGGACCATGGCAAGGTGCGGGAGCTGTGTCGCCGGCTGCTGTCTCAGTCCGAGCCGGATATAGCCATCGGAGACTTCTCCCACTACCCGGACGCTGGTCAGTAACGCAAGTCATGACTAGGATGTGCAAGTGCTCGAACAAATCTAAATAATTTTATTGCCATTAGACTATATACACAGCATGGACAACAAGTCACAATTTCTTACATTGTGTAACAGCTTAAAGTAAAATCAATAAGCAAACAGAAATAATAAACAACTTTTTTATTAGCATATTACGTGTTATTATTACTTACGGGATGTAATAAAAGACGTCTTACAACACTTAAGATATATTTACACTTATACTGATTCACATACAGACGGTAAACATGTATAAAAGATGGTACTAGGCTATCGAAATACAGTAGACTCCCGATTATCCGCGGTAATGGGTGGCTGAGCGATCGTGTATAATCGAAATCGCGGATAAACCAAACCTAACCTAAAACACACTTGAAATAGTTAAAAACGACTGTGAGAGCAAAATAATAACCTTTAGGCTACTGAATGTTAGGTTTAATAATGTGAAAGACTTCAAATACAAGATTACTGTACGTACCTTTTAATAAACACACAAACAATATTTTCACATCGGTAAAAAAACAGTCCAATACGTGAGACAAGTGCACTATATTACAGGCCTAATGTCAAAGTTGCCGTCTTTATTGGCTTCGAGGAAAATAAACAATGAGATCGCACAACAAGGTGTCTTGTTTCCCTTCCAAGAAGTCCAATTGTCCCTCTGCATAATGGCGGGCAGTTGTGTACGATATGGCGGTCAGGAGGGATGGCGCGAGATGACTAATGTTTTGGTGGGCGGGCGGGCGGGCTTCCGTTTGACCGCTAGTAACCCCTTTCTCTCGTCCAAGGACAAGTGCGTCGCGCGCGGTAGCTATAATTTGCAGGCGCGAGGATAGACGTTTACGCGCTAAACTTCGCTTGCCGCAGTTGCGTTTTTTTTTTTTTTTTTGGCCGATCGCGGATAAGCCGCAACGCGGGTAATCCGGTCGTGGATAATCGGGAGTCTACTGTAATAACTAATAACATTTGAAATTAAATTACAAAATTGTCATTGGAAAAATCATGGACACTGTAATATTCCTTATTTATGAGAAAAATCGTTGTCTGACGTCTAAATTTAGTAAATCTGATTCCTGTTTTAGGTGTATGGGTAAAGAGTTAAAAAATTGTATAGATGAGAAGTATGTTTGTTTTTCAAAATGACCTGTAATATTGTTTCTGAAGCTATAATGTGTATTTTGATTACGAGACTGAACTAACTCCTTATTTTTTGCCAAAAATGTTAAACATTTCAAGATACACAAGCAAGGGAATGTCAGCATATTGTTACAATAAAAATTGCTCTGCATGATTCAGACCTTTTCATTCCAAAAATCAATTTAAATACCACCCTGGATTCGATAATCTAAACATGGTTTATAACTAATACATGAGTAGCAATACTAAGTTTTAGCCAGTACAATCGAACTGGATTACAATATTGACAAACAAAACGCGGTTTTACATTAGTTTCCGGCCGATAAAACACGGTCCGGTTGTCATTTGGCCAATATCACCTGGTCCAGACATCACTTATACTTAATATTAGATTACGAAATCATTAGTTATGCCCGACATTAAGTGGCCCGGTTGCCACTTTTGCCGATATTGTGTATACCGTTGTCATTTTCGGCCGAAATTAAACAGTCTGATTGTCATTTTCAGCCGATTTTACGTGATGCGATCGCCTTTTCTGGCCGTTACTACGATTTTGGCCGGTCACAATCGTTAGCAACCGTCATTTTCAGCCGATTTCACTTGAACCGATCGCTTTTTGCGGCCGTTACTGCGCGTTTTGGCAGGTCTCAATCGTTAGCGATCGTCCGGAAATCGGCGAGAAATACTGGCTCGAACTTTCGAGTATTTTTCAAAACTTCGAGCCGAGCTCGAGTATTAAAAAAAAAGGGATTGGTCCAAGGACCGATCCTTGCAGAACCCCGGAGCTGACGATAATTTCCTCTGACTGATGTCTACTAAGACAACCACCCTTATCAATGTAAGAGAACTCCACAGTCTGTGATCCTCCAATGAGAAACGAAGACACCCAATCAATTGCTCTTCCTCTAATGCCAAGATGGTTAAGTTTCTCTATGAGCAGTTTATGGTTCACCATATCAAACGCTTTACTAAGATCGAGAAATACACCAAAAACACTCTCCCTGCTGTCCAGAGCCTTGGAAACATTAAAGATAAAACTAAACATAGCATCAACTGTTGATAAATGTTTCCTGAACCCAAACTGTTTATCAAAAAGAACATTGTTGAAATACCCCCGTCGCAGCAAACCTGCGTACTCAGCGAATTTCCAATGCATAATATATGTCTTAGTACCACATAAAGCCACAAACTAAGTTTCATAAAAATATGTTCACATGTAAGCGATTTTATTTATTCTCCATAAGAATAACATTGGTAATGAGTACGTAGGTTTGCTGAAACAAGGAACAGAAACAATAATTTGTATACAAATATAAATAGAATTTAACTAGGCGAAGCCACATACTAAGTTTCATCAATATTCAATCATAAATAAGCGCTATATAACATTCTAGTTATTCTCTATAAGAATAACATGGGGGCTGAGAAAGCAAGTTTGCTGCAACAAAGAACAGAAAAATGGGTTTTTATATAATTATCAATATAACTCAACCAAGTGAAGCTACATACCAAGTTTTATTAATTTATGTTCATAATTAAGGGAGTCATTACGTTTTACTTATTCTCCATAAGAATAACATGGGGGCTGAGTACGCAGGTTTGCTGCTATGGGAATAATCAAGAAAAAATCAATTTTATCAATATACCAGTACTACGTGAAGCCACATACCAAGTTTCATCAACATACATTCATAAATAATCGAGATGTCAAATTTGATTTATTCTCCATAAGGATAACATTGGACAACGTACTGTGTTTAGCACTTTGAATATCTCTGCAACGGTTGGGTGTAGAATCACAATTTAAACACCAAAATGATTTTTTTGTGGAACTGAACAGATTGGTAAAAGCAAATGTGAAGTTTATATTAAAATAAACTGAGGAAAAGCCAAAAATCTTTTTCCCATAAGATTAACATGGGAGATTTTATGAGTAGGTTTTTTTGGATTTTCTCCGCAACCACTTAACCTAGGTTAATAATTCAAAATACTAAATTATTTTTTTTAACCCTAGCAGTGGCCATTCGACCAATTTGGTCGAACTTTTATGTCGCCTGTTGTGGCCATCAACTAAATTGGTCGAACTCTACAGAAATTTTTGTAACGTTAATAAACAAATAATAATAAACTCAAGTCATCAATATATATATCATTCAAAAGATCTCATTCTGAACTTTCATTTTATTACATAAATGAACCGTGTAGCAGCTGCATAACAATGTTACGACGATTAGAAATTGAATGAAGTTTTGGCACAACGCAACTGCTGCAGCGACGCTCTGACAATGGCAAAACACAATATTTTTGAAATTACCCAGATCAGGTAATTTTTCTCGCAGGAAGATGCGGTTGGTACCAATGCACA
Source organism: Allygus modestus (assembly GCA_963675035.1). NCBI lineage: Eukaryota > Metazoa > Arthropoda > Insecta > Hemiptera > Cicadellidae > Allygus > Allygus modestus. The sequence continues at coordinate 28,400,818 of OY776112.1, read as the reverse complement.
GCTGAAGAGTTGGGCTTTATCTTGGTATTAATTTTTAGAATTAAATATTGATTGGACAGGTTATATGATTTTCTGAAAACAGGTGTTTTTGGTTTTTTGTATTATGGCCAATTCAACCAAATTGGTCGAACTATGAAATCGTGTTTATATGCATTGTAAGTTATAGTTACTAGTCAAATAATATGTTATTTTGAAGAGGAAAAAATGTAGAGTAATTTAGTTTTGCCGTTGGCGGCACTGCTCCAAGCAGAACACCTGTCAGATACTCAACAATTCGTCATATGTTTTGATCAGTTGTTCGCCATTGCGTTATTGGTATATGCATTTCTAAGTATTAGATGATTTTTATATGCGAATCATTTATGAATTAGGTATTATTTCGGAGTTTTAGTGTTAGTGAAGTGTTTGTGTGTATATAACAGTAATCTTTATGCATAAATATTACTGAAGTGTGAGAAATTTGTGTTATATAGTGTTGTGTTTCCTTTGTCTCGAGATGACTACATCCAGAACTTATTGGAGATGGACTTGAGTTCTCCCAACATTTGATTTAGAACCTTTTAGTGAGGATGAGGAGGCTGTAGACGAGCCTGAAGCTGTAGAGGAGCCTAATCCTGTTATTGATCAAAATGAAAAATCCCCCTCTACTACAGAGACAGTCCCCCAAATAATTTTTTCACTTGATGCGGTCCCCGGGCCTAGCCATAGGCCTGATTAACCCCCACCAACATCAGGTCTAAATTCAATATCAGTATAATTGAACAACTGTCAACCTCCAGTGCGCCTCGTCCCCTTCTGCCCAGTGTCGGTCCAGGTGGGGACAACCCTAGGCCTATTCAACATCGTCACAACATCGTTCTGCTGCCCAAGAACTCTAAGCGAGTGGTGTGTACTGTGTGCAAGGCTGAGGGACGAAACAATTTACAAAGGGGATCGTACCATTGCACTGAATGCCAAAAAGGGGTCCACGCCACCTGCAGGTGTAGGATGTTGAGCTCCATTCCTTGCGCCCTCCAGATTGGTCAAGGGCGGCCCCCGCGCCGCAACTAACTTAGTCATCGACATGAGGACTTGGGGGGGAGGGTGAGTTTTATGTTTGTTTTTATGTATAATAAATGTTTGATTTTTATGTTTATAATAAATGTTTATAATTGTAATGTTGGCTCTTTTTCATTATTGGGTAGGCCTAATATAATTTAGAACAACTATTTCGTAAACCCCTACATAGGCCTATTGACTGCACGTTATCTCGTATATAACACGCCACTACCCTATGTATATGTAAATATATATATATATATATTTGATTGTTTATAAATACCTGTAGTAATAATAAATATATATAATATGACATTATTTATGTTTATACAAATTACAAAGATCTCATTGAAAAATACTACTTTTCACAAATTTGCCAAGTCCGCGACTATTTGTTTGTTGCTACATAACACATATACAAATAATACTTTACCCTAGGTATTATACATTTATATTTAGGGAATTGAATGTAATACAACATGTTTATAATAGTTTAGGGGTAAAAATTTTGGTAAAAGAGTTATATACTAAATATTGTGAAATATTTGTTTACAAAAAACGTAAAAATAGCGAAACATTCTTTTATTTATATGTATTTATAAGTGATAATAATTTTTTACCATCAACTATATGACTTTTTTGAATTCCTTATTTCATTAGCTTTACAAATATGTGTATATATATATTAGTATATACATATATTACATGACTTATTTACAACACAATATAACACTGTACAGTTTATGCTTTTTTCGGTTTTCCGTTTATTATTATATTATGCCCCTAATACTTAGAAAAAAAAATTCCAACATGTTATATATTTCTATGTAGGGAATTAGATTGTCTACAAAATGTATATAATGAATTTTCCATAAAAAATCCGTAGAAAAAATTTCACTGAGGCTGTTTTTGAAATTTATAAAAAAAATTTATTTATTTATTTATTTCTTCACTTTATCGAAAAATTATTTTCCTGAATCTTTATTATTTTAGTATTTCTAGATTCCCCTGTTCTTTCTGGTCAAAATGAATATGAGGTTGGCTAGGTTTACTTGTACGGTTGAATTTATACAAATTTTCAAAAAAAGGTCTGCAAAATCGCCAAATCTGCTTGGCCATTTCCCACTTCAACATTAGGCCACTGCTAGGGTTAAGCTCTATAACATGGTCAAAACTAAAATTAAGTTTTTTAAAAATTGTAGGGTGAAAATGCAAAAAACCGATTTTTGGAAAATTTAAAGCCCCCATAAACCCCCCTTCCCATGGTCCGATTTTTCTGGTTTTCGAACTTAAGTCATGAATGTCATTTTACACATTTGAGCCAAATTTCATCAAAATCGGCGGTTTTTTACTCAAGTTATCGTGTTAACGGACACACACACACATATATATATATATATACATATACATACATATACCCCCAAACCTGCGTACTCAGCGAATTTCCAATGCATTTATATGTATCTTAATACCACATAAAGCCACATACCAAGTTTCATCAGTATACATTCATAAATAAATGATTTATGACATTTTAATTATTCTCCATAAGAATAACATGGCGGCTGAGTATGCAGGTTTGCTGAAGGAAGGAACACAAAAAATGCAGTTTTATACAAATATCAATATAACTCATTTAGGTAAAGCCACATATCAAATTTCATTATCATAATTAAGGGAGATAACATGTTACTTATTCTCCATAAGAATAACATGGGCCTGAGTACGCAGGCTTGCTGCTACGGGAGCCTTTGGCAAACAATTTTTTTTGAGCAAATATCAATGGTCCACAACCAGATGAAGCCGTATACCAAGTTTCGTCAGTATACGTTTATAAATAAGCGAGATATACAAATTTTCTTTTCCTCCATAAGAATAACATTAGACAACGTACTGTGTTTAGCACTTTCAATATCTCGGTAACCAATTGACGTAGAGAAATTAACAAAATACCAAATTGTGTGTTTTTTTAAGCTTAATGTAATGGTAAAAACTAAAATTTGACTATTTCCAAAATTATACATAAAAAATTCAAAAAACCGATTGAGCGATCTGGCTGGTTTTCAAACTTAAAGTCATAAATGCTGCTTTACACGTTTATACCAAATTTCATCAAAATCGGATATAATTTTTACGAGAGTTATCGTGCTCACGGACACATATATATATATATATATATATATATATATATATATATATATATATAGATAGATATATATATATACAGTTTCAAACTAATGGTGTTTTTGGGGGACCTCAAAACGAAAAGTTATCATGGTCCTGGGCCTAGGTCTTACCATGCCGACTACGTTAATAGCTTCTTCCCTATAGGGGAAATTCGCTAATATATATATATATATATATATATATATATATATATATATATACATGTATATAAATTTGAACGAATAGTGTTTTTGGCATCTGGGGACATCAAAACAAAAAGTTATCATGGTCTCGGGCTTAAGTCTTACCATGAGACCTACGGTAATAGCTTCTTCCCTATAGGAGAAATTCGCTAAAAAAGGTGGTTCAAATAAAGTTTCCCAAGAATTTTTGAAAATGTTGAGGTAAGAGGAATTGGTCTATAGTTATTTAGAAGATTAGGATTTCATTTTTTAAGCTAAGGTTTGACATTTGCTGATTTAAGACATGAAGGAAATAAACCTTCCTCAAAGGTGAAATTTGAAAAATACGTCAGTGGATAAGCACAAACTCAGATATCTCCTTTACAATTTTGGAAGAGGTGGTATCTCTTCCAGCCGAATTACTCATTCTAAGTGAGTTAATGACACTGATGACCTCTTCACAAGTAGTAAGGTGTAAATACAGAGAGGAACAACTACCTGGTATCTTACTGCAATGATTCAGTGCGATGGGATCACTTGCAACGTTTATGTTTCCTATACTGGTAAAAAATACATTGAACAAGTCAGTTATGATGTTAGGGTTGGTTGTCAGATGACTATCTTGCATTATCGGAATATCTTTGTGAATTACAGGTGTCTAGGGGTCTGCAGTGCACCAAAAAATCGGTACCGGTTCGGTACAAAATGAATTACCGAATTCGGTTCGGTACCACTAACGGCGCTGGTACTAAGTCGGTACGGTACAGCCTAGAACTACAAAAAATCAGTATTCACTGTTTATCAACCACATTTTTCCTTTAGTTTTATTCATAACATCTTTTTCATCCGTTGACATTCTATTGCCACGCCTTTGCTCACGATAGCAACTTTAAACTTTGACCGGCATTTGCGAGTTTATAGGTTCACAAACGGATCATGAATGATGACGAGATGTCTTTAGAGCATTGATAAAGCCGCCTCCACGAACTGGCCGAATGTTTCGTCGAGTTACGTACGACTCGGCGAGTAATGAAATAATGTACATAAACATCAAGAGTAACACAGGATAATAACAAACTACTACGCATTTACACTGTTACGCTCGTCTTTGCTCGCCTAGACTTGGCCAGTGTATGGAGGTGGTATAAACGTAAGCAAAAACCTACAACCGAATTTGTATGACATTTAATAATTTTTAAATCAAACTGAGTGATAAACACATAAATATCTGTTTGTTTTTTATATCAAATTATATTGAAATTATAACACCGTTTTGTGTTGTACATTGCCGATTGTATAAGCCCCCTAACCTCAAATGAGTTCTTGATACTATTTAAAATCGCCAAACATTTGGCAAACACATTCTGATCTACGATCGTGTGTTACAGAGAGTAATAACATGCAGAAGGTTGACACTTATTTTGATATGCAAACATAATAACATGCACATCAATTCAAAAACACAAATCGGGCTTGTCATAACATTTTCCTAATAGGCATTATGACACTTCTTAAAGTTTTGTGGATAGAAATTAAGGCAATCAAAAGAAACTGTTTTAATTCAGTATTAAATATGCCGTGAACGGTTTAGAAGAGTGTTTTAATTTAAATATGAGTTTCATTGCTAAAACGTCGATTAATAAAAAAAAGTTGCACATACACTACTGTTGTAACAAATAAAAAAGTTTAGCCTACATTGGTTCATAATTTTATGGCATATATCATAATTTTGGAAACTGCGTATTTATTTCTCTTTGATATTTAATTTCTAGGTATACTCTTTGTGTAACCATGACGTTTGGACGTAATCAACACTTCCACTGATCGCGCGCCGTCATTGTTGATAAAATGTTTTGAACAAGCCTTGATAACATGTTTTGTGATAGCCTTTATAGTTAGACTATTTAAAACAAACGATTAGTGATTGTGATGGATTCTTGATTCTTGATGAACCGCCATCGCCGTCGACTTCTGTTACAACGAGTAGGCTACAACTTTGACGTCTGCTGAGTATGTGTCATCTGATCGCAATACAAATTTTTATTCTGTTGCGTTACTTGGTTATAGGATTTAAAATTTGTTGGAGGCTATAATTTATAATTCATACAACCTGTATTTAATTTGAATATCACACACATACTTTCCTTTCTTTTATTATTATTTTATCGTCTTACTTGTGAATAAAAGTTTATAAAGAAATAGATTTGTCTTATTTGTGTTTTGTGTGACTGTTATTTGTATTATCTTGTATGAGATCAATTTTGATTATCTATATACATGAAATGTATTTGAGATGCTTTACAATTTAAATTAACTAGGAAATTACCTAACATAACTAGTGAATACGGGGAAAATTGAATAAATGGTATCTATATGAAATTATTACAAATACAAACAACAAAATCTTATAGATATGAAATAAGCCTACATAACTAATTTGACATAATTATTTAACATAAAGGGAATTATTACTGTTGGGATTATATATATATATATTAGACTTTCTTTCTTTATTTACGTGATTTAACACATTGTTATTGTTACTAGGCTTATATGAATATTTGTAAACTATTACAAATTATAATCAAAAGCTTACCTAAACACATTTTATGTCTGCTAGTATGTTTTTCTTTAACAATATTTTTTCTGTATTTGTTCTGTTTGATTTGCGAATATACTTAGGTTATGATAAATTACGGCTATTTTATTACCGCGTACCGTACCGAACCGATTTTGTACCGAGAACCGAGGTACAAAAATATATACCGTACCAAACCCTACCGACCTTAAATTTCTGGTCTCGCAGATCAGGCACCCTACAGGTGTCTTATATGGAATCATTTAATTAATAATATTCCATGCTCCTTTTGATTTATTATCGGATTTATTCAAGTGGGAAAGTACATTTTTAGCTTTAGCTGACTTTACTGCGGCCTTAAACTTTTTTTAAGTCGAGATAGGTCTTCCTCAATGGATGGTCTGAATACAGATCCTTAGTGAAAAAATTAAGATGATGCAATTGTTCTCTTAGATCTAACAGTTCTGAATCAAACTTTATTTTGGTGAAGGATTTCTTTTTCTGAGTTTTTGTTATTTGAAAAGAAAAAGCCAAATCAAAGAAATAGTTGATTGCGGACAAAAATGAGCCAAACTTACTATCTATACCATGCGCTGCATACACAATATCCCATTTTCATTCTGAATGAGCAACTTGAAAGTGTGGATGTTACTATCATTGAAGGATCTTTTAACAACAAACTCGGGAAAACAAGTGGGAAGAGTAGCTGATAACCTAACATACATAGCCTGAGCATGATGGTCAGAAACCCCCTATACAATGACCTCGGTGTTTGAAATATCTGAAGGAATTTTGAAATCTTGTTGTCAATAAGTGACCTCAAACCATTGAACTCCCTGGTATATGAACATACTGTGTCATAAAAGCCAAAAGACAACATTAAATTAGACAATTTTTCTGATGACGGATCACAAACAGACATATCAATATTGAAATCGCCTGCGATGATAAATCTTTGGTTTGGTTTTGCATGCAATTCCAAATGTTGCCATCAACAACAAAAAACAGAAAACAATCTTTTAGCCACGGATATAGAAGCTAACATCAGAAAACTTAAAAATATGGATCATATTTTCATACGACAGGAAGTCACAAAAGATATCCTGACCAACAGAAAACAATTGGCCCAGGACAGAAAAGAAGATTTGAGAAAATGTGTTATAATAAAAAAGAAAATAGAAGATAATAATGCCATAGCAGTTAAAGCCGACAAAAGCAACGCCATAGTAATTATGGAAAAAGATGTGTATATCAAGAAAACGGAAGAATTCATTAAAGAAAATAACTTCAAGGAATTACCAAAAGATCCCACGGAGAAATATCAAAAGGAGCTCACCGACGCTGTGAAAAAATGTACCAAAGTTATTACTGAAGATTTTATATTGAAAATGAACATTTTAAACTCTAAAGCACCTGTAATGAGGGGAATCCCAAAAATCCATAAGAAGAACCTACCAATTAGACCTCTAGTAAACTTCAAATGTGCTCCTACATACAATGTATCAAGAATGATAGCAAATCGACTTAGTAATGATCTAGGGCTTGAATACAATGTAAAAAATAGTTATGATCTTGTAGATAAAGTTATGGAGATTAATGTTAGTGAAAATAGCAGGCTAGTTTCATCTGATATTTCAAATTTATATACAAATATTCCTGTGAATGAAACGATTGAACTAATCAAGGCTAGACTCATACGTAATAAGTTGGATAATGATTATGTAAATCAGCTTGTAAAATTGCTCAGAATCATATTGAAACAAAACTATTTTAGGTTTAACAATAGATTTTATACACAAACTGATGGTTTAGCCATGGGTAGCCCCTTTCATCAATATTATCAGAAGTATTTTTGCAACATAATGAGATCATTTTGGAAAAGTTGAAGAAAGAACATGAAATCATAATGTATGTCAGATATGTGGACGATATACTTGTTATTTTCAAGGAAACCGAAGAAAATGAAGCGGAACAAATGATGAGATTGTTTAACAGTCATCAAAAAAACTTAAACTTTACTAGAGAGTATGAAGAGAACGGCAAGATAAATTTCCTAGATCTCACAATATCAAGAAGAAATGATGAGCTAGAGTTTGATATATACAGAAAGCCTACGCAGACAAATACTACAATCAACAAGTCTCTTCATCCCACCAGCCATAAGACCGCTGCATTCAGATCGATGTTATATAGAGCCTTCAAGATTCCTCTAAATGAAGATAACAGAAGAAGAGAAATAACAACTATAAAGGCGATTGCTCGAGACAACGGATTCAACCCGACAATAATAGACGAAATTGGAGCAAAAATACATAGGAAAATAAAGAACCAAGATAAACTGCGTAGAATAACAACGTTAGACGGAAGAAAAGAAATATAAAGTAATTTTGCAACATTCAGCTTCACAGAAACTAAGATACAAAAGGTCGCAAATCGATTCAAGAAATATGGAGTTAATATAGCCTACAGAACACAAAACACCATGAACAAAATACTAAATCCCAAGATAGAAGATTGTATCAAATTCGAAATGCCCGGCGTTTACAAAATTAATTGTAACAACTGTGATCGCTTTAATATTGGTCAAACTGTTAATTGTATTAAAAGATTTAAGAACCATGTATCAACTTGGAAGAACAGGAAACCGGAAAGATCAAACGTAGCGAAACATATTTTAGAAAATGGCCACACCATAGGGAAAATAGAAGAAAACCTCAGCATCCTCAAGAATTGTAAAAAAGGAAATGAAATGAATGCATGGGAAGAATTGTTTATATTTAAAGAAAAATGTAAAAATAGAGATAAATTGATTAAAGAACAAGTTAACTTCGACTCTGGTGGCACATTTAGGAACCTGTATACGGAACTTCCGGTAGCCAATAGCATATAAGCAAGGATGCCATTTTGATTCTGTCAGTTCTCTCATTGGCCTGATGATGACTGGTGTGACTGGTCGAAATCGATAGCCTAGTACCATTTTTTATATATGTTTACCGTCTGTATGTGAATCAGTATAAGTGTAAATATATCTTAAGTGTTGTAAGACGTCTTTTATTACATCCCGCATGCAATTCCATACATTCCTGAAGAGTCGATAAATAATCAATGCTCTCAACATTGCTGCTTAAAGGCCTTCAAACAACAAGCAAAAAATATAAAACACTCTCTAAAACAAAGGTTATTGCTGCCAGTTCACAAATACCCTCAGAACAAAATTTCCCAACATCAACGCTTGGAACTCCAAACCATCCACAACCAAAATAACAAGCACCTCCCTTTTACATAACGGCACGACAATAACCAGAGGCTGTTGTAAAACCAGGGATACAAAACACATAAATTCAGACTCATTCAGGAAATGTTCAGCCAAGCAAAGGATACCAGGTGAAACCTGCTCAATAAGAACTTCAAGAAAACTTAGCTTAGCTATAACCCCTTGGACATTTTGATGTACAATTATTAGCGAATTTGGATTGGAGTTTCTTGTGTTATTCTCCCTCTCAGTGGTTTCATTCTGAGATGCATGTGTTTTGTTCGTAGATTTACTCCTAAAAAATGTTTTTTTACATGCATTCTGTTGTACAATGAGTCATTATTGACATTAAACAGAAGTGTGTTATAACATGGTGTAGCTATATGAACTGGAATATGTTGTTTCGTAACAGAATCAGATGCAGGAACTAACAAACCCGGAAAAAGATCAACGATCCGCCTCTTCCCAGCATTGCTGAAATGCAGACCATGCCGTCTATAAAAATACCCCCGTAGCAGCAAACCTGCGTACTTAGCGAATTTCCAATGCATATATATTTATCTTAATGCCACATAAAACTACATACCAAGTTTCATCAATATACATTCATAAATAAACAATTTATGACATTTTAATTATTCTCCATAAGAATAACATGACGGCTGAGTATGCAGGTTTGCTGAAGCAAGGAACAAAAAAATGGGGTTTTATGCTAATATCAATATAACTCAACTAGGTGAAGTCACTTACCAAATTTCATTAATTTATTTTCATAATTAAGGGAGATAACACGTTACTTATTCTCCATAAGAATAACATGGGGCTGAGTACGCAGGTTTGCTGCTACGGGAGCCTTTGTCAAAAAATTGTTTTTTTGAGGAAATATCAATGGTCCACAACCAGATAAAGCCGTATACCAAGTTTCGACAGTATATGTTCATAAATAAGCGAGATATAAAATTTGTATTTTCCTCCATAAGAATAACATTAGACAACGTACTGTGTTTAGCACTTTCAATATCTCGGTAACCAATTGACGTAGAGAAATGATCAAAATACCAAATTGTGTGTTTTTTTAAGCTGAATCCAATGGGAAAAAATAAAATTTGACTTTTCCAAAATTATATGTAAAAATTCAAAAAACCCATTTTTGGGGTACAAAACCCCTCCAAAATACCACTTCGGATAGAGCGATCTGGCTGGTTTTCGAACTTGAAGTCATAAATGTTGCTTTACATGTTTATACCAAATTTCATCAAAATCGGATAATTTTTAGGAGAGTTATCGTGCTCACGGACACATATATATATATATATATATATATATATATATACAGTTTCGAACTAATGGTGTTTTTGGGGTCTGGGGACCTCAAAACGAAAAGTTATCATGGTCCCGGGCCTAGGTCTTACCATGCCGACTACGGTAATAGCTTCTTCCCTATAGGGGAAATTCGCTAAAACGAGGATGGCCAACTGTTTCAAGTGATAGGAAGCTAGCATGGCCTGTAAAAGAAACAGCTCGTGATATTTATCCATTTATAAGCGTATCGTACTGTTGAGTTCGGGTTGGTCCTGCCTGAAGGGAAGGCCAACCAGTATGAGTCTTGTCTTGGTTACGTTTTTAAGCTTTTAACACTCGAGTATATCGGCCGAGTATAAAAAAAACGAGGTTGGGCAAGTATTTCCCGCCGATCAGCGGAAGATCGGTAACAACTGTGAACTGCTGCAAAAGACGACCGAAGCATATAAAACGGCTGAAAATGATGACGGGAAACATAAATCGATTAAAAACAACAACCGAACAAATGACGACCGGACTGCATAATTTCGGCTGTAATTGAAGACGCGACACACATTGTCAGCCGTTGAGCATATCTCGTAATATTGGCTATTATATAATGACCACGGAAAACACATTATCGGTAAAACGACCAGACCACATAATATCGGCTGTAAATGTTTATGTTTAGTTATATTGACTATAGGCAATGGGTGGATCAAGTGATATTGGCCAAGTGATATTTTGCTTTAACAGCCAATACTGACGAGCGGCTAGAGACTGCGTCTGGCTGCGAGCCATGACGATATGAAAGGGAGAGCGACATCATACTTTTTGAGTCAATCCAGTCCAAAAAGCACAGGCATAAACAAGTATTGACCTGTGACGTAGTAACACTGCATGATGAATTGTAATTGTCAGAACATTCGACATGCTAAAGTGGCTCAGTGGATATGTTGTCAGATTCACGACCATGGGGTCCAGAGTTCAAATCCTTCTTTTGATGTTTACTTTTGAAGTCTGAATTTTTTTTAAATTTTACTTGATTTTGTTTGTTGTTTACTTTTTAAGGTCTGAAAATCCTGTTTAATTTTACTTTATTTTGTCCATACAAATCCATTTTTTGTAATGATGTTGAACAACGAACATCCACCATACAGCGCTCTGCGAATTAAATAAGGTTAGGTTATTATAATTTTGTCGTGAACTGTAGACTATTAAAAAAAATTTTTAAATTTAAATGTCAGACAACGGACAACGAACTTGGTGATGATTTTTTTCGCTTCGCTTATGCCTGTGCTTATTGTATTGGATTGACCCAAAACGTATGACGTCACTCTCCCTTTCGTGACGTCATGGCTCGCAGTCAGGTGCTGTCTCTAGTCGCTCATACCAATACTGATTTTTTAACACCATATTGAGGCTACTTTGCAGCGAGTCTATGTGTCATCTCTTGGAAGTTTGGTGCATAAAAGTGTAGTGTATCAAAAGTTATAAATAAAAATCGATTGTTTTTCACCCACTGCAGATTCTGACTGCTTTAAAGAGTTTTAAAGCAAGTTGCATAACGTGCTATATGTATATTTGTTTTGTAAACGACACTTGGTGAATTGACGTGTTGGATTGTGCAGAGTTTGTCGAGGAGGGCTACACCAGGATCCTGCAGTCCCCCACCATCACCAACAGCATGGCTCCAGGAACCAGTGGTACCAACTTTATGGACAACATTTACCTCAACAAGCGCTCCCTCTCCAGATATACAGGTATGTAGAGTTAGAACAATGAAGTTTGTTTGAGGATACAATGCAGCCAACTTCTGGATTTTCTGCAATAAATGGGTCCTTCAACTTTTCAATATTAGTGATTCGTTCCTCCATCATTGTGTTGATTTGTTTTTGACTTTTTTGTTTTGCTGGGAGCTCAGAATTAAATAAAGGCTGATGAGAAAAAAACTTGCTTGTACAATATATTTCCTCTATAAAGATGTCTTTTGAAAGACAATCAAATGGAATTAGCATTATTAAAATACAACGAAGTACACATTTAAAATTTGTATATCTCTGAATCTTACGACTGGTTTTTGTTTTGTTTTCTGTACATGGATCTCACATCCTTAAAAGAGACCAATGTTTAAACATTTATTCTTTAGTAATTTTTTCCTTAACAATTTGTTGAGTGTGAATAGGTGAGATGTGTGATCCAGATATATCATCTCTTATCAAGCAAAATAAATGCATTTAGCTTAATCCAGCTATTCTCAAACTGTGGGGTGTGATGAAGCCATAAGTGAGAATGGTTAACGTGACTTAAAAGACTAAGTTCTAAGCTGAAAAATTAAATAAATATATATTTAAAATAAGCGTATTTTTAAAGCAAAAAACTTTGTCTGGTATTATCATTACTATTACATCCTACGAAATAGATGGACCTAGCTTACGGGTTGGGCGTGCCTCGGCATTGCTGCGCTGGCCTCGAGTTTGACGTGAGATCCCGCCAGAGCGCTCCCAGTCGGCTCTTCCCCTCTTTCTCCCCTCACTCTCCCTGCTCTCCGATCGCCCCCTCCAGGCCAGTCGCAGTCAGTGTCTCAGCGACTGCCGAGCGAGAAGGATGCACGCACTGTTTCTCGTGAAAACACGCCGACTTTCCCCCTCCCTCGCCACAGCACTCTAGGCCGAATTGAGTCGCCGCGGTCTTTGAGAAGCAGAGATGTCCGTCGCTCATCAGTTGATACATTGTGTATCTCAACAATGTACATGACTAACGCTCTAATAGTGTAATGAAATCAATTACAATTTGTGTCTAATTTTATTGGTAAACTATGCCGAAAAATGTTGCGTTCAGGTTGTTGAAGTAATAACTATGACTCGATACAACAGGTCACCATATTTTGACTAGCTTAACACCGGTTGAAAAATTGGTAAAGCCATGAAAATTTAATTTTTTCCAAAATGTTGGAAATTTGACGCTGCTTATGGAAATGATAGTTTTTCGCAGAAAAGTCGTTAAAACCCTGGAAAATCGGAAAATAATTGTTTTTTGATAATACTGTCATGAGGTATTCAAAATGTGTGGAATTTCACTCTGAACACGTACATGCGATTATTTTCCCAGTCACAGTTTTTTTCCGCGTAAAACTCGGCAGAACGTCAGAAAACGGAAAATAACTTTGTTCTTGTAATACTGTCGTGTGGGTATTCAAAATGTGTGGAATTTCAGCCTGAACACGATCGTGCAATTATTTCTAATTGCAATTATTTATTATTTTTTTATTGTAAATTTTCAAACAAAATAACTTATGTTTATGATTAATATTTTATTTTCTCTCCATATAACCTGATAAGAATGTAATTTTTAATTTTAGACTAGAACTTTGACTCTATTCAAATACTGTATATGTATTGACTCTGAATAAAGAATATTTTGATTTGATTAGATTCCCGATTACACTTTTTCTCCGTGGAAAAGGCAGGAAAGCGTTGGAAAATCTGAAAAAACATTGTTCTTATAACAGGCAAGGATCCACGGAGGGGGGGGAATGGGGGAAATTTCTCGACTTGTCGTCTGATTGATGCGTTGTCAGTCAGACTTACATGCCTGTAATACTACTACAGGGTGTCCTCAGACCGGAAATTCCAGGAAAATCGAATAATTATATGGGAATTTCGGCGAAAATTTTTTAATTTAGTTTAAAACGCCTTTTTCGGCCATTCTCGTTTATGCGGCTCGGTTGTCATTTCCAGCCAATAAAACAAGTTTTGGTTGTTGTTTAAGAGATTATTGCTGACATTTTCCATCACTGATTAGTAAAAAACTATAAACTGTTTTTACTATAATCAGTGATGGAAAATGTCCGCAATAATCTCTTAAACAACATAAACTCACCATCAATGAATTTTAAACAGAAAAGTTTTGGTTGTCATTTTCAGCCAATAAGAAACGTTGCCGCACGTAATTTTGGGCCATTAAATGCAACTAAATTCCTGTTTCTGACCATTAACCAACTAAATTCACACTGCAGTCTAGATCCATTAATAAATTTCACTGTTGCCGAGACAAATTTAATTTAGTTCTGTTTAAGTTGTTGTTAGTGGAGGTAGGCTATGCCACGTCACAACCGAGAATAGGTTAAGCCTATTCCTGGTTTCTGTTAATTTCAGTAAAAATCCATTTATTTAAATGTTTAAAAGATATTAAAAGTAGGTAGGCTATATTAAAATAGGTACTCATCGTTTTGATGATTTTCCAATCAGGCCTAGTCACTATTTTCACTGACACCGTAAATCATGTACCTCACTTAATTTAATAAACTTCACCAATACGTTTTAATATAACTTTTCACAGGACTACCCTATAACCACTTGATATGCCGAGCATCGCTCCTAGCATATTTCCCTCAACAAACTGCACAGTGAGCATAGCTCCCAACACGTCCTCCTTCCGCAACTGATTCCACAAGACGAATCGCTCTCTCGCCCGCGGTATTTATGTGCGGCCAAAATCCTCGCGCCCAGCGCTCTGATAGGTCCGTGAGATCACGCCACCACATTTTGAGCGAAGCTTACTGATGTGACGTAGTTAAAAATGGCCGGATTCTCTACAAACAACTATTGCACAACATTTGTTCGTTAAAAATCAACTTTTCTATTTCCTGATCGAATTCTATAATTTTCCAGACAAGCTAGGGAATTTCATATGGTTTACTCCTGTATAATTTTAATTTCAATCGGACTTATAGTTTTTTAGATATTCCACTTTTTCTAACCCAAAAGTTTGTGACATTATAATTTATTATTTAAAGTGTGTTTTATTTAGGAATTAATTAGGATACCCGTTACAGTATAGTGAAGTGTAATGTGTGTCTGAATAGTAGTACGTATCGCATTATTTATGCGTAAATATTACTAAAAGTGATAAATTGAGCATTGTGAATCATAGGCCTAGGCACCATGTTAGTTATATCTGTAACTGCTGTCTCAAGAAAACGCGATAGTAATTATATTTGTGTATCTTGATATACATAACTATATATTTTACCGTAGGGAAGTAATTAGTGAATCATATTACATACCTTTATTTGAGAGCATTAGGTGTTATTCAAAAATTCTCTCACTTTGAATAACGAAAAAGATTTTTTCAAAAAGAAAATTTCAAATTTCACGTCTAATAATGTTTTGAAAATATGTTTAGACTATTCATTCTTATATTACTGTCTATATAATTTTATAACCTTCAAATAAAATAATATTTTGTTGTATTTATATATTGATAGTGATATCTTTTTGGAATATCAAACTGATCACGTAAATAGCAATTTTGTACTTTATCCAAATTATTCAATGTAATTATGTATATAATTATTTTGTTCTATGTCTTATATATATATATTCTACGTAGGAAATTAGATAACAACATTTGGTACATTTGTCATTTTTACCTAAAAAAATTGTTTGCTTACAGTAAGGTTTTACTTTAAAAATTTATAATTTCTTTTTCAGATTTTTCATTTGATCTTGAAAAAAGTTTTAATTTCACTTATTTTACCATTTTCAAATTCTCCTGTTTTTTTTTTGTGAACAAAACAAATATGCATATTGATATGTTTACTACAAAATTGGATTTTTTACGAATTTCTATATAAAAAAATAAATAATAGTATGCAAAATTGCCAAAATGACCCTGTCCCTTCAGGCAACACAGTCAAAATCGTTGATGCCACTGGGAGGGTTAGAATAGCTGCTAATTATTTTTCATGAGTCAAATTAAAACACAAATTAGTTACATTTATTTTTTAAAATATGAATTGCCTTTAAAAATTAGAAAATCGGGACAATTTGCGTCCCGACGAGTGTCCAGTCGGGACGCGGGGCAAAGCAATGCAAAAGTACAAAAGCAATGCCGCTGGCACAGCGTCGCGTAGGGTCGTTCGTTGGGCGCAGCTTCTTGTATTGCCGCCGTTTTCGGGAATATATTTTTTATTTATCTGTTCAATTTTGTTTATTTGTTTGTTTTTTTTTCTTAAAGATCAAATTACCATGAATATGGTTGTTTTTCGTTGTTGTAATAATACATAAATGTTAACATTACATGTAAAAAAACTAATGAACATTAATCAGAAATTGTGACAAAGTCTTCAATTTTGTATTAACACTCCAAAATAAATCATTCTTTTGAAATCGTATTAAATTTGTTTGAATCGTTAATCTTGAAATTTTCTGGTGATCTATCTATCTTCTATATAAATAAATCACAATCCTTTTTTTGACGTGACTCCATAACTCGAGAACGAATGCCCCAAATTGGACGATTATTTTTTTGTTGTGTTCCTTAATGCCAGGGGAAGGTTTGTATGAAAGAAAATTTTTAATCCACCCAACCATTATTTAGTAATTTGACTTTAAAAATTGTAAAAAATGCCTTTAAATTAACATTGGTGGAAAATGCTTTTATTAAACTGTGAGATACAAAAGAGATAATTTCCAATTACAAAGAAACTATCATGATTAAATATCAATCAAATACATTTCATGAAACATAACGTACTTAGTATATAGTGAAAGGTTTTCCCCAAATGAGAAAAAGGGTTTATATTTATAATTCGTGAACAAATAAATCATTAATATAAGAATTTGAGGGACAACGTTCTCCTGTAGACTTATCCCAAACCATTAACAATTTATCCCCTAGATGGCAGCACCTGATATTTGAAAATTTCCAATGCCATTTGGTTTGATCATATGTAATCAATACTAAGATTTGAATGAGTTAAAAAACATGTGTTTATTTGTTTACATTTTGGTTTTAGCGAATTTCCCTTATAGGGAAGAAGCTATTACCGTAGGTCTCATGGTAAGACTTAAGCCCGAGACCATGATAACTTTTTGTTTTGAGGTCCCCAGATGCCAAAAACACTATTCGTTTAAATTTATATATATGTATATATATATAAATGTGTGTTGTTTATATATAAATGTGTGTCCGTTACCGCGATAACTTTTGAAAGAAGTGCCCGATTTTGATGAAATTTGGCACAAATGTGGAGAGTAACATTTATGACTTTAAGTTCGAAAACCAGATCGATCGGTCTATGGGAAGAGGGTTTTATGGGGGTTTAAAATTTTACAACAATCAGTTTTTTGAACTTTTTACCCTAAAATTTTAAAAACACTAGATTTTGGTTATAGCCATTTTATAGAGCTTTAAAAAACAAACAATTTAGTATTTTGAATCATTAAGCTAGGTTTAGTGGTTGTGGAGATAAGTAAAAAAATGTGTCCATAAAATTTCCCACGTTAATCTTATGGGAATACGGTTTTTAGATTTTCCTCAGATAATTTCACGAAAAACTCCACATTTCTTTCTACCAATCACTTGAGCTCTACAAAACAATCATTTTGGCGTTTTAATTGTTGTTTTACGTCCAACCGTTGCTGTTATATTAAAAGTGTTAAACACAGTACGTTGTCCAATGTTATCCATATGGAGATTGAATAAAATGTTATATTTTGATTATTGATATATGTATGTATATTGATGAAACTTGGTATGTGGCTTCAACTAGTTGTGGTATATTGATATTAGCACAAAAAAATGGTTTTTGTTGGATTTTCCCCGGTAGCAGCAAACCTGCATACTCGGCCCCATGTTATTCATTTGGAGAATAAGTAAAGTTTTATATCTCCCTTAGTTATGAACCTATATTAATAAAACTTGGTATATAGCTTCACCTGGTTGGGTTATATTGATAATTGCAAAAAAACACATATCTTCCTAGTTGCAGCAAACCTGCGTACTCAGTTATAATGTTATTCTTATAGAGAATAAATCAAATGCTATATATCACCTATTAATGAATGTATTTTTGTGAAGCTTGGTAAGTGGCTCTAGGTAGTAGAAATACCCATATATATGAATTGGAAATTTACCTTCTGAGGTTTGCTGCGACGGGGGTATTTATTTTGTCAAGGATTTAGAAATTGTACTTAGTTCAAAGCTTTTTTAATAACCAAGGTAAAAAGTGTTATAATGTAAGCTGGAATCTCATAATTTAACTGTGCTATAATGTGAACCAGAATCTTTTTATATACTTTCAAGCTTTAGTTTTGTAAATGTTTGTTGTGTACAGTCGTTTTTAACCACAATCACAAAAGAAAACTATTTGTTTGTTATAATGCCACCAATCAGAAGTGCTAACTTAGGCCGCAGAACTCGGCGTGCTGTACATGCTAGAAATATACGAATAAGTCAACGTGAGGTGCAAAATGATATTCGAAGGAATCGCCGACATCAAGATAGACCTAGAAATGTATTTAATCCTCATCAAGCCGCCTTCAATTATAACGTAGCAATTGATTATAGTTTACAACAGATCGTAACTATTGGATCAATGAACGTTGTTTGTCCACATTGCAAGGCATTTAAGTTTAAAAATGAATCACCTGGATTGTGTTGCGTCAGTGGCCAAATCAAATTGACACCATTGGTACCACCACCAGAGCCACTACAATCATTTGTTTCTGGAGTCAGGCCAGATTCTAAATGTTGTATACCAAAAAGCATTACAATAAACGAGTTTGTTTTTTTTATATATTTATTGTTATTTATTCCATTTCACATTTAATATTCACATTAAAGACAGGACAACGTCTGTGGGGTCATCTAGTTTCTTATAAATTATTGTTATTGCTAATGAAAAATTTTGATTTTAAATTAAAATTGTACATAATAGATAGGCCTAATATGATTTTCAGTTGATTTTAAAAATATATATTTCTGAACATGTATGACCTAAACATTATTAATGTTTTAATGATGGTAAGTCGGCATTTTAGGTGTATGAGAAATTTTCATCTGGGGAAATCTGATATTTTTCAAAACTGGTGATGATATATATACAAACATAAATAATCGGACAGCTTTGTCATATTTATTTTGTCATATAAGTAGCATATTGTATATGTTTTTTGCAGAAAGTAAAATTTATAAAATTGGAAAATACAATAATTTTTTAATAACACTTTTCTTAACCGTACTGAGTTTGTTTTGATATATTTGTTATTATTTAAGAATTTGAAAGGTTTCTTATTAACAAAAGAAGGCTTTGCGGGTAATATTTCAATCAAAAAGAACCAAAGAACGCATTCTTGAAGAACAACCTTTGAAAGGATTAATTTACTTGCTATTACTTCTGTTTACATTTGCGAAACCACAATTTTTGCGCGTTATAAATGTCACTTGAACAGTGATGGGATTTGAGCCCATTTTAAGATTGGAAAAGTGTGGCCGTAGCTACTGCTAGCTAATTCGTCGTTGACTCGGCTGTCCTCCCAACGCCGAAGGCAGCACTCGCCGACCTCGGCGTGCCACACAGCACAATCATCTCTGACAGGAGGGGTGAAAGAGGGGACGGTAGTTGATGGATTCGCCGCTTGAGCGCTTCAGTACAGTAGCTGACGATGCTCCAACTAGGTGCGCTTATACCGTCAGCCCATAGAATGCACTCGAGGAGCTCGCCAAGGTCGGCTTCAAAAAGCTGCATTACTAGGGTTGTCTATTTCGTAGGATGTATAATCAATGGTATTATTAATGAATCTTTAAAGGAATACTTTTTTACAAGTTAGATTATTTGGACGGTAATTTTAATTAGTGCTTCTCCTTTTAAGGATGTGTAAATGATATTGGAGCTAAAAAGGCAGGCAAGTAGCACTAAACACATAATATCTGCCCCCTCCTCAACCAGTAATACCAAATACTAAATACAGTAGTACCAATTATAATAAAACTAATATTATAATAACAGTCGATAGTTGTAGTAAAACTTACCTTCACAGCCCAAAGTTTATTCGTTCAAATTGATTTCATGTCTAAAAACTCATTATCTTTAACTTAGATGAATCTGAGTTAAAATAGTTCAGTTAATTGTTGATTTTTCGCCAACTCTACCACTTTGTTGTTGCAGGCATGTCGGGTATCATACGACAAGGGCTGAACCACGTGGCCATCCCCCGCGGGTGGCAGTGGGGGGGCCCCGCCAGTGAGCACTGCCCCGTGTGGTGCGAGCTGTTCACCTGAACACTCGGCCCCCACCCAGTGGTCTAGCTTCACCCCCGTCTTGCGGCGGGGACAACCAACGACTTCTCACGAGGTCTTCCACAGGCGTTTGACTCGTCTCGCTTTCGGCTTTTCGCACTTGCACTTGGTAACATCGGGCATTTTGCAAGTCTCGGGTAATTGTAAAATGGCAAGAAAAGGATTCACTATGAATAATCAATATATTTTTTTACTCGATAGGACGATGTAAAATAGGAGTAATTTACACTAAACAACCTAAATAACGGATAGGAGCTATGTGATGTAAGTAATCATTATTTATTTTCATTCTCCCTCAAACAGATTCACAAGACTGTCATCAAGACTGGATTAGAATCTTCAAGGCGGTCTATGCGGTTTCTGAAGACCACCTAATAATCATTGCTATAAAGTAAACTAGTTAAAAAAATAAAACATTGTACCAGATAACCAAACAGCATAATGTGTTATCCTGAAAAAAAAAACAACATTCACAGTTAGTGTTAGCCATGCTGATAAACAAAAAATGCATGTATTATTTAAAAATTAATTTTCCTCTTCAATTGCTCATAGTTTATAATTTAAACAAATATCAGTTCTGCTGAAAAATTTAGTGATAAACTTGACCCTTGCATAGAAACTCTGTACTGTAATCTTGTATAACTCAGTTTTACCTCATCCTGCTTTGTAAATGTGGTCAATCTCGGTGGTTTTTCAACCTGCAGATTGTTTTATGTCTCCAGGAGATTTGTGAGTTAACTGTACTCCCTTGTCAGTAAGTTTCAAGTAAATTATCTTTGTATTCAAACACAACTATAGTATTACCATATCACTCCTGGTTTGTTTGAATAGAGCCAAAATCTGTATTTACTTTAGTATGTACTTAACTTTGCATTTATTTAAGTTCTTGATGAAGTTACTCTTTGTTGTAAACAAATTTTTGTATATTGTTGGTTTGTTTTGTAATGAGTTTCATGTTGCTTTATTTAAGTATACTATTTTTATATCTAAATACTTTTATGATGATTATACTATATCATACTTGGTGTCCTGGTATTTTTTACATAATTTTATAAATGCCATATCAGTATATGGCAGCTTTACCACTGGTAGATTTAAAATATCCAGCACTTTCTAATTATTGAAGTTACATATCGTTTATATTTTTAAACTAAACACAAATGTATATTTATGTGTTTTACTACGGTACTAGCTTCAAGTTTGACTTAACGCTTGGACCCTTAAATAACATAGTATAAATATAATTTATTTAACGCACAAACTGATTGTGATTCATGTCAACTTCTGCGCTTTAAGTGTCGTGAACATTTGGATAACCAGTATTTTAGCTTTAGCGTAAGATGTGGTGATCTGTATAACCGAAATATCTATTTTTTTGAAAATATATGTTTAGCCTACATTAATATCATGTAAATGATGTAGCAATATTTATTTATTTTAAATTTGTTTTATTTTTTATTTATTAATAAGTACTAATGATCTGTTAATTGGTGCTTTTGTTTGTAATTTATTAACTGTGAGCGTAGAGCCCCAAACGATATAATTCAATTAACGTTTTTAGTTTTAAAAAAGGATGGTAGTAATACTGTTTCTTTTATTGTACAGAACGGTTTTAGATAGAAGAAACGTCTTTAGCATTGTATAAATAGTTGCTTCGTGATGTAGAATAGCAGTAGTCACTATTGACTAATAATGTAGTAGCTTAATTTACAGGGAGAATTCACTATTTCAAAAATATTAGAAAGACAGTTTTCATTCTAAATAGAAATGGATTGCATTTATTAATGCTAGATTCAGTTGTCAAATTCATGAAAACCATAGACAAATTTGTTTTCTTCAACTATATTACATTATTGTGTTGTTATATTATATTTTATTGTTCTATTTCTCACTCTTAATAATACTTTTTATTAATGTCTTTGTATAGTTTTAGTTTTTATCATCACTGCAATATGTATTAAAAATGTGTATTATTGTTACCAAGTATTAGATGTGTTACATCTTTGTTATTCTATTTGAAAGCGTTGATCTGTTAACTGTTTACATTGAAGATAGTTTATGTATGGAATATTTATTGTTGTTATATATCTTTGTGTCAAAGCACTGATTTTGGGGCTTTGTATACCGTATTTAATCTTATATTTATCTATTTTAGAAAAATATTTATATGTTATAGGAATAACGTTAATGTAAGCTTTAATTTGACTGTAAACGTATCATCTCACAGAGGTTATATCAACAATGGTGCTTACAAGATGGCTGTCTGACTCTCGTCACCACTTACTGTGATCTGTTTGTTATCTTCAAAACTAGTCGTGATGAAATGTTCAATTAAATTTATTTTAAATGGAAGACGTCAAGTTGATTTTTCTATGAGATACAAAGCCTCTCATCTTTGTCTAAATTATTTAGAAATAAAATAGCATACAATTAATGTTTTTAAATTTGCGTTTGTATATTCGTCCATATTCAAACATGTATCCACCCTTTGCTTCTATATTTCTAGTGCCTTTGGTGGTTGATTTATTTGTCTTAACCAACAAGTTTTGGGTCCATGTTTACATATTACACTCCTTGGTTTTTGTAATTTGTGATTTATACTATTAATATTATTTCCCAGACGTGTGATGACAGGGTTCAGTCTAGTGTAACCTAGAAGTAGGGAAGACTGTAGTATTGTAAAATCAGCTAGTGTTCCTACTCACTTGAGATGTATATTGTGGTGTACTTAAAACATTGTAGTTCGAGGAGGTTTTAATAATTTTAAGTATTGGAGGTTTTTTGGGTTTTTCAATATAATGAAACAGAGTTCGCAAATGCCTCCTTGAATATCTTCAATTTGTTATGCATTTTCACAAGGATAGCAATCTGATTGAAATTATTCAAATCAATTTTGAATTTAAACTCGGAATAAGTTTATTTTTAAATTGTAGCTTTTCTGTTTTGAACATCCCCTGTGTCAACCCATTACCGATCAATGCCTCTCCCTGGCAGGTACCTACTGCTAGCGGTGGTTGCTGCTACACACGTTGAAGGGCATGTATCATAACGTAATGCACCTGACTCTGGTTTCCAGTTTCTTTACTAGATTGTGGAGTCAAACTTATCTTCCTCAACTACTCATAGTTTCTGGTTGCATCACTAGGATGTCTGCATTTCTTTACCATGTTCTACCTCATTTATTATGATATGTTGAAGTTAAAAAACATGGTTTCAATCTAAATTAGATGATTGTGTAGAGCTTATTTTCTTGAAGGGTGTTTTTGGGATATTTTGGGTGGAGATGGAAAAGGGACCAAGATGTATAAAAGATAGGCATGATCAGCTGATGTGACGTAGATGGGCTTGCTTGCCAGCCAATGACATGTCTGCAAATCTTACTGATTTATACTGCTGGAATGTCCGTTTTGTGTTCTATCATATGATCCAAAAGTTAGATATTTTTGTTTACTGTTATTTTGCCCATCTGCATCACATCAGCTGATCATGCACACGCCTCTCTTTTATACATCTGAAAAGGGACGGCATCCCTTTCTCTAGCATTGGTTGGGTAGCGTAGTGGTTAGAGTGTTCACCTCACAATCCGAGGTTTGCAGGATCAATTCTGAGCAAAATCAAAAAAATTTTGGAAGTTTCAAAACTGAATCTAGCTGCCATTGGTCATTACTACTTTTAATTTATGATCCTGGCTGAAGAATCATTCGGTCAGTAACAAGGCTAGACCTCGTGCGGATCTTCGTGAAGCCTGGGTGTTATTGGTTAAAGTAGTTTAAACCGGTTTTTTTAGGGTGGGGGTGAGTGATTGACATCTGTTCTTAGTCTGTTGGCTAAAAATCGCTTGTGAGACTCAACTGTTACGTGCCAAACCAAAAACATTGCAACCACGAAGTGATTGTTGTGCAAAGATCTTAGGTTAACATTGTTCCACACATCTTGCGAACAGGCCTGAACATTCGGCCGAACATCCTCCCGAATGTTCAGGGAACCTTCCGTCCCGTGTATTTGCTACCAGTACACTATGGCACAACAAAGGCAAATTAGGGCGAGCACGATAGTGTACTCAGCGTGCTCGTGTATTCTCGGGATAGTTCGCCCCACCATGATTCGTGTTCGCCATGCTCCGTTTTTGCCATGCTCCGTTTTTGTCGGGTTTTTGGCACGAATGAAAAGAGACGAACGGAAGCGAATAGGCGAGCATGGTATTGCGTGGGCGTGTACTTGGTTAGTTCGCTGTGCACATTCGGTTGATTTGGTACAAGACTCGTTGTCGCGACTCGTTCCGAACATTCGGCGGGACATTCAAGTGAATCATTTGGCGATAGTGTACTGGTACCAAAAAGTTCGTGCAGCTCCCACACTTCTCGCGACTACTCAGAACATTCGGGGTTCGGCCGAATGTTCGGGCGTATTCGCGAGAAGTGTGGGACAGCCTTTATTGATTAGTCCTAACACAAATTACTTTGATTTGCCTTCAACCTAGTGAGTTCACTGTACCCATATGTTTAAACATTACTTTTATAGGAAAAAATATTCAAATTACAATTAAACAATCCGCAAAAGCAAATAAACATTTTTAAGAGTTAAAAAACAATCGTACGAGAACAAATATTCCAAATACTAGCCAAATGTTTTCCGCAGGAATAGTATTATGCCACATGGTATTGTAAACTTCCCCTCCAACGCTGATCCCCCCCACTCTTCTGCTAGCACCCCCTACTCAGGCTTCACGAAGATCTGCACGAGGTCTACATGAGGCAACTCCCTCATTATACTAATAGTTCATCCTTGTTATACGCAAAAACTTGTTTCGGGAAGTAAACCGATATTATCTAAAATACAGTACAGTTGTTGATATTCGTTGTCCAGCCAGGGTCCCAGTCCTGAGGTGACTGGTCTAGAGATAGGCTACTGTCTTAAAGATCTGCAATGGGTTACACTATGGATTGTCTTCCCTCAGAGCCCCCTATATTCCCTCAGAAACCCCTATATTCCATCAGAATCCCCTATATTCCCTCAGAACCCCCTTTATTCCCTCAGAAACCCTTATATTCCATCAGAATCCCCTATATTCCCTCTGAACCCCCTATATTCCATCAGAATCCCCTATATTCCCTCTGAACCCCCTATATTTCCTCGGAACCCCCTATATTCCCTCGGAACCCCCTATATTCCCTCAGAACCCCCTATATTCCCTCGGAACCCCCTATATTCCATCAGAACCCCCTATATTCCATCAGAATCCCCTATATTCCCTCTGAACCCCGTATATTTCCTCGGAACCCCCTATATTCCCTCGGAACCCCCTATATTCCCTCTGAACCCCCTATATTCCATCAGAACCCCCTATATTCCATCAGAACCCCCTTTATTCCCTCAGAAACCCCTATATTCCATCAGAATCCCCTATATTCCCTCTGAACCCCCTATATTCCATCAGAATCCCCTATATTCCATCAGAATCCCCTATATTTCCTCGGAACCCCCTATATTCCATCAGAATCCCCTATATTCCCTCTGAACCCCCTATATTTCCTCGGAACCCCCATATTCCCTCGGAACCCCCTATATTCCCTCAGAACCCCTATATTCCCTTAGAATCCCGTATATTTAAGGTTTGTAAAAATAAGTAAATGCTTTTAAATTATATGTCATGTGTACTTCTTTTGACATTTTTAATTTACATAATTATTATTTTTGTTTATGAGAAAAAGCTGTTTGTTATACCACATTAGATTTTTTGGGGCCATAAACTTATTAGGTAACTCTTTACTCTTTTCACCCCCCCCCCCCCCCCCACCTATCTAAATAATGTACCGTATTGCTGAATCATTCCCTGCCTCTTATGTCGCATGGAGCAATAATTTTAACTTAAATAAGGTTACATTTTGAAAAAAAAACCATAATTTTTGTGTCATGTTTTTGGATTTAAGTGAAATAGTATTTAATAAATCTATATTAAAGTTCATCCCATTTTAAGTCTGTTTATGAGTACAAAATATTAACAACCACTCAACAGCAAACAATGATAAGAAACATTTTAGGTACAAAAAAAGTGTTATGGTCTCCCTCCTCCCCCTTTCAATGTATTTCTTAATATGAGACATGGCCCCTTTGGTCCAATATTAAGAAAATATTTTTGCTTAACCATATTTTAATACTGTACATTTTGTTAATCCATTGTGGGGTACCAAGTACCAAGCAGCCGTCGTTATTTGTCGCACCAGCCACTTTGCATGTGTTCTTAAACCTTGCATGAGGCTATTGTTTGCAGGAAACTATTGTTTGGCTAGTGTTCAGGGACAAAAAGAATTAGGTAAATCATTTTCCTCCCGAAACAAGTCATCGTCATCACTATCACTGATGTCATGCCCGTTTTCAATATCCATCTGTCAAGTTTGATGAATCAGTTATCAATATTTACTGACCTTACTGAGAGCAGAATCCGTGCACAAATTACCGAGCTTTTACAAAATCTAAGTGCATTGACTGCATTTTGAAGCTAAATATTCATGTTTCTCCAGTCAGAGATTACTTTAACACTTACAAAACAACTACGAGTGACATTTTTTATGATGCAGCTGGATCAATTTAATAAGTCGAATTAGTCTTTAATGCAGTTGTACATTTTCAGTATCTTTGGAACGGCCCTGAAGTTTTCAATCAATCTCTACCATATAGTTGACTGTAAATAGATTAAGAATTCTTTACATATGGCATACTATAAGTGAAAAATGAATGATCTTTTTAAATTAAAATATGTCCGTAGCTTACAGTTTTAAAGCTTATAAAAAAGATATGTAGAAAATATTTACTTGGTCTTAATCATAACTATCTTTGGTAGCTCTTTTCGAATGTAGATCATACAGTATCAGACAAATCCTGTTTTTGCATTTTTATACATTTATATTCTTACATTTTCTTCAGGTCATTACCATGTAACGTACATAGTGATAATTATATAGCAGATTATATATTAGACTTTTGATGTCACTTGTCATGCCAATTGGTTTTACTGAGAGATAACGACAGTAAATATATTTCTAATTGCATTAATTGTTGTTTTGTCCCTAGTTCCAAGAACTTTATACAACTATATTTTTTTATCTGTAAAAGCCTCAGTTTTTAAGGTTTCTTTCTCATTTACATATTTTGCAGCCGGGTGCGGTATCAGAGGTGGGAATTCTTCTTGCATATATGCAATACTACACACCACATTGTCAGTAAATTTACACTCTGTGTGACTATCTTCGTTTATCGTGCAACTTTTAATCAAGAACTGAGGCTTTAAGGCTACGGTTTCCTAGACACGTAATAGATGCACTACAGCTTTTATGTAGGCTGGAAATGCAGCAGCCATTCTGTGGTTTCCTAGACTGCATAGAGTACTTTCAGTTGTGTGTAACGTGAGTTTCTTTGAACTCCAATACACACAACATGTCTCTTACTCTGTGTATCTCAGACTTGAGTGCTCTGAAAGCAGTATGTCAAATACACAGCTATCGGTGCGCCCGTATTAGGTGTAAGCGCACTTGATACGCCTAGGAAACCGCTTGTACAATACTCCATAACACGAGTGCACTGCGCCTTCGGTGTGCATACACAGTCCTATTACTCATCTAGGAAACCACAGCTGTGCAGGGAAAATATTTATAATTTGCTAGTTTTATGGTATTATCAGAATATTATAGACTCCAAGGTGCTTTTTGACGGGGTTTCACTCAGTGGTGGCTAAATCCAGTTTGATTGTAACATTACACATTACAGTAAAAGATTAGTTTTAATTTTAAATGGTACAAATTTGGCCTTCCATTTTTCTGTTATCAAGAGCTTCTGCAAAGTTTGATTTAGTCCATCAAATTTTTTTACTGGCATGTTATAATAAAATATTTATTGCTACACTAAAAATTAAAAAAAATATTTAAACCTTTACTGTACTACGATGGTAAATTAAACATAAAAAGTCTGTTTCATCTATTTATAAAATACCCCCGTAGCAGCAAACCTGCGTACTCAGCGAATTTCTAATGCATGTATATGTATCTTAATACCACATAAAACCAAATACCAAGTTTCATCAATATACATTCATAAATAAACGATTTATGACATTTTAATTATTCTCCATAAGAATAACATGGCAGCTGAGTATGCAGGTTTGCTGAAGCAAGGATCACGAAAAATAGGGTTTTATACAAATATCAATATAACTCAAGTAGGGAAACCAACATGCCAAATTTTATGACTTTATGTTCATAATTAAGGGAGATAACATGTTACTTATTCCCCATAAGAATAACATGGGGGCTGAGTACGCAGGTTTGCTGCTACGGGAACTATTGTCAAAAAATGTATTTTAGTGCAAATATCAATAGACCACAACGATATGAAGCAATATACCAAGTTTCATCAGGATAAGTTGATAAATAAGAAAATAAGCGAGATATACAATTTTTCTTATTCTCCATAAGAATAACATTGGACAACGTACTGTGTTTACCACTTTCAATATCTCTGTAACCATTTGACGTAGAACAATGATCAAAACACCAAATTGTGCGTCTTTTTAAGCTGATTCCAATGGAAGAAACTAAAATTTGACTTTTTCAAAAATTATATGTATAAAACTCAAAAAACCCATTTTTGGGGTACAAAATACCCCTTCGGATAGGTCGATCTGTCTGGTTTTTTGAACTTAAAGTCATAAATGCTGCTTTACACGCTTGTACCAAATTTCGTCAAAATGGGATTATTTTTACGAGAGTTATCGTGCTCACGGACACACACACACACACACACACACACACACATATATATATAACTACAGTTTCAAACGAATGGTGTTTTTGGGGTCTGGGGACCTCAAAACGAAAAGTTTTCATGGTCCCGGGCCTAGGTCTTACCATGCCGACTACGGTAATAGCTTCTTCCCTATAGGGGAAATTCGCAAAAAACAAACGAACATCCTTATTTTAGCGAAGTTCCCCTATAGGGAAGAAGCTATTACCGTAGTCAGCATGGTAAGACCTAGACCCGGGACCATGATAACTTTTTGTTTTGAGGTCCCCAGACCCCAAAAACACCATTTGTTCGAAACTGTAGATATATATTTATGTTTTTCGATCATTCCTCTACGTTAATTGGTTACGGAGTTATTGAAAATGCTAAACACAGTACGTTGTCTAATGTTATTCTTATGGAGGAAAAGAAAATTGGTATATCTCGCTTATTTATGAACATATTCTGACGAAACTTGGTATACAGCTTCATGTGGTTGTGTTCTATTGATATTGGCTCAAAAAAAATTGTTTGCCAAATTCTCCCGTAGCAGCAAATCTGCGTACTCAGCCCCCATTTTATTCTTATGGAGAATAATTAAATGCTCTGTCTCCCTTAATTATGAGTATAAATGAATAAAAACTGGTATACGACTTCACCTAGTTGAGTTATATTGAAATTAACATAAAAACCCATTTTTTGTGTTCCTTATTGCAGCAAACCTGTGTACTCAGCCACAATGTTATTCTTATGGAGAATAATTAAAATTGTATATATCGCTTATTTGTGAATATATTTTTATGAAACTTGGTAAGTGGCTTTATGTAGTATTAAGACATTTATATCTCCATTGGAAATTCACTGAGTATGTAGGTTTACTGCAACGGGGGTATTTTATATATATATATGTTTGAAGTTTATGGAATCAGACACCGTTGAACTGTTTGCCATGAAACTTGGTACATATATATAAAATTTCACGGAGAAGGTTTTTAAGCCATACATTTCGTCCTAACTCAATTGGGTTCCTCCTAAGAGGCCCAAAAGGGTTCCCATATAAACCTTATGGAAAGATGTTGTTGTTTACATACAAGCTAATGACATGTTTACTTGAACAGGTGATCTTGGTGATATTGGTTTTAGTTGGTAATAGCATATAGTCAATGGTAATAGTCAAAGGCATCACAACGTCTGCTGGGTTACAGCTAGTATTTTATAAATATTTACTGTCGTATACTGTATAAGTGTAAATGTTATGTATTATAAGACATCCCATACAAATTAAGCAGGGGTTTATAAAACATGAATAATGTTCCTGTTTCCTATTTAAAATTGTTTGTGTTTATTAAATAATTTCAATAATAAGTAACCACAGTTTATGGTTTTACACTGAATTTCTCTACTAACAAAAAAATATGATTTAAAGATTTTAAAATGTGTCAATATGTTAAGCATCTAAATTGGCTCTGTAATCGTGAAACTTGTAATAGGAACAGATTAATACATATATTAAATAGGTACATTAAACAGTTTACTCTCTTATAAGTTGAATTCAAATAAATAAATAATACGTTTTTGTTTCTCTCATTGTTTGACTTGGCTGAATATCTGTTAGTCTCAAAAGGGGAAGGGGTCTTAAAGACTTAGTTGTCCAATTTGGGGCAAAAAACTACCAATATAATATGGCAGTCGCATTTCCGTTATTTTCCAGAATTTTTTAGTATATGTATTTATGGAACATTTTGAAACCTAATTATAATTTTTATTCTAAAATTTACTGATGGGTTTTTGTGTATCCTCTAAACTAAGTACTGTATATGTTCTCTGTCAATAAAAGAGTTTTCAGTAACATATAGACAATAGACAATGATCTTTATTGACATATTCTTCAATAAAAGTACATGGCGTCAACATTATTGTTGGAATACATAGCTTAAAATTGGTTCAGTTGATTACAGAGGAACTCTTTCAGTGTGTAAAATGGTCTCTCTTGCAACCAGGCTGTGAGTTGAGTCTTGAGCCTCTCTTTGGTTGTCTCTTCTAAAGGTGGACCGGGAGGTGGTTGAAACAATAAAGGGCTCCTTTGTAGGATGGCTTCTTTTCGTAGAGGCTCAGGTGGTGTGATGGGAGGACAAAGCTTGAAGCATTCCGTGTGCTGTGTTGATGTAGGTCTTTGTGTCTTGTTTGCTGGCTGGAGACTGTATGTAGGAGTACCTCATGGACAGCGACGTTGCTGTCAGTATTTTCAGATCTTTATATGCTTCTCGGCAGATTTCTTGAGATTTTAGGCCTGCTGAGCACCTCATTGCTTTCTTTTGATGTATGAGGATTCTTTCCAAGTTGGTGTTGGCCGTTTCTCCCCACGATGCCATACCTGAGGAGTGCTTAAAGAAGAGCATGGTAGGCAGTTCTTGCTGCTTCTATGCCGCTTATGTGCATCGCCTGATGACATAGATGCCTGAGCAGAGATAATCGATGTGCTGCTTACATGCCGGGCCGTACTCAGGGACTCGGGGGGGGGAGGGTCGGGGGGCACCGGCCCCGGGGCCTAGGCCCGTCAGGGGGGCCCGGGTCAGACTGGTGCCTAAAAAATGGTCACCACTTGGATCCGGACGGCAACAAGGGCCCACACCACCGGGCCTACCCAGGGGCAGTGGCGTAACTGATTTTTTGGGCCCCCTGCAAACTGATTTTCTGCCCCCCCCCATGAAAAATAATCGTTATATTCTGGAATAAGGTTGCTCGAGCCAGACGTTTCTTAACCTCCAGATACATACCACCAGTTCCAGTATTGTTTAACTTTAGTGATTTATTAACGCTAAGGTTCTTAGTTAGGCTAATGTAACAAAGTACCCACTACATGTACCAAACGACAAAGTACTAGCATGTTGTCGTTTTAATGTTGTAATAAAGTTTCATCACGTCAGTGTAGTATAAAATACCTAAGAATTGAAGTTTTGACAAGTGTCAAAACGAAAAGCGTCCAGGTCCGATCCACTGAGCTCTATGTTATATGTGGAGTCACTACTCTATGATAGAAAAGCGTGCTGCTGTGTTTTTGGTTGTTATGTTGTTTTACTGATGTATTGTGGGAGTTTTTGACAGTTTGGTGGTACCTATAGTAATTTTACTCCCCATTTAAATTTATGTTAATCTAGTGATTTTTTCAAAACCATTATTATTGTTTTAAAGTACATTACAAGTTGAAACCAAACTGAACTTAGGAATCTTGTGAAATGTTTTAAATAAAAAGTAACCAATCATCTTGAAGCTAAGTAATTATTTAGGTAACATGAAAATAGTATTGTTTCTAGGTTTAGGGTAGTTGGTGAATGACATTGAAAAACAGGCGCTTGGGTGGTTAATTTAATTATTTATTTTACTTGCATATCAACATAATAACATTAATAAATAATGGATGGTTCCATTACGTTAACTGTTGACAGTAAACCCTACAGTAGACAACAGGTTGGCGACTTTTAATTTTGACAGCGTCCACCCAATGAATTTTGATTGGTCCAGCTAACGCCAAGGTGACAACATAACAAAGTAAAAAGCTGAACTAGACGGCACGCTCTTGGGAAATATTTAGTCAAAGAGTAGTGACTCCAGATATAACATAGAGCTCAGTGATCACATCAGGGCAGTAACTCGCCCCTTTTTCCTGTCCAAATGTAGAATAAGTATTTGGGGTGAAATTGCCGCTATAACGTTTACAGTTCTACTTTGAGGTTTTTAAACGGAGTATATCAAGGTTCGTAGAGCTTTATTCAGCCCAAGGTTCGTAGAGCTTTCAGTCCAGGTATGATCACTTGCATAAGAGTAATGTTCGCAGCAAAGATGTCTTACGAGGGTGTCCAACTGATGCAT
This sequence comes from Allygus modestus, assembly GCA_963675035.1. Classification (NCBI taxonomy): domain Eukaryota; kingdom Metazoa; phylum Arthropoda; class Insecta; order Hemiptera; family Cicadellidae; genus Allygus; species Allygus modestus. The sequence continues at coordinate 28,367,589 of OY776112.1, read as the reverse complement.
AAATCAACAACTTACTATAAAGTGTTGCCAACCTTTCAGGGTATAATAATGGTACAGCTATTTTTTAAATTGTCACTGAACATTCAGAAAGAAAATTTAAACCCTTAATCCATTGATCTAATAATACAAATAAATCAAAACAATATAATAGTTTCATAAAATAATAGCTGACCATAGAATGCAAGCAGTTAAACAATGTTAATTTTAATTACAATGATGAGGAAAATATGGTGCTCATACGATAAATATTGTGTTTCCAGTAACACTGCAGATTGGATTGGTTATCACCTATCACGTGTCCTTACAGCTGTTTTTACGAGGTCTCTTCCGGTTAAATAGAAAAACTTAAATAAATCGACTGAGCAAACCTATACGAAGTATGTATGGACCTTGGGATTATATCACGAGCCGCCGATTTATCATTTATTGCTATCACAAACTTACCTTGATGAAAGTGAATTTACATCACAGAATTTTCACTACACAGTCTAAAAACTTTATTAACACTATTGACAAGTGTTTTAAAATTGTTATGCAAAGTAGCAACTTTTTTAAATAGTTCACTTTAAAGTAATTAGAATTGAGAACAAATAAAATAATATAACTTATTTGACTTTTAAAGTGTTTCATTTATTAGACACTAAGTACAACGAATGAAATACCTATTATTACTAAGTTAAAAATAAGTAAAGTCTCAAAGCTTACTAACACATAATTAGTATTTTTTAAATTAAATATTACAATTTAATCCCATCATGTGGGCCCGCCAGAGCTTTTACCTCAGCCCGCGGGCCCCGCCACCTTGGCTCGTGGGTCCCCCCGTACTGCTGGCCCTGCGGGCCGGCAGTTACGCCACTGCCCAGGGGCCCGTAAAAGCTGAGTACGGCCCTGCTTCCATGAGAGCTTTGAGTCTATATCTAGGCAGAGGTATTTGGTTTGTTTTCTAGTTCTATTCCGGGAAGTGTAAGAGGTTTTTATCTGTTTTTGGTGAAGAAGTTGATTTGGACAGTTTCCAAAGTAACATAATGTTTTTTAACTGAACAATATCTTTAAATAGTGAGTTGTCTCTTCTATCCAATAATTTTAAACTTACTGATAATAGTAAGATTAAGCTTTAAAAATCTGTAATTTATTTTATTTCTGTGTTGCATTTTTGGTGAAATTAAAAATAATTCATTTTAGACGATTCTTATTTTTTTAAGTTTATTTTTTACCAACTAAAACATTGTATTAAAGGAAAGTATTAAATTTTGTTATACACTAACTCAATTGTTTTTCTGCTTCATTCATTTTGATATCTATATCTGGAATTGAGAACAACAAACTTTTGTCCGCAAGCTGACTGTATTTCCTCCTGGGATATGGCACAAGTTTAGTCTTGTGACTGTGGGGCGGCGTCACACTTTCCCTTAAGGGTTGGCCGGCCTGCATGGAACAAGTGAGGCTGGACTCCAATGGCTTCACGGCCTGGATTTAGCTCTGTGATGGGAGATCCTTTATTTATTTATTCACAATTTTTGTTCTGTACTTAATTAATGCAGGTCATACCGAAGTTTTGTTATTTGTTGTAAACCCGAAATAGAAGGCGTACGATGTATATATATCTGAAATAATAAACTAAACAAAGGCACATTATAGTAGTCTTATACTTATAGTACCTGGGGATTGAGCTTTGCTTAAAGGAAATTCAAATGTTGATTTGTACTCCTGTTTCAATTCTCAAGTTGTATAAATACCAAATATTACCATATTTTTGTCCACCATATTTTTAATGAATGGAAGAATAATTCCATTCTTGGCATTTACTTACGAGCACTTTACTTACATTCCTGGACAATATAAGAAGTATTTTCCCAAATAAACTATTAATTTGTGTTATAGTGATGAAATGAAAACAAAACAAAGACACATTATAGTAGTCTTATACTTATAGTACCTGGGGATCGAGCTTTGCTTAAGGGAAATTCAAATGTTGATTTGTACTCCTGTTTCAATTCTCAACTTGTATAAATACCAAATATTACCATATTTTTGTCCACCATATTTTTAATGAATGGAAGAATAATTCCATTCTTGGCATTTACTTACAAGCATTTTACTTACATTCCTGGACAATATAACAAGTATTTTCCCAAATAAACTATTAATTTGTGTTATAGTGATGAAATGAGGTGCTCAAGTTTTGAACACCAAATTTAACTACGTATATTCGATCGATATATTTATAGTAAAAGTAATCTTTATACTTAGCTGGCCCTACAGACTTTGTCCTGTCCTAAAGTCATTGAATTTGTTTTACGTCAAATACTCGTTCATTTTCAATATGAACTCGTTTGCTTCGCTCACTCGCCTATCGAAAAAAGAGTTTGAGTTACCATTCAAATAGTTTCTTATTTCCATTATGAGAGTTGCCATTCAAGTAGGTTTTTTATTTCCATAATGAACGTATATTTATGCCTTTCAAGTATATTTAGATATACTCCTAATAGAAAACTATGATAGTGTCATTTTTTAATTGCCATGTTTGGACAAATACACTGTTTACAAAAACATCTGTTTTATCGAAACATTATCTGTTTATTAATTATAAGCAGAAAATGATACACATGTTCCCAGAAGCAATAACATTCAAACTTTAAAAGCCAAAGGGGCAGAGCCCTTCACATTTTCCGGGGTAAAATGCGTTAATCCAGGTAATAAACTATCCGTGTGCAAAATTTCATTTAAATCCGTTTAGTCGTTCTTGAGTTATAAAATTTGTAACTAACACTACTTTGTTTTAAATTAGGAATGAGATCATGGCCTGGTGTTTTGCGTTGCGGTAGATTTTTAATCATGTCTTTAATTCTGATTTTGCAGCAAACCTTAGCTGCAGTTCAGCAGTAAACAAAGTTGAGTTGATAGTACCTTGAACAATTTCTGCACAATCATCATGCGCAATAGGATTTGGTGTGAAAGAAGACTCAAAATGGTCAGCAAATACATTGCACTTCTGGGAGTCGCGTTCATATAGTGAGTCAAAGTAGGGATAAGAGTGTGACTGTATAGTAGACGTTTGGTGGCCTTCCACACATTAGAGTCATTTGGATGAATTTCAGATGCATACTTTTTGTATGACGCTATTCTATAATTCTCTAACTCATGTTTTACTCCCTGGAAAGTTCGTTCATTTGTCTTATAAGAAAGGGCAGCCTAAGTCTCTGTCAACGTCGTCGTACTTTGTTCTTTTTAGCGAATTTCCCCTAAAAGGAAGAAGCTATTACCGTAGGTGGCATGGCTTAAGCCCGAGACCATGATAACTTTTCGTTTTGAGGTCCCCAGATGCCAAAAACACTATTCGTTCAAATATATATATATATATATATGTGTCCGTTACTATGATAACTTTTGAAAGAAACACCCGATTTTGATGAAATTTGGCACAAATGTGGCTTTAATTTATGACTTAAAGTTCGAAAATCAGATTAATCGCAGTATGGGAAGGGGGTTTTATGGGGATTTACAATTTTCCAAAAATCGGTTTTTTGCAAATTTGACCACAAAATATTAAAAACACTCAATTTTGGTTATAGCCATTTTATAGAGCTTAAAAAAACAAATAATTTAGTATTTTGAATCATTAACCTAGGTTAAGTGGTTGCAGAGAAAATCCAAAAAACGTGTCCCATGTTAATCTTATGGGAAAAAGGTTTTTAGATTTTTCTCAGATAGTTTTACTAAAAACTTAACATTTCTGTTTGTTTAGCTCAACAAAACAAACATTTTGGTGTTTTAATCGTTGTTCTACGTCCAACCGTTGCAGAGATATTCAAAGTGCTAAACACAGTACGTTGTCCAATGTTATCCTTATGGAGAATAAATAAAATTCTATATCTTGATTATTTATGAATGTATATTGATGAAACTTGGTATGTGGCTTCAACTAGTTGTGGTTTATTGAGTAGCAGCAAACCTGCATACTCGGCCCCCATGTTACTCATATGGAGAATAAGTAAAGTTGTATATCTCCCTTAATTATGAACCTAAATTAATAAAACTTGGTATATAGCATCACCTGGTTCAGTTATATTGATAATTGCAAAAAGAAACATATTACTTATCTTCCTCTTTGCAGCAAACCTGCGTCCTCAACCCTAATGTTATTCTTATGGAGAATAATAAAATGCTATATATCACTTATTTATGGATGTATTTTTGTGAAACTTGGTAAGTATTTCTATGTAGTCGTGAGTCACATATATATGCATTGGAAATTCCCTGAGTACGCAGGTTTGCTGCGACGGGGGTATTTTTAATGAGCTTTAATATTCTCAATGGTGGGAGAAGAAAGTAATTTGGTTTGGGCCTAAAAGGTTGCAAAATAGAAGCTTTAACGGAATTTTGAATACATGTAGTAAATTTTTCAATAGCGTTGTCAATTTCAATATAAGATGACAGGTTTTCTTGTATTTCCAGATTGTTTTCTAATTCTGAATAAAATATTTCCTAATTAATTTTCCCTCTAACTAATTTTGGAGGTGAAGAACTTATTTGATGGTGAGTGCAGAGAAATACAATTACTGGTGAATGGTTTGAACCTAATTCAGGTAACACCTGTTGCATTACTGGAGCTTAGAAGTTTTTATACAAAACTAAATCAAGGATGTCAGGTTCATACATTTTTTGCCATGGATAGTGAGTAGGTTCGTCTGGTGCTGCAATAATAGTGTTTTTATCATTCATGTACTGTAAAAGTCGGTTCTCGTTAGGATTTGTTGTTCGGCAGCCCCATACACGATGTTTACAGTTGAGGTCCTCCATAACAACGGTTGAACAGTCGTCAGGAAGTAGAGTTTGCAAATCCTGGTTATGTAAGCGTCGATTTGGGGATTTATAAACTGAAATAATACGAAGATTTCCTATTTTTTAGAGCGATTTTAACACCAACAGCTTCTATTGTGATGAGTGCTGGCAAAAATATGTGGTGATGAGCGATACTTCTCTAAAAAAAAACTGTGACTCCTCCAGAGCCTATCGGATCTTGGCGATCTTCTCTGTATGATGCACTCATTCACTGATTTTGAAACACTCAGTCTCTATGAAATGTGTTTCAGTAACACACATATTATCAATACTGTGTCTAGCTAGAAATGAAATAAAAGTCCCTCTTTTATCCCTAAGTCCATTAGCGTTCCAATTGAGGAATGTTAAGTTTTAAAAAGTTTGTTAATTTGATCCATTAGCGAGTACAGAGCTGATAACGTTACTTATGATCCTCTTTAAGACGGGCATAAAAGACTTAAGAATATCTAATACTATCTGGCCCGACAGACATTGTCCTATCCTAATGTCATTGAATTTGTTTTATGTCAAATACTCGTTCATTTTCAAAATGAGCTCGTTCGCTTCGCTCACTCGTCTCCCGGAAGAGCTCGTTCGCTACGCTCACTCGCCTATCAAAAAACAGTTTGAGTTGCCATTCAAGTAGTTTTTTTTATTTCCATTATGAACATAGATTTATGCCTTTCAAGTATGTTTAGATATACTCCTAAAAAAACCTATGATAGTGTAATTTTTTAAATGCCATGTTTGGACAAATACACTGTTTACAAAAACAGTTGTTTTATCGAAAAATTATCTTTTATTAATTAAAAGCATAAAATGATAAACACATGTTCCTATAAGGAATAACATGTAAATTTTAAAAGCCAAAGGGGCAGAGCCCTTTACATTTTTCGGCGTAAAAAGTATCCTATGTGTTAATCCAGGTAATAAACTATACGTGTGCAAAATTTCATTTAAATCCGTTCAGCCTTTCTTGAGTTATAAAATTTGTAACTAACACCACTTTGTTTTATATATTAAGAAGATATATAATTCTGTAAGCGAAATTTGTAATTCAAAATTGCAGGAGTTTGGCAAATCGCATGATGATGGGAGAGGGCTCAAATTAAGGGTCTTGATCCCAAGGACTCGGGAAAAATAGCAGTATTTCTAAAAAGTTACCAGCAAATGAGAAATGATGTAAAATATCCCCTGTAAGAAAAGCAGGGGGATTTAAAAACGTCTGCTTTGTTTACTAGTTGTGTGTACTTTTTTACGAACTGAAATGTGTTCCTATACTTATAAACAAATCTGATAAGGCAGAGTATTGAGGCAAGGTTTATTAGGAGCTATGGCCCCTTCAAGCCACTATAGTATAAAATATTTCTAGAAAACTATCAAAACATATGCTCACTTTAAATAAGTTTCTGGCCAACAATAAGTGTTTAAATAGCCAAATTGACTTACATTATTTATCACGTGTTTGAACTTTTAATACCAATTATGTATAATCATATTTGCATGGTATATCTTAATATATAAAATCCAAATAACACTCACTGATTCACTCACTCATCACGAAATCTCAAAAACCACAGAACGGATTGCAATGAAATTTGGAACATACGTTCCTCTTGTTTGTTAGGTGCTCACTAAGAAAGGGTTTTAAGAAATTCCCATAGGGCTCCGCTCCATGGGGAGTCAAAGTTCTAATCCTGTGTTATTCTTATGGACATTCACTTTAAGTTTGAGATGATAAAAATACAAACAGCTGATCGTGATTCGTAGTAGTTCCACGGGATAACTCACAGAATGCAGTACACAGAACTGTCATAGTTTTTATAAATTATCATTAGTGGGGCGAAGCCTGCAAGAACAGCTAGTTTTAAATAAAAGTAATAATAACTTAGCAGAATGATATTTAACTCTCAATCCATGCTCTCTATAACTAGGCTCCTAGCCAATTTATGTTACGGTATTATGTGCTCAAGCTTAAATACCAGTTTTAACCATATCCCAGTGATTTATTAAAACTAGAGACCGCCCAGTGGTCGAAATTCAACCAAATATTTGGAAAACAAAAAATAGTTTAATATCTAGTGGGCTCTGTGGCGCTCAATATCTCTCTCCCTCTCTCTTTCCCTCCCCCTCCCCCACCCGAACCCACAGGTAATTTTTTTTAATGTGGAGTTAAAACGGATAGCAGAAGAGTGTTACTATTCCAGTATTCAGTAGCCTTTTTATTTATCCCTCAAACCTCTCCACCTCATCATCTCCACGTCCCGCAGAAGAGTGTTACTATTCCAGTATTCAGTAGCCTTTTTATTTATCCCTCAAACCTCTCCACCTCATTATCTCCACGTCCCTCATCCTCTCCCCAACCTTAATCCTCTTTCCATCCCTCATCCTCCTCTCTCAAAAACAGGTTTAATTTATTTTAATGTGGAGTTAAAATGTATAAGAAAAGGGCGTTACCATTCCAGTAGTCATTAATATTTTTAATTTATGACTGAAACCTCCCCACCTCATCCGCTGCCCATTTAATGTGGAGGTATAACGATAGCAGAAGTGCATTACCATTCCAGTAGTCAGTAGCCTTTTTATTTATGCCTGAAACCTCTTCACCTCATCCTCTCTCCGTCCCTCATACTCAACCCCTCACAAACAGGTTTAATTTATTTGAAAGTGGAGTTAAAACGAATAAGAGAAGGATGTTACCATTTCAGTAATCGGTGTCCTTTTTAATTATGTCTGACACCTCTCCCCATCCCTTATCCTTTTCCCCTTGCAAACAGGTTTAATTTATTTTAATGTGAAGTTAAACAGGCTAAAAGAAGAGCTATAACAATCCAGTAATATTTTTTTATTTTTTATTTATTCATGAAACCTCTCCACCTCATCCATTCCCCGTTTAATGTGGAGTTAAAACGGTAACAGAAGGGCGTTACCGTTCCAGTAGCCTTTTTATTTATGTTTGAAACCTCTCCACTTCATTTTCTCCCATCCCTCATCCTCTCCCCTCATAAACAGGTTTAATTTGTTTTAATGTGGAGTTTAAACTGATTAGAGAATGGTGTTACAATTCCAATGTTCAGTAAAATGTTGTATTTATGAATAATCTGTTCTTGCTGTTGTGCTACATATTTATTTTAAGTGGTTATTCCGTAAGGCCAATGATATTCTTTTCAAATTCAATTTTCTCCATTTCTTAGAAATTAATGTAAATTACGACAGTATTGTGCACATCTACAGAAAAATACATTTCTAACGGTGTGCTTAGATTCCTACGATGCGCACGAGCTGAGAAAAACGTACAAGAAAAATCATGCTTGCCTGTTAATAATATAGATATTTTATAAAACAACTTTGTTAAAAGTATGGGATACTTAATTTACTTAAGTATGGTATAAATAATTTACTTGTATCTTATTTGTGACCACATCATTGCATATTTAAATATCCTTTTTAATCATTTGGTCCTTCGTAGCCGGAATCAAAAAAGCTGCAAGTGATTATTTTCTCTATAATTTCATCAAATGAATTTTCCAACTTAATCTTTGTTTACATTCAATTTAAACATTGAAATTGATTTTTTATCTTACCGCTTTCATTTATATCAGTTTATCATCAATTATTTACTCAAGATGACTTTAGAATCAAAATTTAATCTTCAAGAAACAAGGCTGAAACTCTTTGAAAATGCATTGGACTTTTTTAAAGACAAAGACGTATCTTCCATTGCAAAAGCTTAAATACAAACTAGGATTGATGTTCTGGAAACAAATTGGGTAAAATTTGACAAGGATCAAGTAAAGATTTGTGAGTCAAGAGCAGAAGTTATTCAAGACTTAGACTACATCAGTGAAGACCATTACAGCCAAGCACAACATGGTTATTAAAGCTGGAATTCTTGATCTACTGGACTCAGTATTGGTATCGACTCAGCAAAACGCAAGTATAACGGAAAGTAATCAATCAAATTCATTTCTCAGGCCTATTTTACCTAAAATATCTTTAACTCAGTTTTCGGGAAACTACCAATCTTGGAAACCATTCAGTGATCTTTTCACATCTTTGGTTATCCTGACGGCAGATGTAGCAAGGTTACACTATCTCAAAAACAGCTTAGTAGGGGAAGCTGCTCAACTAATATCCAGTTTCCAAATCACGGGGGAAAATTTTGCTCCAGCTTGGGAAAAGCTCGTAGCGAGATACGAAAACAAAAGGGTCTTGATTAACAAACACTCAGATGACATTTTTAACCTTCAGCCTTTAGTTCAAAAATCTGCCAAAGATCTGAATCACCTTATTTCAACTGTAAATAACTGTTTATGTTCTCTCAAATCCCTCGGCTCACCAACTGATCAGTGGAATCACATCCTAGTATACCTCATTGTCCATCGACTAGACCCAGAGACTCACGAAGTATGGGAGATTCATCAAGGTGTATCAACGGAACCCTCGAAACTTCAAGTTCTACAGACCTTCATCGAAGGATGTGTCCGAGCTCTGGAGAATATCGAATCACAAGAGGTGTCTCACTTAGGCGGAATGGTAACTCTACAAAAATCTCAAGGTAAAGCTAATCATAAACCTCAAATACATGCAACTCTAGTAGCAGGATCTCAATCTAACAACAAAAGTAGTTGCAAACTGTGTAATGATAATCACTATCTAGCGAGTTTAATAGTCAAACACCTATTAAACGAAAGGAGTTTCTAGTAAATCAAAATCTATGTTTTAACTGTCTTGGTTCTCATTTTTTTAAAGACTGCCGATCCAAGAAATCATGTTTGAAATGCAGTAATCGTCACCACACACTAATTCATGATGCTGTTAGTAAATCTACAAATTCATCTTATCAAAGTAGGCCTAAATGTACCTCACAACCTCATGACACATCTAGCTCATATATGAAAAACATATCATCAAATCCACAAGTGTCATTCAAATAATATGCTTCCTGCCATGGAGAACTGTTGTCAAGTAAGTTCTCTTAGCTACTGCTCAAGTTAAGATAATCGGCCCTGGTGGCAATAGTATTGTTGCCAGAGCTCTAATCGATCAAGGATCTGAGATCTCTTTTATCAGCGAGTACTTAGTGCAGACTCTTCATCTCAAACGTTCATCATCCTCAGTCTTTGTTTTCAGTATTGGAAGAAACCAGTCATTGACTACTTGTGGAGTATAATCTATCAATCTAGGTTGTCCCTCCAATAACAATGTTAGTTGTCCCTTAACCGCTCATATTCTGCCTAAACTCACTCCAAACTTACCCTCTATGAGAACAAACCAATCGACTTGGTCCAAAATCAAAGGTCTTAGGTTAGCTGATCCTACCTTGATGGCCCCAGGATCTATAGATTTAATCCTAGGAGCTGACATTTATGCCAGTATTATATTTTCTGAACTGATCAAAGGTCCACCGCACACACCAATCGCTCAATTAACCATTTTTGGATGGATATTATCTGGAACAACCGGTGGCATGGCAAGTAATTCTAATGCATCAATGTATCATTGTTTAGTGTAAAACAAAGTAGATGAATTACTTCACAAGTTTTGGATTCAGGAGGAAATCTCTAAAGAAAATGTACAAGTTTTGTCCCCTGAAAATCAAATGTGTGAGGAACACTATGTTTCAACTATCTCAATTAAGTGAACCCTCAGGTTAAGTACGACTCTCCTTAAAAGAATCAACTGATCAACTTGGAGAATCTCAATCATCAGCCTTTAAAATGCTTCAAAGTCTGGAATATCGTCTCTCATCTGATTCGGAATAACAATCTATATTCTAACCTCATAAATGAGTACAAAGCCCTTCAACACATGACAGAAGTTATTCATGATAAAGATTAAGCTATTCCTGTATATTTTCTTCCACATCATGGTGTTTTACGGCCCTCTAGCACAACTAGGTACTAAATTAAGAGTAGTTGTATTCAATGCCTCGTTCCCCACTAGCTCAGGAAAATCTCTTAACGAAATCCTTCATAGCGGTCCTAAACTCCAAACCGAATTACCTGATGTTCTCACATGGTTTATGCGCTTCAAGTTTGTGTTTACCACAGACACTGAAAAACTGTATCGCCAGATACTTGTACATCCTGATGATCAACCCCTTCAAAGAATCCTTTGGTTCGACAACGGAAATCTATGGCACTATCAATTACAGACCGTGACATATGGATTAGCATGTGCTCCCCTTCTTGCTTTAAGAACTATAAATCACCTTATACCTAATCACGGTGAATCATATCCTAAGACTAGTGAAACAATGACCAAAGGAGGAAACAATGACATTGTTGGAGGAGCAGACACAATTGAAGAATGCCAAGAACTAGCTAAACATGTAGATGAGTTGTACAAGTTTGGCTGCTTCCCTCTACAAAAATGGGTTGGTAATGAACCATCGGTTGTTTCATACATTTCATCAACTCATTATGAACAAAATCATTCTCTTTTGATAAACGAATCATCTGTTCTCCACTAGGGCTAACTTGGAACAAGTCAAGTGATGACTTTCAGTTCTTTCCTACCCAAGAAACAATAGATAAAGACACAAAGAGAAATGTTCTTTCCAAAATAGCTCAGCTGTCAATCCACTATGATTCAACGCCCCTATTATCATAAAATGTAAGATATTCATGCAACAACTTTGGCTCATTAAACTTCAATGGGATGATCGCCTTCCTTCTTAGTTAGCGAAGCCTTGACAACGGTTCCCGAACCTAATCTACTAGAAGTGCCTCACTCGATGGAAACTCACTCGCCAAATTTTAGAATAATTTTGGCAAAAGGGGTCTAGAGAATACCTCCAGCAACTTTAAGCAATCTACAAATGGCGATTTCCCTCCAATGACATTAAAGTTGGATCAGTCGTTCTCATCACTAACGATCAGCTTTCTCCTGCGAAGTGGCCTTTAGCTAGAGTGCTTGCACTACATCCTGGACGTGACGGGCTTACTAGGGTGGTAACTTTGAAGACAGCAAGTAAAACCCTAAAAAGACCTATTGTTAAACTTTGCCTTATCCGATTGAAGAAAGTTGATAGTGTGTTACTGTTATTGCTCCTTCGGCGCAATGGGGGGAGAATGTTAAATGTATATGTGATACTTTATTCTGCCTAAAGGTAAATATCTGTCTTATTCAATCTTTTAAATCTGTTACCCTGTTACTTAAAACAGATTATCATTGTTGTTTATTTTCTTATTGGCTCTCAAAGTTTTGTGAAAATAAAGTGTGTGTTATCAAAAAATGTCTATCTTCTCAATCTCGTATAAATAATTTACTTGTATCTTATTTGTGACCACATCATTGCATATTTAAATATCTATACCCTTTTTAAGCAAACTTAAAAGATTCATTGCAAAGCTTCAATCTGTGCTCCCTTTAATAAGGTTCCTGGGCTATAAAATATATTTTTTTAATCCAATAAACTTTGTGTTATCAGTCAAATTTTAGTACTTGGTACAACATATTTGTCCACACTTGACTATCATATTCTATTCCAATTATTAGACAGTAACTTTAAAATATATTAAAACATTCTTGACTTGTCCTCCTTTTAATTTGATTCTGGCAAAGAATACTGAATTTGGTGCAGCTCAGCCCGGCTGTACAGTCCATGCTATGTGTAGCTGCTCCATTTATAATAGCTCCTTGGCTGAACAGACGATGCACCCCAAAGTTGGTAAGAGAGACCTAACCAAGATTAGATATTGGTGTTCATATAAAATATACTCCATATATTCTTTTTATTATCCATAGACAGGCATTTTCCACTATATATTGCATGGAATAATTCCAAATTTAAAAGGAGGGATTTTACATATCCTAGACAAAAATTTAATTCCCTATGACATTGAAAAATCAGCCTCAAAGTAAAATGCTGCAGTACGATCTGCGCTATCAACCCCCCTCCCTCCTCATCATTTGTGGACACTTACGCCTTTTAAAAAACCTAAAAACGGCTTGTTTCCGGTGGACTCATACTGTAAGTATAATGTAAATAGTACCACTCATCCCGGCTTCATTCACTCGTGCTGCCCTTTCATATTTTTGTTGGACCCCCCCTCTTTAATTATGCCCCAGACTGCTGCGAGATGCACATAAAAACAACCTACTGAAGCGGAAGCGGAATGTGAACTCTTGACCCAAGCACATTGCCCGGTTGGGATGAGGTGGGTCTTGGACCATACTCCCAAAACATCATCAACAGCAGACCCAAAATGTGTTGAACTGTGATAAGACTTGCTGGTGGACGAGATAGTTCCTTTTTTACCTCAAGGTTTCATTGCATGTCAAACAGTTACCCAAAACAGTGTTTACAAAATTACAATGATCATATACAGTGTTAAACTACATTTTCGAGCAGCAATACAAACAACCGATTCATAAGTTGTTGGCAATTAACGAATACCTCCATTGTGAGGAGGTACTGAATTAACCCCATTAGTTACAAAAATGTTCAAAAATTACTAACTAGAAAGGCGTTTTTAATCGGTAAGTAGCAATCTTGTTGGGAATTTTTTACTCACTAAACAAGTTTTTCAATTTGTATTACTTATAGTTAAAAAATATTAAAAATATTCAAAAAATAAAATTGTTTGCCAGTTGTTAACAAAATTAAATGTAAGTTGTAAAAATACAGTAACAAGTTTATTTTGACTTTATACTTGATAAAATGTATAAACTATTATTTATTTATGGATACATGTTTATTACTGAAGAAAAATAATGCGTTACGAAATATCTCCAGCTTGAAATTTATTTAAAATGTAAATAGCACAGAAATGAAAAAGCCCCTCACACAGCTGCTGCAAGTTGACTTAAGTTATACCTGTATTGGAATAGGGTTGATAAAAAGCTAAAAAATATAATGCCTCGTACCATTTTTGTAAAATTTGTAATAAACAAATTATGAAGCGATTTATGCCTAGATAATATATTTGGGCTTTGGGGCTGATAACAGTGGAACATAACAGTTCAAGTTTGGAGGGCTTAGACATTTTAATTTTGATCAGGTATATACACTGAACTGTATATGTCCTGGCTCAGTAACCCGTGATGGGACCTCAACTTTCTCCTTGTAAATTCAGGACACAACGGGAGATTTCATCTGCTCCAGTATTGCCGTTGGTACCACTGAGTCAGGACGTCAGACGTCAGGACACTGACTTCTCCGTCCATCTGTAGAAACTGTCAACAGTGTGTGTGCTGTTTGTTGTGTTTGTTCCGTTTCTTGAAGTTAAATAGTTTTGTATTCGTCTTCATTCATGTTGTGAGTTTGTTGTTTAAAAACATTAGTTACATGAATGATTTTTCAGTCATAAATCTCGTGCCTGAGAATATAATTCTACTAGTTATACTCTAGAGTAAATAAACGTCACAGAATGCCACTTTGTACACTTTTCTTACTTACAAATATTTGCCCAGTGAAAATGATTAGTTTTATTACATAGTCTGGATTAAACATAGTACTTTAGTCACTTGTTAGTCCATAGGGTCAGGTTTTAAAACTGAGAAAAGGATGGGAATGAGCTTAACCTCAAAAACTTGTGTAGAAAGTTTAGCTTTATTGGATAGGTCACTGATGTGAAATATCAGTGTTGTGAATGGGAAATGAAGTGTTAGCCTACTTAAGTGTTGTGCAGGAGGATTCCTAATTGGATTACTAACACGGAAACATGCGGAAGGAAGAATGAACCTTGATGTATCTTCAGATAGCCTGGTAAGTCAAGTTCAGCTTTGAAGTTTTTATTTAGATTAAATTTGAGTTTCATATAAGTTAACACTTTAGTTTATGGATCATTCTGTTTTGCTTTTTTCTTATTACATATGGGATTCCAAAGCTGCAATCCCACATGAGTTCTGATTTCTATTGTATACACTTTCATAAGCGGACCGATATAAAAAACTATATGAAATTGTTGGATATGGTATATTGATTAGGTCGATTGTTTTATGAATTGGAAAATATGTTATCATGGCTGCAGTTTAGTTTACGGCCCACATTCATTCGATTGAAATTTTCGATTAAAAATGTCATTGTCGAACTACTGGTGATTGAAAATATCAAAATTAAGAAGTATCAGTTATTATCAGCTGTTTTTATGACACACAAGTTATGTTTATAAATAAAAATGTCATGACAACATAAGATAAAAGAATATTGAATAAAATTAAACTAAATTAAACAAAACAGAGATTAATAAATAAACCAAACAAT
Source organism: Allygus modestus (assembly GCA_963675035.1). Lineage (NCBI taxonomy): Eukaryota > Metazoa > Arthropoda > Insecta > Hemiptera > Cicadellidae > Allygus > Allygus modestus. Next base: position 28,352,555 of record OY776112.1, on the reverse strand, counting down.
AACGAGAACAAAATTAAAAATGTTTGTAACAAGAACCTTTTTGTTGCATCCATTTGAAGTAAGTTTCAGTATTTATTACCTAATACATTTTGACAAATTTCACGGTAGTTCGTATAGCAATAAGCTACTTAACTTTTGCCACAAAAAATTACTGTAAACAAAAGCAGTAAAGAATAATAATGTAATTGATAATCGATTTTCTTGAACAATCAAAAGAAATAATAAAATCTATATATAGATATTTGTAATCAAAAATTTCAATCCAAATGAATGTGGGCCGTATAAACTAAACTCCAGCCATTATCATCTCATGTTAGTTATCAAACGTCATGTTTGTTTTTTTATTTTGTTTTTCAACTAACTTAAAATTAAAATTAAATAAAAAAACATGACAATGACATGATGTTGTTGTTCCTGTCAATAGCCCTACATGTTTCAGTATTATTAGAATCAATGTTTGTTATCTGTACAAATTTCAAGACTATATCTTCCATCTCTTTGAGATCCAACATAACCCAAACCTATATAAGTTAATCAATATATTAGCGTATATCGAACAAATTCATTCGTTTTTTTACATCGTTCCGCTCATGAAAGTGTACCCTTTCTATGTTACCGTTAACTTTTAAAGTTAAGGTGGATCATCATCATCATCTTCAACATCATCATCTTCACAAGGGTAATTGATAGTTGTATTACATAACTTATTCCTTGTTAAAATATTTTGTATTCTCAACGGGAACGTTTCATAACCTCCAGGTACAGAACGTCAAGGTTCTCTTTTATTTAAACTTAGTATTTTGGCTGTTGTTTCAAATCGTCAAGGTACAAAACGTCAAGGTTCTTATGTATAATGTTTTTAATTTAGATGTTTCAGAACGTCAAGGTACAAAATGTTAAAGGTTGTATAGATAAATTAGATGTAAAACCACCAGTTTCAAAACGTCCAGGCCAGTAACTCGCTCGCTTTCAGTCCAATTATAAGCGAGAAAATTATTATATTTTATAAGTATGTAGTTTGACCGGAGGGGATCCAGATTTGGTTTGGAGTGAAATAGCATATTCAGCGTTTACGGTTATAACAAATACTACCTTGACGTTTTGTACCTTTAGGTTTTGAAACACCTCCGTTTTTAAATTGTTTTATAATAGGTAATACTTTTACGTTTTGAAACTGGAGGTTTTGAAAGCAGTCTTATTTTACATTTAAACGAGTTCGCACGCAGCACGCTGACGTGAGGGAAGTGAATTTCCGCATAAAAAACTTTTAAAACTCAAAATACGTGTAAAACATACATTTATTTCAATTTTTATTGAAATCTGAAAACATTGATTTTTTGGCTGTTCTGATGCTCCTGGTTTCATTTACCTGCAATGCTGGGAATACAACTTTTCGCATTATAAGGTTAGGAGAAGGTCCAGTCAGGCTTTAAAGTAGGCGTGAGGTTGCTGGGGATAATAAAAGTACTCTAACAAAGGAATAACAGGCTTTTCTAGTGTGAAACCCCCATAAGACAACGTACTGTGTTTAGCCGATACACATTTTCTTTAATAACTCAGTAAATATTTATGCTAGAATGACGAGAGAGGGCTTAAAACTTTCGCCTTCCTAATTCCCATCTTTTTACATGCATTAACTTTACATCTGGGGCATTTCTGACCCTCTTTTGGCCCAAAAACTCGAAATTTTAAAGATTAATCCCCAAAAAATGGGTTTAGAGTTTTCCGATTGTTTTGCCCAACGAACTTGTCCAACAGATTATAGAAAGGAACGTCCCTACCAAATTTGAAGTAAATCGGACAAAAAATGCGACCGCTAGAGTGCATACACACACATATATATATATATATATATATATATATATATATATATATATATATATATATATATATATATGTCTATATATATATATATATGTCTATATATATATACAATTTTGAACGACCCCCCAAAACGTGTTCAGGGGGTCACGTTAGGAACTTCTATGGTGGTCCCGGGCTTAAGTTTCACCGTGCGGGTCATGCTAATAGTTCACTTTCCAAAGGAAATTCACTAAGTTAATAACTGAGACTTGACGTTATGTATCTTATGTTCTGAAACCACACATTATTTTAAATAGTACCTTTACGTTCTGTACCTTGATGTTTTGAAACGGACCCTTCTCTACAGGGTATTTTATTCTTTATACACACGCTTAGATTATACATAGTATTATCAGAAATCTGTACTAATGTGGCAGACAGCCGGTCCGGATTTTGAAAAATCCCTTATTTTCCGGAGGTGGGCAGGAGTCATGTTATGAGACACAAACAAGGCAAAGTTATGTTTGCACTAACAGAGAGAGTTGCAGTGAACTGAGACTCTCCTTCCCCTTCTTCGCTCTGCACAACAACTTCTTCCTTAAAAATCATAAATGATATAGTAAATTTTACTAAAACACAGAGCGCCCGTCAGTGCAAACTGTAATGCATTAGTGTAATGCGGGCTAATCACATAAAACCTGATGGCGTTAAAGCAAAAGTTCTGTTTCTTATTCACTCAGAGTCCCGATTAGGCCATTCTGGTTTTCTGAGAGCCTACTGTATATACTTATTTCAATTAAAATTTATCTGAACATTGAAATTGGGCTTGCAAGGCCTAGTAGCAAAATAAGAAAATTATAAATACTGTACTGTATTTAATCAAATTATAATAACCCCCGTCGTAGCAAACCTGCGTACTCAGCAAATGTACAATGCATATATATGACTTAATACCACATAAAGCCACTTACCAAGTTTCTTGTATACATATTCAGAAATAAGCGATATATAACTTTTTAATTAGTCTCCATAAGAATAACATGGGGTCGGAGTATGCAGGTTTGCTGCAACAAGGAACACAAAATTTGTGTTTTTATGTACAACTCGGTGGTTCCAGAGATATTGAAAGTGCTAAACACAGTACGTTGTCAAATGTTATTCGTCAGAGCTGACTGAAACTGCTAAGCTGGAGTTGATAAGATCTATGGTCTTCCCAATAATTCATTATGCCAATGCCCTTCCATCCTTTGGTGAATGTCTGACCCTGGATAGTAGAGTGCTTCTGATGAGGTTGCAGATTAGAGCCCTAAGGGTTGTTTATAATCTTAGGAAGTTTGATCATATATCTGCATATCGTGAACAGGCTAAGGTTCTCACCTTGGGGAAGCAGTCTTTTCTTCAGACTGTATCAGTTGCACATAAGGTACTGTCTTCAAATGTACCTTCTTATCTGAAGAGGAAGCTTGTGCCTCGTGCATTGGTTAGGAAACGCTGTACCAGGCAGGATGCCTTGCTTGTAATGCCAAGAGTGCGGCTTGAGTTAGGGAAGAAAGGGTTTTCGTACTTTGGACCCCAAGCATACAATACCCTTCCTCCAAGCATGAAATTGTTAAATTATAACTCGTTCAAGGCCAGGTTGAAGTCATAGTTTAATTAAGAGCATTTGGTTTATTTTATAATTTTACCTGTATTTTTTTATTTTGCTGTAATGTCTGTTTTATTTTTCACTTGTGTTGTGTTGACTTGAGTTGTCTTGAAAAACAGTTTGTACTGAAGAACACTTGTAAATAAAGGCATTATTTATTTATTTATTATTCTTAGGAGAATAAGCACACGCTTAGGAGAATAAGAGGGAAAAACGCTTATTTATTAACGTATACTGGCGAAACTTGGTATATGGCTTCATCTGGCTGTGGTCTATTATTGTTATTTGCACAAAAAACTATTTTTACCGATGTTTCCTGTAGCAGCAAAAATAATAAAACTTGGTATGTGGTTTTACCTAGTTTAGTTATAAAAAAGTTCCATAAAAATCCCATTTGTTGTATACCTTGTTACAGCAAACTTGCGTACTCAGCTCCCATGTATTCTTATGGAGAATAATTTTAAAATGGCATTATAGTAGTCTAGGCAATGATTTAAAACCGGAAATGGCATAGTGGTTAGAGCGCGTTAATCCGGAAAGAGTAAGAAGAACATTTTCCCGCCAAATTTGCGCGCCAAAAAAAAAATTGGCGCCAAACCTAACCTCACTTTTCTTCCCTCCAGATTTTTCCCTCCAGGTAGTGTTACCAACTTAGCAGAGCTAATGTACCATACGTAAATATATGTACCATATATAACGCTACAGTGTATAATCATAAATATTTATATGTACCATACATAATTATATGTATCATATATAATTATATGTACCATATATAATACTACAGTGTATAATCATATATATATATATATATATGTACCATAATAGTGTATAATATACCATCACCAGAAAGGTAAGTGGCTATCTAACCTCACTTAGCCAGTGTTGCCACTCTAAACGCTACCTATAAACCTAAATTATTATATATATATACATATATGTATTATGTCAAACTATCCAAAATTATTATATGTATATATTACGTCACGCTACGATGTGTTACCAACCTATGGCAATGTATATTTCGCAAGCAAGTACCGCCAAACCATTATATAAAACCATTACATGTATATATACCAGAAAGTACCGCTAACTCAAAATATAAAACTATTACATGTATATATCGCAAGAAAGTGTTGCCAAAAAACTAAAAATCGCTTATATCTCGAAAACGGTAAGTCCTAGGGTCATTCTGACCCCAGAAAACTGCCTACTACGTAATGTAGGCACTCCAGGGGGGTAGCTACCCATATGAAAAGTCTTAACCAAAATATTGCGGGTTGCATCTCAAAAAATGAAGGGGCAAATTTTCAAAATTAAATATCTCGAGAACGGCTTGGCCGATTTTAACGAAACTTGGCATGTATGTACCTGTTAACCTCCGCTACATATTACAAAAACCTAAACTCTGTACTGCAGGTAGTAACAAAATAATTGAAGGAGTCATACTTTAAAAATCAATATCTTAAGAACGGGTGGGACGATATAATTGAAACTTGACATGTGGATACTTGTTAACATCCTCTAACCTTCAATTTTGTTTGAGGGTAGAAGAGGGTTGTTTAGGGGATGATGGAGGGTGTAAAACTTTAAAATTTAATATATTGAGAACGGCTTGGCCGATTCTAATGAAACTCGGTATGTAGGTACATGTTAACCTCCGCTACTATTTAAAAAAAACTTAAACCCTGTACTGCGGGAAAGTATCAAAAGATTGAAGGAGCTATATTTTAAAAATCAATATCCCAAGAACGGCTTGGCCGATTTTAATGAAATTTGGTATGTATGTACCTGTTAACATCCTTTACATCTTACAAAAAACTTAACCTCTGCACTGCGGGTAAGTATCAAAATAATTGAAGGGGTACTAATAAATACCTTAAATCTCGCAGCATAATCGGGGGGAACGCGGTGGTTTAGTGGTTAGCGCCTTGGACTACGGTTCAGGAGGTCCCGGGTTCGATTCCCTCTTTACATTCTTCATCAAAGGTATTGTAAAAGTCGGGTCTTGCCCTTCCTTTACCTACTGGAATGTTTATCCGTGCTACATCTACTCTAAACGTGTCACTGCTGGTAATTGATTCAGCGTTGCTTTGAATTATGCCCCCAAAAATCTCCCAAAGGACATTGCAGGGAACATAGCATGATCTAGGCTAAGTAAGGCAAACTCCCACAGGGGGAATTTTTTTAAAACTACAAACTAAGCTGTAATAGAACAAAGAAAAATACAACCCAGAATAAATCCGAGAGGAGTGGTGGCGATTATATAGCCAGGCAGTGTCTATGGTACCATCACTCTGTGTATTGAACATATATGTAGTGCATTTCTAAACAAACATCAGCTTTTAAGTATTGAGCCCAAACCTACAGTGAAAGACAGTGGTGACCTACAGTGGACCACAGTGCCTATACTACTTCACTCTTGGGGGTCTACTGTTTCATTGTATAAAATATACCATGCCAGATACTCTCTCAGATCCTAAAGCGTTTAATCTGGTTTTACACTGTGATGCTTGCGGGGTCATCACAACACCATCTTGGAGAGATTGTCGCTGTCAAGGTAAGATATTTATCTATATTATTAGTTAGAGGTTTCTACCTCCCCTGGGGAATCATTTACCTTTGTCGGAGACTTCTAAAAGTGTTAAGCTTCCGCTGGACAGTATCGCTTGGGAGGTAAGACAACATACCTCACCAAATAAACTGAAAGTAAACATAATAAGGAAAGTTTTATAATGCCAAAAACCTGAAGACGGTGGATTTTTAGAGTTAGAATTACTGTGGAGTGACGATTGGTCAATCACCAACTCCCTTCAACACACAAACTCTGCTCATCCTGAACCAGTCAAGCTCACTTCATGATGAACACTCCGCTTAGCCTAACTAAACTTTTTCTTAAACAAATCTGTTCTGACAATAAATTACTTGACAACATTGTAAAAATAAATGCCCCCTACCTTATTCAACACAATATTATATTTTAGCACAGAAAAAACTACAATTCAGCACTACAGTCCATAATACCGTTGGGAAGGAAGGAGGTATTGCGAAGAATGCATTACGGTAAGTAAATGAGATTATAAAAGACAGATACATTATTCATTAATAAATATTTTTCTTTTTTTCATTGTAACTAAAACTGCTATTATTAGCGTTTCCATATTTTTATATTCTAAAATCCCAGCAATATATTTTGCTTTAAACCACGGATCGTTTACAATTCTGTTCTTGTTTGACAGAGATGGCACCCTCAAGCTCTCGAGGCAAACGTGCGGTAACAGTTTAAAGTCCCGCTCGGGTATTCTACCAGCCGACCGATTCAACCACTCATATATTGCAACCGCCAGAGGCCTGTGGCTGGAGGATTGTTGAACAGCTGCACTTGTGCGAGTACATTTTATTTTCCCATCATTTAAATTTCCCGGTCAAAATATTTCAAAGGCCGTGGTGTATTTTGACGGTGTAATAGCTTGGCCAATCGTACCCAAGACCGCTGAAAACTGCCCCGGAGGCCTTGATGTACTTGGCCTGCAACGTTTTAAATCCTTCGGTCAGATACTTCCAAGTCAAACGTTTCCCTGCGGCCAGTGTTTCAGCCTAGATCCATCGAATCTCCACCGTCTAGGACCCCGGGCACTCCGTGACACAGTACCTCTGTATCACTACGCAAATCAGAAAAACACTAGCACACAAACTACGCAAGTCAAAGTAGAACTACAATTTACTAAAATCTAACTCTAAGGAAGGTAGAAAACACTACTCTAACCAAAACTGCATTAAAGAAAAGAGAGATTACTGTTACTCAGCACATACACACAACACTACCCTAGCCACATGGAAGTGAGGGTTTGTTTACTTTCTTTACTGTAAACTACCAAATCAAACAACTGAATACAAACACAACACTACTCTAGTCAAGCCAGACAGAGAAACCTCAAGATACTATTAACAGTAGCTTAAAGGAGAGAAAAGGCTTGTAAAAACCAGCAGAAAACTACAGGCAAGAAACCGATAACCCCACTCCACGGGTTTATTAACCTGCTTGCCGGGGACCGTGTGGTACTTTGTCCATGTGACTTCTCGGCCAACTATGTCCAAGTCCGCTGAAGTTACCTTTATCGGGGGTTACATTAAATTAACCGAAACTTCTTAAATCTCTCGGCCAAAAGTTCCCAAGTCCGCTTAACGTACTTGGTTGGATTCAGCTACATGCCAAGCCCTCTGTTTTTAATTTAAATTAATGCAGAAAGGAAAGGTGACAGTAGGGTATTTCGTAAAGTTAAACAAATATAGGGTTTGACAAACTCTGTTACGATATATGATCAAATAGAATCAATGAATAATTTTACTGCATTCACTAGTCAAATATTGTTACCAACACCAACCTTGGGGAGTTGACCACAAATTACACACCATGGGTACACATTAAAAGACAACAAACATAAAATGCATTCTTTAGAAGGACAGAAATTATACAGTATTTCGCTCTGAGTCTTTAACCTTGGTTGGTTATTTGTGTTTAAGTTCGGTAAAACGGCGGGTCTGTTGTATTTTTACGCTGTAACTTCTCCTTCAGATTCCGCTTGAAGGTGTTTTTAAGGGGCAGTGCCATAAATTGACCAAAACTCTTAAATCCCTCGGCCAAAGGTTTCCAGCCCCGTTAAACTGTTTGCCGGGGACCGTGATGTATTTTGACCATGTGACTTCTTGGTCGAACGTTTCCAAGTCCGCTGAACGTACTTGGTTGGGAACTAAATTGAACTTAACCGTAAGATTCTACATTTATCAACCAAAACTTCCCAAGACCAATACAAATACTTGGAGTGGAAGCAAACTATACCTTGCCTGAAACTCTTAAATTTCTCGGCCAATAACTCCGGTAAAGCTTTTCCCAACGCAGCGCCAGTGCGTTTTAAATTTCCCTGGTCAAGTCCCCCTCCCTAGTTATCTCGCGCTGTTGGTGCTGCTCGCTGCTCGCGCCAGTCAGTCGTCATGCCGCTTAACAAGTGCGAAGGCTGTGATAAGGAAGCGCATAGCGTTATCATGGTGTTTTTTGGGGCAAAGGGCTTTACCCTTTGCTGTTCCTGCCAGCATCTATCACTGCAGGAGCTGGATGAGAGGCCCCCACGCCTCCTCTTCTGTGATCATGTCGAGCTGTAAGTACGCAGAGTAACATCTTAACTTTATCGGCCTAGTATTTCCAAGTCCCTCTAGTTAGTTTTCGTAAAAGTATAATTAATCAGGGGGCTAGGCGGGAACCTGTCAAAGTTTTAAGCCATTTATGTCTAATTCCCCCGGTATTACAATTTCTCGGTCAAGTTTATTTTATCATGCGGAAGCGGTTGCGATTAGCTCGCGCTGCCGGCATTGCTTGGCGTCAGTCGTAGCTATGGAGCCCTGGTGTATCGAGTTCCCGGTGCTTTCGTCTCGTCTCATGCCTTTGTGGGTGCATGGTATTTGTGATCGGGGGCACTTGGTACAAGCGACCCCGATTATAGATATCATGTACCACTACTGCATATACCCGAGGCTTCACACGTGGCTGAAATATGAGTGGTATGTATACTCGATATGCCACTCGTGTATGTCTAGTGAAATCACAAATTCAAATAAGTACACCTTTTACGTTACTTAACCGCAACATCCGCAACAAGTCTTTGTCAGCAAACTTGCCGTTACCTGTTAAAATACTGCTCTGTGATTGGCCGGAATAAGCTAGCACTCCATTGGCTGTAATTAGGCGTACTGCGCTCTGATTGGTCCAGACGTTTCCCCACCACAATACCTGCTCTCTTGTTGCGCCTTTCCTCTCTCTTTGCTCTCAGCTTTCGTTGCGAACTGACGACTCCCAGCTCTGTTCTTTGCGTAACTATGAATCAACCAAAATCACTTTTTCAACTTTGCGAAAAACAAATCTGGGATCGCACCCAGTGTATCAATGAACTACTTTGCCTAAACATGCCCCCAGTAATTTTGGAAAAATTTGTAGAAACCCATTGGCGTAACCACTACGCCATAAGTCAAGAGTATAGTAAAAAATTCTATGTAGGTCGCTCGGCATACTGTAATTGTCTATATTGGGGTACATTCTTACGTAGATCACTTAATTACTTTATAGAGATGATTTATAGTCAATGTCCTTATGTTACTTTATGCTCTAGAATCAACATTGACTTTGAAGAGCTGGTACCTCTTAAAGTACCAGACTATGTAAATACACCCTTGTATATAAAATATAAATGTAAATGTAATAATCCCCACTGTATGAATGAGCACGAACGAATGACGGTCACTGGCGCGGGTAACGAAAAGCCCCGTAAACCTGAAAGGGGGTCTAGTAGATTGAGGCGACGGGCTAACACCCCGGCTACTCCTTCGAACGACCCATGTGTGAATGAGGGGTCCAGTAGATTGAGGCGCCGGGCTAACACCCCGGCTACTCCTTCGAAAAGACCTCGGGTGAAAGAAGGACCTTGTACATTGAGGCGCCTGGTTAACACCCAGACTACTCCTTGGAACGGTCCGGTGGGTGAAACAAAAAAAAATATATAAAAGTAAAATACAAAAAAGTATAAAAGTAAAAATAAAAAAACGGGGGAGACAGCTAGTTTGTTTTTTGGAAGGTCTCCACGGACCATGGCGGTGGAGGGGCCATGGTTTGTCTTTAAAAAAATCTCTATCCTTTGTTTGCTCAAAGGGAGAGGACATTAGTCTGTACTGGGCATCAACCAGGTAATCTGGATTGGCTCACGCACGGAATAATGTTTAACCTGGGTGCACATGCACGGATGGTCTCAAACCCCATCCAAGCAAACAGACACTTACAGGGGGTTTATCACGGTGTGCCAGGGTTCCTAGACTTCTGAATCAAATAATAATAAAAAGTGACAGTCATTTTAGGCCATATAAACATTTAATAAGTTACTATAATTCATTGGTAATAAGCGGTAAAGATTTATCTAAGTACTTTAATTAAGAACAATATAGAATAGTTTACACGGGGTTTGGGAAACGGTTTGGTGAATACTTATGTTGGTTCTCATTTCCTTTTTCTACACCATTCGTAACGCTAATTATCTTGTATCTTGATGGTACTATTGCAGGGTATACAATCAAACTAAAGCAAACATCAACTTCCAAAATAAAATTACGCTCTTCTGTGTAAAATGAGTAAACGTAACTCCTCTTTGACAAAACGGATCAATAAATCAGAAACATCCCTGCCAAGTATAAAAACTAGTCGAAGCCTTCAAGGGAACTCATGACACAACTGATGTAAATTATTATAATAATCCTACCAAAGCAAGAAAATACGCATAGCAGGAGTATTAGTAGTAACATATAATGTTATTGTTTCTCCTGGACCTGGAAAATGTTTGAAAAGTAATTTTAACCTGGACTACTGGCAAATACATGTGATTTAAACATATTAAGCAACTCACATACAAGTAAACTTGTGATAAATCAACACAAAATAATTATACTTTGACTGGATTTCATGTTCAACATGAACACTATAGTTTATGATTGTACTGAAGATAAATAGGTCAACGCACCCCCTTCGTTAAAATGGCTCTCTGACTATTTTTAGCTGTTATGATGTATAATTAAAGTAATTCTGGTTAAATTACGTTGACTTTACCTGTTATTTAGGAGCAGTCAGGTTCATCAAGCTTTAAATAATTTTTTAGCTATTATTTAGGCACATGTCTCTGCCTTTTTATTATATAATTAGTGCATTAACTGGGTATAAGTCCTGAGCTTGTAGAGGCTGGTATGTGGGAGTTGGAAAGCCTAAGTTGTAACTTCTATTTTGCATGTTAAATTAAGTGAATAGATTCCTGGCTCTTTGATTTAAACTGTTTGGAATTGGTAATACAAAGGGTGCGGGATTCGCTCACCCCTTAGGGCGGGTTGGGGAAGGGGGTCAGTCGCTAAAATGGCTCTCAGGCTAATTTTACAGAGCCTTAGCCGTTACGATGTATAATTTAAATCAGTTATTGTTCAGATATGTTTACATTTTACCTGTTATCTATGAGTATTTTACCAGTTGGGTTCATATCTACAACCACGTCTACAAGTCGTAGTATATTATTTAACTGGGTTTCGGCTTCATGTGTGGAGATTCTTTCTACTTTTTGGTATGGTTAGTGTATGTAATTTAAGACGTTGAAGAATACTTGTAATACCATGCTTATAAAAGCAGGATTCTTTCAATTTCGATTACTTTGGGAAACTTTCTATGCATTTAATTGTTTAGAAACCTCAATATACTAATTACAGTAACTTAAAGGAGAGAAGAGGCTTATAAACACAGACAAAAAAGCCATACCCCTATTCCAAGGGACGCGAAACGCTCCCCTTTGATAACATTACACCGGAAGTTGTAGGTCCAATCGGGACCCACTTTAAACTGATTCTAAGTGTTAGACACAGCTAAACGTCGGGTCCAACGTGTTTGAATTAAATTAACGTTCTGAGAAAGAGACAGGTGACAGTAGGGTATTTTTATAAAGTTAAAAAGGTACAGAGATTACACACTTTAGAGGTCAGATGTGACTTTTTGTTGTAGTTAGTTGCTTGTTAAACTCTGTTACGATACACCAACAACCAGAATATATACCCTGTCTTAAATACCTGCAGTCTGCATTCACAAGTAAAAAGATTTTAATGATCAACACCAAAACTAAACTTAACGAGGAGTTGACCACATCAAAAACATGAACAAGAATAAATCTAAGAAGACAACAAGCAGTGACATTCGTTCTTTATCAGGACAGCAATTATGGAGTGTTTTCTCCTCGGTAGTTTTATTTTTGTTTCTCCTGAAACCAGAGCAGCATTTTCCTTTGACGCTGTTATTCCTTGGTCATTTGTATCCAAGTCCGGTGAAACGACGGGGTCGTCCTGCGGTTTTACGGTGTAATCTCTCGGGCGATTGTGTCCAAGTCCGATGAAAAGTGTCTAACAGGGTTAAATTTAACTTGACAGTAACTTCTCAAATTTCCTTGCCAAACGTTTGTCGCCGGATCTGTTAAAACACCAGGGAACCATTTAACTGTGCCTAAATATTTTAAATTTCCCGGTCAAACATTTCCGAGTCCGCTAAAATCTGTTTACTGGGGACCGTGATGTATTTTGACGGTGTAATTTCTTGGTCGAACGTTTCCGAGTCCACTGAAGTTACTTTTATCGGGGGTTACATTTAAATTGACCGTAACTTCTTAAATTTCTTTGCCAAACGTCTGTCACCGAGTCCGCTAAAACTGTCCACTAAGGAAACATTTAACTTTGCCTAAATATTTTAAATTCCCCAGTCAAACGTTTCCAAGTCCCTCCCCTTGATGTTATCATGAGGATGGGGTCACACGCTCTGTACTTCTCACATCAATATCAGTTATGGAGCCGGCTTGCACAGATTTTGTGGTATTCTCAAATTTTCATGCACCCTTACGGATGCTTAATGTTTGTCATCCGATACATGGTGTGCAGGTGACGCATCACATGCACATCATGTATCATTATTGTCTCCTCCATTGCCTCTAGGTTGAGTAACGTGCAGATAGTATGTGTGTGTGGTTTGATTGCCACGTTTGCCATTTGAACTCCTGCACTGGTTGGCTGGACAACTTATTTTTTAAAAGGTATGTGTAAAATATCTTTAACTCCAGTGTAATCAGGGAGAATACAACTTGGAAGTTTCACACTCATCCTCATTAATACATTTAAAGCAGTACTGTTGAGAAACGCACAAGTTACCTTTATGAACTTTTTATCAGGGTCTGAGGGAAGCGACTCGTCCTGGCGAGTCTCCAAGGAAAAAAATATGAAAAGAAAGTATCGGTCTTTTGGTGTTCTCCTATCTACCCTCATGAAACACTGATGCGCGGGGTCTTTGAACGCTTCGCAGGGTTTACAATAAACTTCTCCGCATACGTGAGCTGTCTTACGTTTTTTGGATGAATCATTTTCTTACAGTCACGGCAAAGTTTTAAAGTTTTACAAACTTGCCCCTGATGGGCTATTAAACACCGCTCGTTTTTGAAGAAACGGTTGCAAAAACGACATGTGATGCCTCCGTGTTCTAGTTTACAGGGTGGGGAGATGGTATGGCAGGAGGTGCATCTGTTTGAGCATCGATGCTCTGCTTTGTGGTCAAAAGGGATGTGGCAGGCTTCACAGAAATAACGGCATACGAAAGCAGCAGTTAAGTTTGTAATTACATTATAATGACCGTTATGAAAGAGCAAGTTAATTTTGAATCTAGCGTCTTCATTACCTCCTTCAAAGTAAACATCTCGGCCTTTTTTATCGTAGTTGTAGACGGTAATTTTGTATTTTTTAAGATGGGACTGGAATTTTTCAAGCTCAGGGATACCGGCACCTTCCTCCGGCATTTCTACACGGGCTTTTGCTATGAGCTTATTAGCTCTGAAAGTTTGTCTTTTACCTTTATCCTGACGTATTGCTTTATACTGAGGATCATTTTTTGCAAGTGCTTTAACTACTACCAACGCTCTAGCCAGGCATAAATTGTCTTTATTATTAATTACTACAATACCCTTCCTAGCATAACATTCCTCGTCAAACGTGTTGTACATCTCTGGATGTACTCTCCCCTTACCTACTGGTACGTTAATCCTAGCTACATCTACTTTAAACGTGTCGGTAGATTTAATGGATTCAGCGTTGGATTGAAGAATACCCCCGAAAACTTTCCAAAGGACATCACCGCTAACTTCAGAGACCGGTCTAAAATCTACGTACCCTGGTTCTGCACTTTTTAAATTTATCGATTGCATTTTAAACCAGAGATAATCAGTGGGTACAGCGTCGGCTTTAGCTTTTTCAACAATTTGATTAAGACCCTTACGAATCCAATCAAACTCAGAGACACCCTTGGGAGGGTTAGTGAATTTAAAAACAGTGTTAGTCCCGTTTGCAAAAGTTAAAGCTGTAGAAATTAAAGACTTCAGTTAGTTGCTTGAAAAATTCCGTTACGATATATACCAGCTATCCACCACGATACATACTTTGCCTTAAATACCTGCAGTTTACATTCACAAGTCAAAATATTGTAACCAATACCAGAACAACTAAAATTATCGAGGAGACACAACATGGACAAGAGTACATATCAACAGACAATTAAAGCATAAAATGCATTATTTATATAGGCAATAATTATGCAGATAATCTAAGAAACTTGATCAGCCGTGTCTCATCGTTAGGTTATGTTATGCTCTGTTAAGTTAGGTTTGTGCATGGAAATATGAAACATCGTCAGTCTTAGTTAGGTTTATTGATGCAGGTTTAAGTTAGGTTTGTCGATGCCAATTTTTGGACATCAACAACGCGCGCGATGTTGATGTCCAAAAATTGGCATCGACAAACCTAACTTAAACCTGCATCAATAAACCTAACTAAGACTGACGATGTTTCATATTTCCATGCACAAACCTAACTTAACAGAGCATAACATAACCTAACGATGAGACACGGCTGATCAAGTTTCTTAGATTATCTGCATAATTATTGCCTATATAAATAATGCATTTTATGCTTTAATTGTCTGTTGATATGTACTCTTGTCCATGTTGTGTCTCCTCGATAATTTTAGTTGTTCTGGTATTGGTTACAATATTTTGACTTGTGAATGTAAACTGCAGGTATTTAAGGCAAAGTATGTATCGTGGTGGATAGCTGGTATATATCGTAACGGAATTTTTCAAGCAACTAACTGAAGTCTTTAATTTCTACAGCTTTAACTTTTGCAAACGGGACTAACACTGTTTTTAAATTCACTAACCCTCCCAAGGGTGTCTCTGAGTTTGATTGGATTCGTAAGGGTCTTAATCAAATTGTTGAAAAAGCTAAAGCCGACGCTGTACCCACTGATTATCTCTGGTTTAAAATGCAATCGATAAATTTAAAAAGTGCAGAACCAGGGTACGTAGATTTTAGACCGGTCTCTGAAGTTAGCGGTGATGTCCTTTGGAAAGTTTTCGGGGGTATTCTTCAATCCAACGCTGAATCCATTAAATCTACCGACACGTTTAAAGTAGATGTAGCTAGGATTAACGTACCAGTAGGTAAGGGGAGAGTACATCCAGAGATGTACAACACGTTTGACGAGGAATGTTATGCTAGGAAGGGTATTGTAGTAATTAATAATAAAGACAATTTATGCCTGGCTAGAGCGTTGGTAGTAGTTAAAGCACTTGCAAAAAATGATCCTCAGTATAAAGCAATACGTCAGGATAAAGGTAAAAGACAAACTTTCAGAGCTAATAAGCTCATAGCAAAAGCCCGTGTAGAAATGCCGGAGGAAGGTGCCGGTATCCCTGAGCTTGAAAAATTCCAGTCCCATCTTAAAAAATACAAAATTACCGTCTACAACTACGATAAAAAAGGCCGAGATGTTTACTTTGAAGGAGGTAATGAAGACGCTAGATTCAAAATTAACTTGCTCTTTCATAACGGTCATTATAATGTAATTACAAACTTAACTGCTGCTTTCGTATGCCGTTATTTCTGTGAAGCCTGCCACATCCCTTTTGACCACAAAGCAGAGCATCGATGCTCAAACAGATGCACCTCCTGCCATACCATCTCCCCACCCTGTAAACTAGAACACGGAGGCATCACATGTCGTTTTTGCAACCGTTTCTTCAAAAACGAGCGGTGTTTAATAGCCCATCAGGGGCAAGTTTGTAAAACTTTAAAACTTTGCCGTGACTGTAAGAAAATGATTCATCCAAAAAACGTAAGACAGCTCACGTATGCGGAGAAGTTTATTGTAAACCCTGCGAAGCGTTCAAAGACCCCGCGCATCAGTGTTTCATGAGGGTAGATAGGAGAACACCAAAAGACCGATACTTTCTTTTCATATTTTTTTCCTTGGAGACTCGCCAGGACGAGTCGCTTCCCTCAGACCCTGATAAAAAGTTCATAAAGGTAACTTGTGCGTTTCTCAACAGTACTGCTTTAAATGTATTAATGAGGATGAGTGTGAAACTTCCAAGTTGTATTCTCCCTGATTACACTGGAGTTAAAGATATTTTACACATACCTTTTAAAAAATAAGTTGTCCAGCCAACCAGTGCAGGAGTTCAAATGGCAAACGTGGCAATCAAACCACACACACATACTATCTGCACGTTACTCAACCTAGAGGCAATGGAGGAGACAATAATGATACATGATGTGCATGTGATGCGACACCTGCACACCATGTATCGGATGACAAACATTAAGCATCCGTAAGGGTGCATGAAAATTTGAGAATACCACAAAATCTGTGCAAGCCGGCTCCATAACTGATATTGATGTGAGAAGTACAGAGCGTGTGACCCCATCCTCATGATAACATCAAGGGGAGGGACTTGGAAACGTTTGACTGGGGAATTTAAAATATTTAGGCAAAGTTAAATGTTTCCTTAGTGGACAGTTTTAGCGGACTCGGTGACAGACGTTTGGCAAAGAAATTTAAGAAGTTACGGTCAATTTAAATGTAACCCCCGATAAAAGTAACTTCAGTGGACTCGGAAACGTTCGACCAAGAAATTACACCGTCAAAATACATCACGGTCCCCAGTAAACAGATTTTAGCGGACTCGGAAATGTTTGACCGGGAAATTTAAAATATTTAGGCACAGTTAAATGGTTCCCTGGTGTTTTAACAGATCCGGCGACAAACGTTTGGCAAGGAAATTTGAGAAGTTACTGTCAAGTTAAATTTAACCCTGTTAGACACTTTTCATCGGACTTGGACACAATCGCCCGAGAGATTACACCGTAAAACCGCAGGACGACCCCGTCGTTTCACCGGACTTGGATACAAATGACCAAGGAATAACAGCGTCAAAGGAAAATGCTGCTCTGGTTTCAGGAGAAACAAAAATAAAACTACCGAGGAGAAAACACTCCATAATTGCTGTCCTGATAAAGAACGAATGTCACTGCTTGTTGTCTTCTTAGATTTATTCTTGTTCATGTTTTTGATGTGGTCAACTCCTCGTTAAGTTTAGTTTTGGTGTTGATCATTAAAATCTTTTTACTTGTGAATGCAGACTGCAGGTATTTAAGACAGGGTATATATTCTGGTTGTTGGTGTATCGTAACAGAGTTTAACAAGCAACTAACTACAACAAAAAGTCACATCTGACCTCTAAAGTGTGTAATCTCTGTACCTTTTTAACTTTATAAAAATACCCTACTGTCACCTGTCTCTTTCTCAGAACGTTAATTTAATTCAAACACGTTGGACCCGACGTTTAGCTGTGTCTAACACTTAGAATCAGTTTAAAGTGGGTCCCGATTGGACCTACAACTTCCGGTGTAATGTTATCAAAGGGGAGCGTTTCGCGTCCCTTGGAATAGGGGTATGGCTTTTTTTGTCTGTGTTTATAAGCCTCTTCTCTCCTTTAAGTTACTGTAATTAGTATATTGAGGTTTCTAAACAATTAAATGCATAGAAAGTTTCCCAAAGTAATCGAAATTGAAAGAATCCTGCTTTTATAAGCATGGTATTACAAGTATTCTTCAACGTCTTAAATTACATACACTAACCATACCAAAAAGTAGAAAGAATCTCCACACATGAAGCCGAAACCCAGTTAAATAATATACTACGACTTGTAGACGTGGTTGTAGATATGAACCCAACTGGTAAAATACTCATAGATAACAGGTAAAATGTAAACATATCTGAACAATAACTGATTTAAATTATACATCGTAACGGCTAAGGCTCTGTAAAATTAGCCTGAGAGCCATTTTAGCGACTGACCCCCTTCCCCAACCCGCCCTAAGGGGTGAGCGAATCCCGCACCCTTTGTATTACCAATTCCAAACAGTTTAAATCAAAGAGCCAGGAATCTATTCACTTAATTTAACATGCAAAATAGAAGTTACAACTTAGGCTTTCCAACTCCCACATACCAGCCTCTACAAGCTCAGGACTTATACCCAGTTAATGCACTAATTATATAATAAAAAGGCAGAGACATGTGCCTAAATAATAGCTAAAAAATTATTTAAAGCTTGATGAACCTGACTGCTCCTAAATAACAGGTAAAGTCAACGTAATTTAACCAGAATTACTTTAATTATACATCATAACAGCTAAAAATAGTCAGAGAGCCATTTTAACGAAGGGGGTGCGTTGACCTATTTATCTTCAGTACAATCATAAACTATAGTGTTCATGTTGAACATGAAATCCAGTCAAAGTATAATTATTTTGTGTTGATTTATCACAAGTTTACTTGTATGTGAGTTGCTTAATATGTTTAAATCACATGTATTTGCCAGTAGTCCAGGTTAAAATTACTTTTCAAACATTTTCCAGGTCCAGGAGAAACAATAACATTATATGTTACTACTAATACTCCTGCTATGCGTATTTTCTTGCTTTGGTAGGATTATTATAATAATTTACATCAGTTGTGTCATGAGTTCCCTTGAAGGCTTCGACTAGTTTTTATACTTGGCAGGGATGTTTCTGATTTATTGATCCGTTTTGTCAAAGAGGAGTTACGTTTACTCATTTTACACAGAAGAGCGTAATTTTATTTTGGAAGTTGATGTTTGCTTTAGTTTGATTGTATACCCTGCAATAGTACCATCAAGATACAAGATAATTAGCGTTACGAATGGTGTAGAAAAAGGAAATGAGAACCAACATAAGTATTCACCAAACCGTTTCCCAAACCCCGTGTAAACTATTCTATATTGTTCTTAATTAAAGTACTTAGATAAATCTTTACCGCTTATTACCAATGAATTATAGTAACTTATTAAATGTTTATATGGCCTAAAATGACTGTCACTTTTTATTATTATTTGATTCAGAAGTCTAGGAACCCTGGCACACCGTGATAAACCCCCTGTAAGTGTCTGTTTGCTTGGATGGGGTTTGAGACCATCCGTGCATGTGCACCCAGGTTAAACATTATTCCGTGCGTGAGCCAATCCAGATTACCTGGTTGATGCCCAGTACAGACTAATGTCCTCTCCCTTTGAGCAAACAAAGGATAGAGATTTTTTTAAAGACAAACCATGGCCCCTCCACCGCCATGGTCCGTGGAGACCTTCCAAAAAACAAACTAGCTGTCTCCCCCGTTTTTTTATTTTTACTTTTATACTTTTTTGTATTTTACTTTTATATATTTTTTTTTGTTTCACCCACCGGACCGTTCCAAGGAGTAGTCTGGGTGTTAACCAGGCGCCTCAATGTACAAGGTCCTTCTTTCACCCGAGGTCTTTTCGAAGGAGTAGCCGGGGTGTTAGCCCGGCGCCTCAATCTACTGGACCCCTCATTCACACATGGGTCGTTCGAAGGAGTAGCCGGGGTGTTAGCCCGTCGCCTCAATCTACTAGACCCCCTTTCAGGTTTACGGGGCTTTTCGTTACCCGCGCCAGTGACCGTCATTCGTTCGTGCTCATTCATACAGTGGGGATTATTACATTTACATTTATATTTTATATACAAGGGTGTATTTACATAGTCTGGTACTTTAAGAGGTACCAGCTCTTCAAAGTCAATGTTGATTCTAGAGCATAAAGTAACATAAGGACATTGACTATAAATCATCTCTATAAAGTAATTAAGTGATCTACGTAAGAATGTACCCCAATATAGACAATTACAGTATGCCGAGCGACCTACATAGAATTTTTTACTATACTCTTGACTTATGGCGTAGTGGTTACGCCAATGGGTTTCTACAAATTTTTCCAAAATTACTGGGGGCATGTTTAGGCAAAGTAGTTCATTGATACACTGGGTGCGATCCCAGATTTGTTTTTCGCAAAGTTGAAAAAGTGATTTTGGTTGATTCATAGTTACGCAAAGAACAGAGCTGGGAGTCGTCAGTTCGCAACGAAAGCTGAGAGCAAAGAGAGAGGAAAGGCGCAACAAGAGAGCAGGTATTGTGGTGGGGAAACGTCTGGACCAATCAGAGCGCAGTACGCCTAATTACAGCCAATGGAGTGCTAGCTTATTCCGGCCAATCACAGAGCAGTATTTTAACAGGTAACGGCAAGTTTGCTGACAAAGACTTGTTGCGGATGTTGCGGTTAAGTAACGTAAAAGGTGTACTTATTTGAATTTGTGATTTCACTAGACATACACGAGTGGCATATCGAGTATACATACCACTCATATTTCAGCCACGTGTGAAGCCTCGGGTATATGCAGTAGTGGTACATGATATCTATAATCGGGGTCGCTTGTACCAAGTGCCCCCGATCACAAATACCATGCACCCACAAAGGCATGAGACGAGACGAAAGCACCGGGAACTCGATACACCAGGGCTCCATAGCTACGACTGACGCCAAGCAATGCCGGCAGCGCGAGCTAATCGCAACCGCTTCCGCATGATAAAATAAACTTGACCGAGAAATTGTAATACCGGGGGAATTAGACATAAATGGCTTAAAACTTTGACAGGTTCCCGCCTAGCCCCCTGATTAATTATACTTTTACGAAAACTAACTAGAGGGACTTGGAAATACTAGGCCGATAAAGTTAAGATGTTACTCTGCGTACTTACAGCTCGACATGATCACAGAAGAGGAGGCGTGGGGGCCTCTCATCCAGCTCCTGCAGTGATAGATGCTGGCAGGAACAGCAAAGGGTAAAGCCCTTTGCCCCAAAAAACACCATGATAACGCTATGCGCTTCCTTATCACAGCCTTCGCACTTGTTAAGCGGCATGACGACTGACTGGCGCGAGCAGCGAGCAGCACCAACAGCGCGAGATAACTAGGGAGGGGGACTTGACCAGGGAAATTTAAAACGCACTGGCGCTGCGTTGGGAAAAGCTTTACCGGAGTTATTGGCCGAGAAATTTAAGAGTTTCAGGCAAGGTATAGTTTGCTTCCACTCCAAGTATTTGTATTGGTCTTGGGAAGTTTTGGTTGATAAATGTAGAATCTTACGGTTAAGTTCAATTTAGTTCCCAACCAAGTACGTTCAGCGGACTTGGAAACGTTCGACCAAGAAGTCACATGGTCAAAATACATCACGGTCCCCGGCAAACAGTTTAACGGGGCTGGAAACCTTTGGCCGAGGGATTTAAGAGTTTTGGTCAATTTATGGCACTGCCCCTTAAAAACACCTTCAAGCGGAATCTGAAGGAGAAGTTACAGCGTAAAAATACAACAGACCCGCCGTTTTACCGAACTTAAACACAAATAACCAACCAAGGTTAAAGACTCAGAGCGAAATACTGTATAATTTCTGTCCTTCTAAAGAATGCATTTTATGTTTGTTGTCTTTTAATGTGTACCCATGGTGTGTAATTTGTGGTCAACTCCCCAAGGTTGGTGTTGGTAACAATATTTGACTAGTGAATGCAGTAAAATTATTCATTGATTCTATTTGATCATATATCGTAACAGAGTTTGTCAAACCCTATATTTGTTTAACTTTACGAAATACCCTACTGTCACCTTTCCTTTCTGCATTAATTTAAATTAAAAACAGAGGGCTTGGCATGTAGCTGAATCCAACCAAGTACGTTAAGCGGACTTGGGAACTTTTGGCCGAGAGATTTAAGAAGTTTCGGTTAATTTAATGTAACCCCCGATAAAGGTAACTTCAGCGGACTTGGACATAGTTGGCCGAGAAGTCACATGGACAAAGTACCACACGGTCCCCGGCAAGCAGGTTAATAAACCCGTGGAGTGGGGTTATCGGTTTCTTGCCTGTAGTTTTCTGCTGGTTTTTACAAGCCTTTTCTCTCCTTTAAGCTACTGTTAATAGTATCTTGAGGTTTCTCTGTCTGGCTTGACTAGAGTAGTGTTGTGTTTGTATTCAGTTGTTTGATTTGGTAGTTTACAGTAAAGAAAGTAAACAAACCCTCACTTCCATGTGGCTAGGGTAGTGTTGTGTGTATGTGCTGAGTAACAGTAATCTCTCTTTTCTTTAATGCAGTTTTGGTTAGAGTAGTGTTTTCTACCTTCCTTAGAGTTAGATTTTAGTAAATTGTAGTTCTACTTTGACTTGCGTAGTTTGTGTGCTAGT
The DNA here is from genome assembly GCA_963675035.1 of Allygus modestus. NCBI lineage: Eukaryota > Metazoa > Arthropoda > Insecta > Hemiptera > Cicadellidae > Allygus > Allygus modestus. The sequence continues at coordinate 28,330,071 of OY776112.1, read as the reverse complement.
GTTTTTCTGATTTGCGTAGTGATACAGAGGTACTGTGTCACGGAGTGCCCGGGGTCCTAGACGGTGGAGATTCGATGGATCTAGGCTGAAACACTGGCCGCAGGGAAACGTTTGACTTGGAAGTATCTGACCGAAGGATTTAAAACGTTGCAGGCCAAGTACATCAAGGCCTCCGGGGCAGTTTTCAGCGGTCTTGGGTACGATTGGCCAAGCTATTACACCGTCAAAATACACCACGGCCTTTGAAATATTTTGACCGGGAAATTTAAATGATGGGAAAATAAAATGTACTCGCACAAGTGCAGCTGTTCAACAATCCTCCAGCCACAGGCCTCTGGCGGTTGCAATATATGAGTGGTTGAATCGGTCGGCTGGTAGAATACCCGAGCGGGACTTTAAACTGTTACCGCACGTTTGCCTCGAGAGCTTGAGGGTGCCATCTCTGTCAAACAAGAACAGAATTGTAAACAATCCGTGGTTTAAAGCAAAATATATTGCTGGGATTTTAGAATATAAAAATATGGAAACGCTAATAATAGCAGTTTTAGTTACAATGAAAAAAAGAAAAATATTTATTAATGAATAATGTATCTGTCTTTTATAATCTCATTTACTTACCGTAATGCATTCTTCGCAATACCTCCTTCCTTCCCAACGGTATTATGGACTGTAGTGCTGAATTGTAGTTTTTTCTGTGCTAAAATATAATATTGTGTTGAATAAGGTAGGGGGCATTTATTTTTACAATGTTGTCAAGTAATTTATTGTCAGAACAGATTTGTTTAAGAAAAAGTTTAGTTAGGCTAAGCGGAGTGTTCATCATGAAGTGAGCTTGACTGGTTCAGGATGAGCAGAGTTTGTGTGTTGAAGGGAGTTGGTGATTGACCAATCGTCACTCCACAGTAATTCTAACTCTAAAAATCCACCGTCTTCAGGTTTTTGGCATTATAAAACTTTCCTTATTATGTTTACTTTCAGTTTATTTGGTGAGGTATGTTGTCTTACCTCCCAAGCGATACTGTCCAGCGGAAGCTTAACACTTTTAGAAGTCTCCGACAAAGGTAAATGATTCCCCAGGGGAGGTAGAAACCTCTAACTAATAATATAGATAAATATCTTACCTTGACAGCGACAATCTCTCCAAGATGGTGTTGTGATGACCCCGCAAGCATCACAGTGTAAAACCAGATTAAACGCTTTAGGATCTGAGAGAGTATCTGGCATGGTATATTTTATACAATGAAACAGTAGACCCCCAAGAGTGAAGTAGTATAGGCACTGTGGTCCACTGTAGGTCACCACTGTCTTTCACTGTAGGTTTGGGCTCAATACTTAAAAGCTGATGTTTGTTTAGAAATGCACTACATATATGTTCAATACACAGAGTGATGGTACCATAGACACTGCCTGGCTATATAATCGCCACCACTCCTCTCGGATTTATTCTGGGTTGTATTTTTCTTTGTTCTATTACAGCTTAGTTTGTAGTTTTAAAAAAATTCCCCCTGTGGGAGTTTGCCTTACTTAGCCTAGATCATGCTATGTTCCCTGCAATGTCCTTTGGGAGATTTTTGGGGGCATAATTCAAAGCAACGCTGAATCAATTACCAGCAGTGACACGTTTAGAGTAGATGTAGCACGGATAAACATTCCAGTAGGTAAAGGAAGGGCAAGACCCGACTTTTACAATACCTTTGATGAAGAATGTAAAGAGGGAATCGAACCCGGGACCTCCTGAACCGTAGTCCAAGGCGCTAACCACTAAACCACCGCGTTCCCCCCGATTATGCTGCGAGATTTAAGGTATTTATTAGTACCCCTTCAATTATTTTGATACTTACCCGCAGTGCAGAGGTTAAGTTTTTTGTAAGATGTAAAGGATGTTAACAGGTACATACATACCAAATTTCATTAAAATCGGCCAAGCCGTTCTTGGGATATTGATTTTTAAAATATAGCTCCTTCAATCTTTTGATACTTTCCCGCAGTACAGGGTTTAAGTTTTTTTTAAATAGTAGCGGAGGTTAACATGTACCTACATACCGAGTTTCATTAGAATCGGCCAAGCCGTTCTCAATATATTAAATTTTAAAGTTTTACACCCTCCATCATCCCCTAAACAACCCTCTTCTACCCTCAAACAAAATTGAAGGTTAGAGGATGTTAACAAGTATCCACATGTCAAGTTTCAATTATATCGTCCCACCCGTTCTTAAGATATTGATTTTTAAAGTATGACTCCTTCAATTATTTTGTTACTACCTGCAGTACAGAGTTTAGGTTTTTGTAATATGTAGCGGAGGTTAACAGGTACATACATGCCAAGTTTCGTTAAAATCGGCCAAGCCGTTCTCGAGATATTTAATTTTGAAAATTTGCCCCTTCATTTTTTGAGATGCAACCCGCAATATTTTGGTTAAGACTTTTCATATGGGTAGCTACCCCCCTGGAGTGCCTACACTACGTAGTAGGCAGTTTTCTGGGGTCAGAATGACCCTAGGACTTACCGTTTTCGAGATATAAGCGATTTTTAGTTTTTTGGCAACACTTTCTTGCGATATATACATGTAATAGTTTTATATTTTGAGTTAGCGGTACTTTCTGGTATATATACATGTAATGGTTTTATATAATGGTTTGGCGGTACTTGCTTGCGAAATATACATTGCCATAGGTTGGTAACACATCGTAGCGTGACGTAATATATACATATAATAATTTTGGATAGTTTGACATAATACATATATGTATATATATATAATAATTTAGGTTTATAGGTAGCGTTTAGAGTGGCAACACTGGCTAAGTGAGGTTAGATAGCCACTTACCTTTCTGGTGATGGTATATTATACACTATTATGGTACATATATATATATATATATGATTATACACTGTAGTATTATATATGGTACATATAATTATATATGATACATATAATTATGTATGGTACATATAAATATTTATGATTATACACTGTAGCGTTATATATGGTACATATATGTACCATATTAGCTCTGCTAAGTTGGTAACACTACCTGGAGGGAAAAATCTGGAGGGAAGAAAAGTGAGGTTAGGTTTGGCGCCAATTTTTTTTTTGGCGCGCAAATTTGGCGGGAAAATGTTCTTCTTACTCTTTCCGGATTAACGCGCTCTAACCACTATGCCATTTCCGGTTTTAAATCATTGCCTAGACTACTCATTATATCACTTATTTATGAATGTAGGCTAAGTTATATTAAAGAAACTTGGTAAGCGGCTTTCTGCCCTATTAAGTCATATATATGCATTGGAAATTCGCTGTGTATGCAGGTTTGCTGCGAAAGGGGTATTTATCGTATGTTCATAATAGACTACTTTATAGGATTTTATACAATGCTGTAGATTGGCTCTACCGTTGGAATGAATAGCCTTAAAATGAATCAAATGAAGATAACTAACTGATTAGAGAAAAACAAGTTCCACAACAAACAAATCTTTGTATTACCGGTAGTTTTTTCGTGATTTTTCCAGCCTCGTCTGGATTGTTTCACTAATTTTGTTACTTTCTAGTTATTCTTCTCAAAGAAAGATGGAATCAGATTCCAGGCCCTGAAAAGTCATGAAACTTATTGTTTTCTACAGTCAATGAAGTAAAATATCCACAATGATTTCTTAATTAGCAATAACTCACTGTCATCGACAGTGGATTTAAAACAAATAAAATGTGATTAGAGTGGCTTCAGTGACCAAGCTATTTTTGTTTATACTTCTGTGGATTAAAACTATTACTTAACCCTTTGAGTGCCACGCAACGATATATCGTTGTGCACGGAACATCCGAAAAATACTTCACAACGATATATCGTCCTCGGTGGTCTTACCGATAAATACATTGCAACGATATATCGTTGTTATGGAAAATTTTTCTTACGTCATTACTTTTTATTATTTCTTTCAGGTGATTTCCAGGATAGTTTCTAGCTCTATAAATCTAGTAGTTATTTGGTGAAAATCTTATATTTGAACAATGTTTATTTATCTGAACAAATATGAAAAATTTCCCGCATGTATAATATGTACCTATTCAAATTTTTTTATTTTTTAGATATTATATATGTGCATAATATTATAGCTAAACTTTAAACTTACAAAACAAAAAAAGTTTCATAATAATATCTTACCAAATAAAAAAGTTATTGATTTTATGTACAAAACCCTTGCAAAATGTTGATTTTGTGTATCGTTGTTATAGAAAATTTTTCTTACGTCATTACTTTTTATTATTTCTTCCAGGACATTTCCAGGATATGTTCAGATAAACATATACTCCATAAATATACGAGGCCTAGTTAGTTTGCTTTATGAAATAATATTGTAATAAAACTTAAACCCTTGAATAAAGTTAGGCTACTGTCTTGTGTACTAATTTACCGTTTTTATATTTTTTTACATTTATGAAAATAACTCGTCCGCCTACAGCCCAAATTTGATGAAACTTTCAGGAAATATTTTGGGAAACATGTCCTCTATAAATCTAGTACAGTAGTTATTTGGTGAAAATCTTATATTTGAACAATGTTTATTTACCTGAAACAAATAAAAAAAAATAAAATAAATTTCCCACATGCTAATATGTATTCAAATTTTTTATTTTTTATTTTTTAAATATTATATATGTGCATAATATTATAGCTAAACTTTAAACTTACAAAACAAAAAAAGTTTCATAATAATATCTTACCAAATAAAAAAGTTATTAATTATTTTGCAAACCCTTGCAAAATGTTGATTTTGTGCCTGGCACTTTTTGGATATACTCTGTTAAAAACTCTGGCACTCTAGGGATATGACGACCGAAAAACTCTGGCACTCAAAGGGTTAACACTCCTAGTATTGCTTATCAAAAGACAGCATTAGTTCATCTAACTCTGGGTTATTTATAGCCCTGTGACTATAACTTTTTATCTTTTTAGATACCAGTAGGCCTACTACTGTTTTCCGGTTTACAATAATTCTAGAGTCAGTGACTTTGGTAGACTGACTTTGTAATTTATGTAGTTTGTTTATAATTTTAAAGTTTCTTGATTAAGTGACATAAAAAGGGCTCATGTTTGACTCAAAAGTAACTCTTTATTTTGTAAGTTATCCTTTAAATCTTTTGATTGTTTAGAAAAAAATTCTACATTTTCTTTAGCTCATACACCCTAGTTTCTTTTCATGAAAAAAATAATGTAGTCGGTCCAGCAACAAAATTAGCAGGTTCCAGATTCGCTTTTGACAATTTAAAAAAAATGTTTATTTAGGATTAGTTTTTTGACATTGTTTAGTAGGCTATTAAATATTTTTTCCATTTTATATACATTTGTCATTTAATGGTATAAAAGATTTAGGTTATTTTGAAAAATGAATCTCATTGAAATACTATTTTATTCAAATCCTTACAAAATGATGTATTACGATTATTTTTGAAAGATTTAAGCTTTGCAATAATTTACTACTGTGTTAAGTACCGTACCACAAACAGGGGGGGACGCTTAAGTTTTATGGTGTAACTTATAGCATTCATTACAGTAGGTATATAAGTTACTAGCTGACGTACCCATTCTTCGCACAGGGGTTTTCTCCACCCGTTCTTTAGTCAATGCAATTTGCATTTTAGATAGCTTGAAACAGCTGTTGTTCTTGCTTCTGCTCTTTAAGCTGTCAAATGTAAGTGCCCTCAGCTGTTCGCATTGCAGTTTCTGAATGTTTACTTTCTTATGAAAAAGTAAACATTGAAACTTAGAACGTTCACGGGGCGTAGCCCGAGGGGATTTTAAGGAAGTGAATAGGCCCATGTGTTGCATGGGTTCAAGATCTACCTTTGTGTAAAGTTTCAGCCCAGTCGGTTAAGTAGTTTTTGCGTTCACCCGGAACATCAGACAGACAGACAGACAGACAGACAGACAGATAGACAGACAGAAACCACCTCTTCTTTATAATATTGTAGATAGATAGTTATGAGGGGGGAGGGGGTTTAAAGTTATGAAAAAGTGTTACGTAATGTATATGTATGACCCCGATGGCCTGTATTTATCAGCCCTGTTTACCGTCTGTTAGGTACCGTGTATGATTTGTTTAATAAATGAATCATATTCAGCGAGCAAAGAAAATAAATGTGCTTTCTATTCCGTGCTCACTAATTATATCTTATATACCTAGGAACCGCTTTAGATATTGATTTAAAAACTTGGCACATTGACTTTGCCGTTACCATTTCAAAATCGCGGATGTTTCTATCACTGTATTTAAAAATCAATATCGCAAGAACGAAAAAATGTTAACAACTTTTCTTTTAGGAACATAAAATAACAATAAAGTTTACAGTTGGATGCCAAACAAATTTTATATACCTATTATGATTTGGAAGACCACTCAACCCATTGTAATGCAAACTTTATGAGTAAAATTGGTCGTGTATTACCATAAATTACCATATCTTTTATTCGGAAAATTCTAATTAGAGTGTTAATAATGAAGCAAATTGTAACGAAGAAGTGAGGTCTTAAGATCTGTGACTGAACAGAAGATCAATACTTAACAAGCCCCATACATAATTCGTGTAGGTAATGAAAGAAAACCCAGACATTCCTATTTTCATGTCAGGATTTATGTGATTTTCGTGGATAACGGTGTTTTAACAGGCGTGAAATATTGGGTCGTCGTCGAGGGAGCAGCGGTCCCAGTGCGCGTCTGACGTGTGGGAATGCGTGTGTAATGAAACGCCGCCGCACGCCGCGCAGGCGCAGGCTGTAGTGGCTAGTCGCTACACCGCTACACCCGCCATGAGCCTGAGCGGTCCTCTGGAACTTGACAACGGGATAGACAGCCAGACTTCTACTCGCCGAAGCTCAATGATGTTTGAATCGTTGGTTCAATGATTAGCCACTAGGCAGAGGGCGAAATTCTATAAGAATTTCTGGACGATGTGGGGGTGTCGGGAAAAAAGCGACCAGCGAAATAAGCGACGATCACGAAATTGTATCTTCACCTGTGACGTCAACACTTCAGTAGTTGTCACCAGTAAAATAAGCGACCATCACGGAATTGTATCTTCACCTGTGACGTCAACACTTCAGCGGTTGTCACCAGTAAAATAAGCGACGATCACGAAATTGTATCTTCACCTGTGACGTCAACACTTCAGTGATTGTCACCAGTAAAATAAGCGACGATCACGAAATTGTATCTTCACCTGTGACGTCAACACTTCAGTAGTTGTCACCAGTAAAATAAGCGACTATCACGGAATTGTATCTTCACCTGTGACGTCAACACTTCAGTGGTTGTCACCAGTAAGATAAGCGACGATCACGAAATTGTATCTTCACCTGTGACGTCAACACTTCAGTGGTTGTCACCAGTAAAATAAGCGACGATCACGAAATTGTATCTTCACCTGTGACGTCAATACTTCAGTGGTTGTCACCAGTAAAATAAGCGACGATCACGAAATTGTATCTTCACCTGTGACGTCAACACTTCAGCGGTTGTCACCAGTAAAATAAGCGACGATCACGAAATTGTATCTTCACCTGTGACGTCAACACTTCAGTGATTGTCACCAGTAAAATAAGCGACTATCACGGAATTGTATCTTCACCTGTGACGTCAACACTTCAGCGGTTGTCACCAGTAAAATAAGCGACGATCACGAAATTGTATCTTCACCTGTGACGTCAACACTTCAGTGATTGTCACCAGTAAAATAAACGACGATCACGAAATTGTATCTTCACCGGTGACGTCAACACTTCAGTAGTTGTCACCAGTAAAATAAGCGACTATCACGGAATTGTATCTTCACCTGTGACGTCAACACTTCAGTGGTTGTCACCAGTAAAATAAGCGACGATCACGAAATTGTATCTTCACCTGTGACGTCAACACTTCAGTGGTTGTCACCAGTAAAATAAGCGACGATCACGAAATTGTATCTTCACCTGTGACGTCAATACTTCAGTGGTTGTCACCAGTAAAATAAGCGACGATCACGAAATTGTATCTTCACCTGTGACGTCAACACTTCAGCGGTTGTCACCAGTAAAATAAGCGACGATCACGAAATTGTATCTTCACCTGTGACGTCAACACTTCAGTGATTGTCACCAGTAAAATAAGCGACGATCACGAAATTGTATCTTCACCTGTGACGTCAACACTTCAGTGGTTGTCACCAGCAACTTAAGCGACTATCACGTAATTTTACCTGCGCCTGAGGTCAACACTTCCTCTAACATACTGATTTCCATCACACTTTATCCACGCTTTGGACTGCTGATTAAATGATTGATAGACATTTATAGTTTAAATGTATATATTTTGTTTGTTTCTTTTCATATTTTATTAATAATACTAGCGGTTCCCGGTGGCTTCCATCGCCTAACCGCTGATCCAGCCGGTTGACCTCGTTCCGAGGTTGATGGGGGTGTTTAGTAAACAGAGGATTAGGACGGAGGGGCAGCATGCGAGACTGACCATCAAATGTTGACTTCCACCGTACGTTTATGTATTCATCTGACATACAGTATTGTCACAAAGAAACGAATCTGTGTTTGAAAATCCCTTTTGCCCGTGGTATTGCCACGGGGAGTCCCGGCCGCGCCCGCGCCACCGCCGCCACGTCGTCGTCGCGTCGCAGGGAAGGTCGTCGAGACTCAAGGACGCCCGACTTATAGAAATCCCCGGGTCGGTCCCTCGACGACTTTCGCTCCTTTCTCCACCGCATCATCCGACTGCCGCCTCGCTATCGTTTACTTTCGATAAACGATAACCAGCCATTCGCGGCTTCGGCTTCCCTCGCCTTTTTCACAGACACTTGGCCATTCAGGTCTTTAGCAGTCTGTCAAGCGGAAACTTTTCCATTGTTTTAGAGCTAAATGCAAATGATGTTCGAAAACTGAATATTTAATCCTGACAAGAAAACCCAGTGTCAAAGCGATGTGGCACTGGGTAAAATTCCTGGGGAAAGTGTTCTCTCTTCCTTGCCCTCTAAACTGAGATATCCCGACACATGGAACAATTTGTCAACGAATTCTTCCGTTTAGGCAACTATTAATTTGTACTGTTTACATTTAGACTTAGGTGACTCCATCAGTCACAAAACATTTCGCGTTTCTACCTGCTTCTCCTATAAGGTCAACGCCAACTTTCAAATCCGGTTCTTCCTGAACGGATTACCCGAAATCGTTGATTTATGGTTCATTTTAAACATACCTAGAGATTTCAGTGAACAAAATGTTGTTAGGGCTTATAACAAAGAATAATGGTTCAATAAAATTCCAAAATATTCAATATTTCGAGTTTTTATGGGTGAACTAAATGTGATATCGAAACTCTGCTCACTGAAATCGCTAGGGATTCTCTTGCTCTTTCAAATGAATAAATCAACGACTTCAGATTTCAGATCATCTAAAGGTAAAATGCCTGGAAAAATACCCCTCCCCCCCTCTAAATTTATATATCCCGACACGATGGTACAATTTGTCAGTGAATTCTTCCTTTTAAGCAACTAGAAGTTTGTGGCTCCATTCACTGCAGTAATGGCCGGCCCCGGAGGTTGCCAGTCTGCGCTAGGATATTACGTGAGGCTTGGTTCGTTGGTCAACCGTCGACGGTAGCAGCGGTGTCCTAACATGTTACGTCCCAAACTAATTAACACTTAGCGTTGGATCTGTGCTCGCATCGCGCTCAGTCTTATGTCAGAATCACTAATAGTACGGAACAGTTATGGAAAAAATGCTTTAAAAACTCAAAAATCTACAACACTATTTTTTATTATTATTGCAGTATCAATAACGCATATCGTGTTTAAAAGTTAATCATCTCATTTTAAATACTATTATGAATTTAATTTTAATTTTTAGTCTTTATATTTAATAGGCACTTTTATTTTTAGCGAATTTCCCCTATAGGGAAGAAGCTATTACCGTAGGTCTCATGGTAAGACTTAAGCCCGAGACCATGATAACTTTTCATTTTGAGGTCCCCAGATGCCAAAAACACCATTCGTTCAAATTTTTATATATGTATATATATATATATATATATATATATATATATATATATATATATATATATATATGTGTCCGTAAGCACGATAACTCTCGTAAAAAAGGTCCGATCTTAATGAAATTTGGTACAAATGTGTAAAGTACCATTTATTTGAACAAGTTCGAAAACCAGATGAATCGCACCATCCTAAGGGGGGTTTTTGGGGGGTTTTGTACCCCAAAAATGTGTTTTTTGGGGTTTTCACATTTAATTTTGATTTAAATCAAATTTTAATTTATACCATTGAATTTAGCTTAAAAAAACAAACAATTTGGTATTTTGATCATTGCTCTACGTCAATTGGTTACCGAGATATTGAAAGTGCTAAACACAGTACGTTGTCTAATGTTATTCTTATGGAGAAAAAGAAAAATTGTATATCTCGCTTATTTATGAACATAAACTGGCGATATTTGGTATATGGAGTGATCTGGTTATGGTTTATTGTTGTTTGCACAAAAAAACAATTTTTCGCCTATGGCTCCTGTAGCAGCAAACCTAGGTACTTGGTCCCCATGTTATTCTTATGGAAAATACTTAAAATGTTATATATCGCTTATTTATGAATGTATATGGATGAAACTTGGTATGTGACTTCACTAAGATGAGTTCTATTGATATTTGCATAAAAACCCATTATTTTGTGTGCCTTGTTGCAGCAAACCTGCGTACTCATCCCCAATGTTATTCTTATGGAGGATAATTAATATTTCAAATATCGCTTGTTTGTGAATACATTTCTTATGAATCCTGTTAAGTGTTATAATGTGTTAGGTTATATATTCATTGGAAATTCGCTGAGTATGCAGGTTTGCTGCGACGGGGGTATTATATTATTACTTATGTTGTGACAGCTTAAGAATTAAATTAAGTACCAGTTTCTGACTGTTAATTCATGTTAATAAAGATAAATCCCCATTGAACTCTAACTTTGTTATTAAGTATTTCACTCTATTTTGTTGGTTAAATAACTACCTTTTATTAAATATAGATACTATTACAAAATGCTGATGTCTCAGTGACATCTTCAATGAAAGAAACGTCAATGTGAAAAGATTAAATGCCAAAGAAGAAATCAAATATTAATGAATATGTAAATAAGTCCAAACAAGTTTGTATAAATTATTAATAATTTGATTACACTTAAGTTGTAAGCAGTAAGTTATTAATAAAATGTGTGTGTATTTCATTTAGAGTTTAAGTTTTACTTTGATAAAATACACAACAACAAAATTGGCATTTGTTAAGGCTCTTCCAAAAATATTAACTTGAAAGTTGATAAAATAATTAAGTTTAATTAGTATTATTATTTTTAGTTAAATTAAACTAAATTAACGAAATATCAACACAAAATATGATATTTTGTGTAAAGTAAACTATACTATTTTTTCTGATTTCTAAATCGTGTAGCTATTGAAAAGATTTTAGTGAAAACATGCATTATTCGATTTCTTTCCGCCATTTTCCAATATGGCGGATTTTAACTGAGTTTTGATATTTTCAATATCTAAAGGACATATTTCCTCTATTACTTCAACAATTTAAGTGGGTTGTGGATGTTCTTAAGCACAAAATCATAGTGGTAAAAACTTATGGTGGAATGGTAGGTGTGAACTTTAGCGCTTGGTGGTGATGTGGCTTTTGGCCAAATCTCATGTATTATATATGAATATTGTGCGGAATTTAACTGTCTTCAACTTTGTTATTAGGTAACATTTGTCTATTTTGAGTACTGACAGCGGAAAATCCGAAATAATAGAAAAATGTCATAATATTTTTCAACTAATGAAAAATAAACTTTAATTGTAATTACTACCGTTAGATACAAAATATCACTACTTAATATAATATTTTTGTAGTGATCATTTCGAAATGTACATGGTTATAACAAATGGTTTAGTTATTAAAAAATACCGTTTTAAGTAAAAGCTTACACAATTATATACTTTTCCCGCCATTTTACAAGATGGCGGAGTTTCCCAATGTGGGAATTTTTGGGAACTTTCAGGAAACGATAAGGGATATGTCAGGAACACATCCCTGGAGGTTTCTTAACTAATTTGTTCCAGGCTAAACTCTAACTTTCCTGTACTGTAAATACCGTTAGCTAAATTGCTGGCTATTATAACAACTATGTCAATTCCTAAACATATTACCATATTATGGGGATGTGGTAGATATTAATCTTTCACCCTAATAGTGTTCGCTTGAAACTAAACGTGGGTACCGTAAGCTAGTACAAACAGGTTTGTTTTAATGAGTTTAAACAGAGGATTTAAACAAATGACAATTCATTATTTGAACTGCTTATTCAAGTTTAGGAGAATATTTTTTGAGAAGACCACTAAGTACCTAGTTTAAACTCATTACCTATTATATATTATATAGGTACAGGTGCGTTAGATGGAAACTGTCGCAGAATGTCTGCAAGTGTGTAGATGGAGGCATTGCATGATTTATATCTCCATTTAGAACCATGTTCCGCCGCGAGAAGAAAAAATTAGAACCTCTCTGGGGTTCCTCTTAAAGCATGATATACACCTATATGGTGAGCACTTTTTCGCCTACAAAATTTAGAGGTTGTTTGGTCGATATCGAACAGACGATACCGCAACGTTTCATCAACCGATTGTTCGTTCATTCTAATGGATGATTTGAGATTGCCAACTGCCGAGAAGTTAAACTTGGAAATGGAAACCACTGTGGAAGTTCTAAGCTGACTCGACTAGGGCCTGTTGAAGTATAAGTTTGGCCATTGGACAATTTGAAATTGAAATACCTTACATCCACTTAATATGGCAAAATATATACCCAATTTAAATAAACTTTGTAATGCTAAGTTAATTAAGTAATGTATACAAAGTCTTAAACAGATAAGATGCCCTTAGATTTACAAATTGGTTGCAATCATAAATACAAAGACCCCGAACTAGGGTTAAGATAATTAATCGTTCTCTCTAAATTACTTGTGATAAGAGACAAATTGTTCATAAATTAAACTAGTATGAAATAAAACCCATTCCTTGCCCAAGTAATAGGCTTAATTATAGCTAAGGACTTGAAAGGCTCAGTTATTATGAGTACAGTAATATTAACTTTCCATATCCATAATTTAAAGTACCTATAAACTCTTAAACTCCTATAAAATCTTCGAACGTTTCAGCTTCATAAAATCTACTAGCGCTACTCATTTTGTATTCTAAAAACCACCATTTTCCTTCCAACTTCGAAAACATCTATCTACTATCGTAGTCAACATTCAATCGATAGAACAACCGGTTGGTAAAATTTATCGATATCGACCAAACAACCTTTAAATTTTGTAGGCGAAAAAGTGCTCACCCACCTATATGGTGAACAGACAATTATTTGTATGTAGCCTATCGAATTAAAGGGGTTCGCTTATGGAACAAAGCAATTGTTATTTAGCCTATTTTAAATTCGTTTGGATTTTATTTAACGTTTTTAGTGTTTGAAACTACTGTACACTACGTTTCAATAAGTAGGAAACTCTTCCCGTTAACAAGTAAGCACTACCCTCCTTAAAATTTCATTAAACTCGATGGGAAAGGTACAAATAAAGTTCAATTAAAGAATCAAGTTGAAGGTATACTAAAACAAAAGAAAACCTTGTTTCACGTGATTTTAGAACAAAATTAACTTCCAAAAATTTGGACCGTTTATCAACATGTTTATGTTAGGATTTTTAAAAAAACATTTCATTCTTACTAGTTTCTTTCCTGCCGATGGTTTAAGTCAAATTTCCGCGCAGGCGTGTCGGAGACACCGGCTTGGTATTATAATCGAAGAATGCCGTGCAGTCACTTCCTTGGCCTTGCTACACCAAACGGCAATAAGCTTGAAGTCAACTGAAGAGGGGGCTCCAGTCTCCAGTCACGCAACAAATCGTGTTTCTACCAGCTTCCCCCATGAGGCCAGTGTTAACTTTCAAAGCCGTTCATCCTCGACGGATTATCCGAAATCGATGATATATGGTTCATTTTAAAGAGAGAAATACCCCCGTCGCAGCAAACCTGCATACTCAGCGAATTTCCAATGGAGATATAAATGTCTTAATACTACATAAAGCCACTTACCAAGTTTCATAAAAATATATTCACAAATAAGCAATATATACAATTTTAATTATTCTCCATAAGAATAACATTGGGGCTGAGTATGCAGGTTTGCTGCAACAAGGAACACAAAAAATGGGTTGTTATGTTAATATCACTATAACTCAACTAGGTGAAATCGTATACCAGTTGTAATCATTTATGTTCATAATTAAGGGAGAGAGAGCATTTAATTACTCTCCATAAGAATAACGTGGGGGCTGAGTACGCAGGTTGGCTGCTACGGGAGTCTTTGGCAAAAAATTGTTTTTTTGAGCAAATATCAATAGACCACAACGAGATGAAGCCGTATACCAAGTTTCGTCAGTATAATTTCATAAATAAGCGAGATATAATTTTTTTCTTTTCCTCCATAAGAATAACATTAGACAACGTACCGTGTTTAGCACTTTCAATATCTCGGTAACCAATTGACGTAGAGGAATGATGAAAATACCAAATTGTGTGTTTTTTTAAGCTGAATCCAATGGCAAAATCTAAAATTTGATTATTTCAAAAATTATATATAAAAAATTCAAAAAACCCATTTTTGGGGTACAAAACCCCCCCAAAATACCCCTTTGGATGGAACGATCTGGCTGGTTTCCGAAATTAAAGTCATAAATGTTGCTTTACACGTTTATACCAAGTTTCATCAAAATCGGATAATTTTTACGAGAGTTATCGTGCTCACGGACACACACACACACACACACACACACACACACACACACACACACACACACACACACACACACACATATATACAGTTTCGAACGAATGGTGTTTTGGGGTCTGGGGACCTCAAAACGAAAAGTTATCATGGTCCCGGGCCATGGTCTTACCATGCCGACTACGGTAATAGCTTCTTCCCCATAGGGGAAATTCGCTAAAAATTCTAGCGATGTCACCGAGCAGAATTTCAGTACCGGCAACACAAATAGTTCAACAATGTTTAAATAATGAGTCTTTTGGGAGTTTATTGAATAATTATTTTTTTGTGGTAGGCTTATAGAATATATCAGAATCAGAAATCATTTATTTCGTGAATAACAAATTGTTATGTGAAACAAGTCAGATTTAAAACTAATACTTAATACTAAATTGACAATTTAACAACATTTTCTCTAGCAAAAAGTGCACATTTCCTTCACATATTTGTGCAGTCTGACAGGAATTCATCCACCGAGTATGGACACCTTTCAATCAGAATATGTTTCACCTTTTTAAGAAAAATGCTTGCATTGGCTATGTTTTTCAGGTGCCGGGGCAGAGCATTGTATAGTTGTAGAGCAGAGTAGTGGATGCCCTTTTCAAGAAATGCCTATCTATGGATAGGGTAGACCATGTTACACTTATGACGTGTTATTATGTCTAGCAATATTCTCTTCAAAGAGATGGAAGTTACATTTAAAAAATGATAAAACCTCCAGAATATAAATACTTGGGAGAGTGAGAAGATGCAGTTGTTGAAAAAAGGCTTACAATGCGCTCGGTAGCCAGCTCCACACATAATACGAACAATCCTTTTTTGGAGTCTAAATACCCTCAAGAACTCACTAGACGATCCCCAGAAACCAAATGCATATAGAGTTTTAGGCACTGAAAGCGCTTGGTATCATTTTTGCCCTTTAAAATGAGCCACAAATCAACAACGTCACCCGTCAAGGTGGGACGGATTTTGAAAGTTAACATTGGACTAGTGGGGGAATCAACTAGAAACATAAATTGTTCTTGACTGGAGCCCACTCTTAGATGGTAATTTAGAATTTCCGATGAGGCATTTCAAACCAAAACTAAATAGTGCTGACTTCTATACAGTATATTGTTGCTAGTGTTCTATAGTATAGTCAAAAGCAAGTGGCATCTCGTTAGGGGCATCTCGCTATACTCACGGTTAGCGTCTTGGACTTCGGTTCAAGGGTTCACGGGGTCAAATCCCGGGGTATCCACAAACATTTGAGGGGTTTGGACCGCTTTCTCTAAAGGCGTTTGTGTGATCTCATAACAAAATAAACGGTATCAGGAAACTGACACATACTTTCTCCCTTTTAGCCCAACTGTAATGAGTAAATTACTTTTTATTTACTAAATATAGCATACAAAACACGGTCGAATGTACAGAAAATCTTGTAAACAAGTTGTTTAAAAAAACATCCACCCAAATCCCTGCTTTGGAGGCACTACAGAATCCATTGCTACACTCGTGATTTTAAGAGGGGAAATGCCCCCTATTCCCCCCCAGGGTTATTATGGGCAACATATTTCGAATTTCCTCTGTTGGTCAATGCTAACTTGACAAGCATATCAAGTTTGAATGAAATTGACCAGTAAATAAGAGAGAAATAGTATTTTTTTATTCCCCATAAGAATAACATTGGACAACGTACTGCGTTTACCGCAAAATGAAAATTTCAATTTTCTCCGAAACCAGTTATCGTAGAATAGTAATTCTAAATACTAAATTATTTAGTTTTTTGAGCTCTTTTTAATGGTGAATAGTAATATTTGTTTACATTTATGTCTTTTTATGAAAAATCCAAAAAACTGAATTTTGGGTGTTTTAAGTCCTGTAATTTCTGAACCCGAATTTTTACAGGAATGCGGGTGTTGCCATTTTGTTGGAAAACTAAAGTTCTACAAACGACTAAAGTTTAATGAAAATCGTTAGAGCCGTTTTTGAGAAATTTGGATTTTTCATGTTTTTTGGCGGTTTTGGGGGGATAATTACCCTTAAAAATCAAAAATTCAAAAAAATGAAAAAAACGCCTGGAGATATCGTGGATTAGTACCTACATGCCAAATTTCATAAAAATCGGCCCATTGGTTAAGGCTGTAGCTCTGTACACATCCACACAGACACACAGACACACACACACACACACACACACACACACACACACACACACACACACACACACACACACACACACACACACACACACACAGACAGACATCACGTAAAAACCACTTTTTTGGGTTCAGGGAGCACCAAAACTAATATTTCCACTAACAACTCAAATTCGAAAATTTTTACGAAAACAATACTTTCTCCATATACTATGTATAAGGGGAGAAAGTAAAAACCGTTGGTGTTGGAACACAAATGAAAAACGCACTCGATTCCCAACCAATAAGTGCCACTAGATGTTTATATCGTATTAGATATTCCCCAAAGTTAATTTGGTTTAACTATTGTTTTTCGGAGTAATTATACTTGAACGTTTTTCTTTGACCTTATTGGATCCAAAGCTGTCGAACGCTGCTCAACTATTCTGATATCCAATGTCAAGGAATGATATGGAATGTAGTTTATCCTTTGACCAATTAGGAACGTACTTCTTGAAGTACCAGATTCTTGTCGTCATCCTACCCGTGTTAATTGATTTGCTACCGCGTTTTATTTGAACCAGTTAAATCCGGTGGCCACAAGAATAAATTCTCGTTGACCGAAGCGGCTGGCCAATGTAACGCAATGACTACATAAATTGGTGTAACGCGGCGCGGCGAGGGCGAGGGCATGATGGCTGTGAAACGTCTTCTTGACGGTCGCTATTCCTCGCTGTTACAAATTGCAGAAACGGTCGCGGAACACACTGCAGAAATGCTCATTCTCTTCTCTATAATTGCAAATTCTCTATTCAGTTATTTATGGATATCCTTAACACTAATCGCGTGTCCTCAATCTGGTTCTCCACAAGAGCAAATTCTCACCAGTGTGATATGTTCTCAATGTAGGCTATTTATCCGTTATAGAACTGCATGCCACATAGTGCTACATACCTTTGATAGTAGAACTCTGAAATTCGTGTAATTTTCGGTCTAAAACGATTTGAACATGTCTCTCCATACCGGGATGGAGGATGATAACGTGCTGCATGGTGCACAAGGCTCTTGTCTTACAGGAGCCACAGTAGCTTTTGAGAAGCTTTCCTTCCGGGAGGAGGTCTCTCAGCGCAGTACCCGCCATGGGAGACCCCTTAATTTTTCCCAAAGTGAGACTCGAGTTTAGAAGGAGGAGCTTTTCCTATTTCGGTCCAAAACTGTATAATAACCTCGCCTTAAAACGTATGCAAACTCATATTTGAAGGAAAAAATCAAAGAGTTGTTTTCCTATATATAGGTTGGATGTTTTTTAGACTTATTTTGTATATTTGTACATTTTATTTGTTTACTGTTGAGTTGTTTGTTTGTTTAAAACGAAAGCTGCCTGAGAAACGCTGAATTAGTAAAAACATTTTATTTATTTGTTATTAGTTCTCCGTGCGTATTCTCATCGCTAATTATGTGTTTTAAATATAGGTCTCCATGCATATTTCTTCCTATGTATTGATTGCATAATGGAACTCCTTTTGATTTTTCTGAATGCGAAAGAGAATTATTTTTGGGGTTTATAGTTCTTGTTGCATATTCCCACCTCTGTCAATCAAAGTTCACAATACAATGGGACGGCATATCTTCTCTCCATTCTCCATTCTACAAATCATAATTTTTACTAAGAGCTAATTTGTATTTCATTCTGCATCTTCTGTTTGCTGTACTTCGTCCATATCACGAGGCACGCGCCCATTGTCCATTGTCTGGCGTCTATTGTCAAGGTAACTCTCGAGCTTCGTATTTGTTCTGCATACTTGTAGTCTATATTGAATAGTATCTAGACTTCCAATGAGAGTAAATGTTAGAAATGGAGATGAAATGTGTGTGGTTCGTTCTAAAGTTCGCCAGATCGATTCGTAGCAAAATCCTGAGAACATTTTGTGAAGGTTCAATACTGGGTCCATTAGCTATTGGTCATGAAGTAATGATCCTGGCTAAAGAATCAGTCGGTCTTAGTCAGTAACAAGACTAAACAAGGCATCTCACCCATTATATACTCATCATTCATTCATATTGGCCTTAAAATACGCCCTAGTTGCTTCGGCGTCTCTTATAGACAATGGTTTAATGAGCTGTCCTGTTGCTCGAATCCGAGCAAGTTTGTACCCAACGAAAGGTTTCTTCAGTTGTAAACAAACATATCAAAAAATCTGAAATTAAAACGGATGATAACAACGTACTTTCAATCAACACGTAATTTAGACTTCTGTCGTCAGATAGCGCCACTGTTTCGTTCACACCGCCTGGCGCAGGTATTTCGTTCGCGTCTACCAGTTAAAGTTCGTCGGCCTCCTCCTCTGGCCGTCCTGGTCGACGTCTTATAGTCTCCATTATGTCGAACGTTTTTTTGGTTATGTTTTGATTTTGTGCAAATAAAAACTGGTGTTTTGTTGCCAGCTGTACGTTCAATAACCATTTTTCAGGGTCAGATTTTATTTGTTTAACCACTTCCTTAAATAAACAGCTGATTTCTCGATCGTTGGTTTGTAACTGCATATTATGTCTATGGGGGAAATCGTGACTTTGACCCCATATTTTCCCATGTCCACTGTGACTTTTATAATTTTTTTTAGTTGATGGCAAAACTACATGCTAAGACCTTTCTAACGACACCTTGGACATGGTGATCGGTAGCACCACCGCTCCAAAACAATTATGACAAAAATATGCCTAGCGTATTAAAAATATAGATTTTATTTATAACTGCGACAAAGACGTATTTATATTAAGGAAATGAATAGATTGCCTAGGAGTGTGATTTTGCCAAGTTTCACTTGAGCGTGAGTTTAATGTCAAATGTTTTAACGAGTGGTAAATTCTTCTGTACCGGCCAATGATATTTTCCAATGAATGAAACCAATGAAACCAATGAATGGTTTAATGATTTATTTTATAACTGCGACAAAGACTTATTTATATTAAGGAAATGAATAGATTGCCTAGGAGTGTGATTTTGCCAAGTTTCACTTGAGCGTGAGTTTAATGTCAAATGTTTTAACGAGTGGTAAATTCTTCTGTACCGGCCAATGATATATTCTCTACCCTAAATTTGGGCACAGTTTCTCCAACCGGGTCGTCTCAAAATCCCCAAGTCTCAAAATCCTAAATTCCAGAGCTTCCCTTATTATTCGGGTTTCTACCTGGTCAACGAGTCTCAAAATCCCCGACGCCCGCACGTGGGCTCACGAGTGCCCCCGGGCCGCGAAGTTTATGAAGTGCGAATAGGTGCATTGTTAGAACCAGCTGAGATTGAGTAGTATATCAAATCAGAGGATTATTGTTTTCTCACGAAATTATAGTGTACAAGTATCCATGTCGTTGTGACTGTGTTAAAATCACAACTAGTAAATGATAGTTAAAATAAACTGTATCAGGAAGCTGACATAAACTTGCTACCTTATTTGAGGGGATAGTTACCTTCGAAATACAAAATAAAAACTGATGTTTAAAAAAATTCCTGGAGGTTGGATTAGTGCCCACGTCTAACTTGATCAGCATCGGCCGATTGGTATGGCTCTCATAGGTCTGTATATACCTAGACTCGCTTCGCTCGCTGGGGGCTCCGCCCCCAGACCCCTGTGGTGGGCTTCGCCCCCAGGTCGCTGTTTGGCCACAGTTTAATGTAAATTGGTCCAATTTCTATTCAAGACCTAAATTCTACAACTATTCCAAGGCTTTGATTATTTTTAAGGGTTTAACCTATAAAATCCGGTCACATGCCTGTTGATGAATACTACATGGCATGGATACGTAGTATGTTACATTTTAAGCCTCCATGTATTACCTAAGTGCTTGAAAAAAATTAATACTCTTAACTTATGTATAATGTAGCCTTTATAAGGCGTATTTTGAACGTTATGAGGAATACGACCACCGTAGTAACAACCTGAAATGCTATGACTTTGGGTAACTAAAAGCCTTCTGCAACAAATATGACATGATTTATAAGGGGGGATTTTACCCTCGACATAGCGCAACATAAAAAATATACCCGAAAAACACAAAAAAGTCTACAAAGCTCAAAGACTTTGATTTTTTTTGGGTGTTTAAGATATTTAATCTGGGCGTGGGAGTGATGTTTGGTACTAATTGTAATGTAGAAATACTGTGTGATAAATATTAGGCCTTTAAGTTCTATATTAGAGCGAAAAACCATTAAAAACCACGAGCAAATCTTGGAACATCATTCAACAACATTCAACATCGGCCGATTGGTATGGCTCTCATAAGGTCTGTATATACCTCATAAATCACTTCAAAAACACTTTCTGGGTTCAGGGAACACCAAAACGAACATCTCCACTGATAACTCAATTTCTAACATTTTGACGAAAACAATTCTTTCTCCGTATTGCTTTACGGTATGTATAAGGGGAATAGTAAAAAATATGTTAATAAGTAACTTGCAATAATACTAGTAAACCCTTTGCTCGAAATCGAGCAATATTTCTCTTTGGTGAGCATGAATTTCATCAATACCTGTATCACCTGTATCGCTAATTCAGTCCTTGTCTCAGAATATTAATACATGGACGTGTGGCAACTCAGGTTTTTAGAATTCCGATTGTGTATATATGTGCCGAATCTTTTTCAAATGTACGATAGCTAATTCTTTTCCAAAACTCATTTTAAAAATTTGTTTAGTTGGTATTGGTTATTTTTCTTTCCTGTAAATTCTCTCAGGTTTCAATGTGCCAACTCTCTAAGTTCTGGGTTTTGAACAATTTTAACACATTTCGGGTAGATAAATTGTGAATAAGGAAGGTTTAATAACATTTTGCACAAAATTCATGGCATGCTAATTTTGGTTAACATTTTATGGAGACTCTGAAAATACGAATGGAATAATTTATCAACTTGTTACATCTAACTGACACATTCTGATAAAGATCTGCTTGAAGCCTGGCCAGGCCCTGATTGAAGCTTGCTTTGGTGGCTTTCTAATAATATAATCTTATCCCCCTTAATTCTAACATGCAATCAAAAACCTGCGAATTACAAATAATTTATTTTTGTATGTTGTATTCTACCCATTTGAAATAAATGATTTTGTGATCGATGGTTTCTACATCCCCCGTTCCCCAAATGTTTCATAGCTCTGCCTACTTGACGTTCAAAATACTTATTCCAACCACCTTGCACCTACTACTTGACTCCCGAATCTAAACTTCAGTAGGAAGATAGCTGGTAGCTCAAGGCAGATTTAGTCTTACCTCTGGTAATATTATAGTTTAGGACTTCGCCCCACTAGTCTTTAGATACCCAAGTTAATCATTAAACACCAAGACTGAAACGATGGAGCTTAAATTTGGTAGAGAAATAGATAATACACCAGAATGAAAGTAGATGTTCCTTCAATCCAAAGATCGTTTGGGACCCCATAACTCTGGTATTTAAAGTTATGTTTACAATCTCGCACCTACTGGACCGATAGGGCTGAAGTTCGGTAGGTAGATGGCTAATTAACTCGAATCAGAATAGGCCTACGTCGCGTCGGATCAAACATTGTTTAGGTTTCCGCACCGCAGACCTTTATTGTTCCCATGTTAACTATCGCACACCCAACTACTGAACCGATAAAACGAAAGTTTAGAAAATATACCATACGTTAGAATGATATGTTGTGCTACTCTTGTTCCAAAATTCATATGGGGCTCCGCCCCACTGGCTTTTAAAATCTAGCTTATCTTCTCGCACCTACTAATGGACTTATTACTCTGAAGTTCAGTGGAAGGTAGCTAATATACTCAAAGCAGACATAGACCTACTTCTGATCAAAATATGATTTAGGGCTCCACCCCGGTGGCCTTTATTATTCCTATACAGTATTAACTATCACAACCAAATCCAGAACAGAAGATCCTGGAATTTCACTTAAACCATGTCCTTCTCCCGTCCCGAAATTTCTATGGGGCTCCACCCCACTGGAATTTATACAGTTATGTTTAGTATCAAATGTATAATTCTGGAATGATGAAGCTAAAACTTGGTAGGAAAAATTTGTACATGAGAATATAACCTGCGGACCCGTATTGAAAATCCGTTGGGGCTCCGCCCTACTGGCATTCAACATGTGCATGCTTAAATATTGTCAGAGTTTACCTCATGGGGTAGTGATTTAATTTTAGTTTCCATGGTAACATTATTTTTACCAGTGGGAAAATTGAAACGGAAATCAACGGTAATAAAGAAAGGTCACGTGAACAAGGTCGCACCGGGTACCAGCTAGAACCATATATTAATGCTAACTCTAAGATTAATGCTAACCTTCATAATCAAAATTATGTACGTATTGCATTTCCTTTTTAGTAGTGATCATGTTCTTGCTGATGGTGGGCAAAATATGGTACTCTCGGTAAGGCGATAATGACGCCACGACAAGATCAAACGGAACGACCAGAACCACCGAATCATCAACCGATTGTTTGTTTGTTTTATCGGATGAACTTATAATCGTTGCTCACTGCCTGATGGATTGTAACTTTCTGATTATTAGGCAAGTCTAGGTAGCCCAGCAGTGGATACGGCGTCAGATCCACGATCGTGCGGTCCCGTGTTTCAATTCTCACTTTTTATGTTTACTTTTTGAAATCTGAAATGTTTTTTAAAGATTAATTTTTTCGGGGTTAAATCTCACTTTTGTTGTTTATTTTTTTAGATTTAACTTTTATTTACTTATACTAATCCCTTTATTTGTAATTATGTTGCACAACGAACGGCCACCATACCTCTGCGGAGTTAGGTTAGGTTAGATTACTATAATTTTGTCGTGAACTGAAACCTAGTTGTTTGTTCACGTAAATCCATTTGTAGATACAATTTAACACTGTATCCACAACTTTTTATTTAACTTATATCTGCTTGAATTTGAATCGAATCACCATTTATGCTTTTTCACCACAAAACAATAACAATCGTAATCGAAAGTTCATTCGATAAAACAAACAAACAATCGGTTGAAGATTCGGTGGTTCTGGTCGTTCCGTTTCATCTTGTCGTGACGTCGTTATCGCCTTACCCAGAATACCATATTTTGCCCACCCTTGCTGATAAACTGGGTTTACTCTGATCAGCTGTTTGATCTTGCAATTCAAAACAATTCTTTCCCAATGTTAATCTTATGGACAAATTACGAACTTAATGATTAAGGACCACTAGGGCCCTTCCCTTAAGTCAAATTTATGCACTAACAACTTTAGACCAAGACCTATCCAACGACAGCAAAAATATCGAAATCGGTTGAAAACTGTAGGAGTAGTCCAGTCACAAAAAAACCCCTAGCGTATTAAATAAGTATAGATGATTCATTATTATCATCTACGATTCGTTTCCTGAATCGAAACCGAAATGAATCAACTTATTCCAATTTCTTCACTGACTCATTTACCCGTCAGCCGGCTAGCACTGAAACTGCCTTTAATCATCATTGGTAGTTTATCGCACGGATATTATGAATAAGTTAAATATATTTTATACAAATTTCAGTACTGTAGTACCTTAATTCAGTAAAAATCTTCTTTTTTATGGGGGTAAACTAAAATACCCCCCGTCGCAGCAAACCTGCGTACTCAGCGAATTTCCAATGCATTGATATGTTTCTCACTAGTACATAAAGCCACTCACCAATTTTGACAAAAATACATTCATAAATAAGTGATTTATTACATTTTATTTATTCCCCATAAGAATAACATTAGGACTGAGTACGCAGGTTTGCTGCAACGAGGAAGATAAGAAATGAGTTTTTATGCAATTATCAATATAACTGAACCAGGTGAAGCTACTTACCATGTTTTATTAATTTATGTTCATAATTAAGGGAGATATAAAACTTTACTTATTCTCCATAAGAATAACATTAGGGCTGAGTATGCAGGTTAGCTGCTACGGGGACAATCAACAAAACATTTATTTTTTGTGCAATTATCAATATACCAGTACAACATGAAGCCACATACCAAATTTCATCAATATACATTCATAAATAATCATGATATCAAATTTTATTTATTCTCCATAAGGATAACATTGGACAACGTACTGTGTTTAGCACTTTGAATATCTCTGCAACGGTTTGACGTAGAATCACAATTTAAACACCAAAATGATTGTTTTGTGGAGCTGAAGTGATTGGTAAAAGAAAATGTGAAGTTTAAAGTAAAATTAACTGAGGAAAAGCCAAAAACCTTTTTCCCATAAGATTAACATGGGAGATTTTATGAGCATGTTTTTTGGATTTTTTCCGCAACCACTTAACCTAGGTTAATAATTCAAAATACCATATTATTTGTTTTTTTAAGCTCTATAACATGGTCTAAACCAAAATTAAGTGTTTTAAAAATGTTAGGGTAAAAAATGCAAAAAACTGATTTTTGGACAATTTAAAACCCCCATAAACCCCCCTTCCCATGGTCCGATTTTTCTGGTTTTCGAACTTAAAGTCATAAATGTCAGTTTACACATTTGAGCCAAATTTCATCGAAATCGAACGTTTTTTACTCAAGTTATCGCATTCACGGACACATATATATATATATATATATATATAGATATATATATACATATATATAAATTTGAACGAATAGTGTTTTGGACATCTGGGGACATCAAAACAAAAAGTTATCATGGTCTCGGGCTTAAGTCTTACCATGAGACCTACGGTAATAGCTTCTTCCCTATCGGGGAAATTCGCTAAAACTATTTTTTTTATTACAACTATCTGTTGTGGTGGACTTATTTTTCTTGGAATTAAATGAAGTTTGAAAAAACATAACTTATTTCTACGTTATAATTACATTCATAAATGTCAGAGTTAGAGCTGGATCATACCTTCACCGCACGGCTTGTAGGCGTTGGGCTTGAGAGTGCGCGTGCGAGAGTATAAGGGACATCCATCCTTTATAGGTCTCGGGGATTTTGAGATTCATTAGCGTACCTATTACCACAGATAAACTAATATTCCTTAGTCTGTGCTATTACGATTGAATTTATATCGTGGGGATTTTGGGACTGTTATCGCCATTTTCAGACTTGGGGGGTTTGACACTTGCGGGGATCTTGAGACGTAATCTCTCCAACAACTCCTGTGTGGTTGGGTATTTCTCAAACATTTATATCTGATAATTTTTATCCTCTTTTCAGTTTCCTTAGCTTCTTCCAAGGTGTTTTATGGCAATAAGTTTTCAGGTGTTATCGATGATGCACTTTCTAGAACAGACACAGCCGTAACTAGCAAAGTTTTCCTCAGTCGGTTGTCGGTTACCGAAAGAATTCGCGTGTAGGAAATTAGAATTTCGCTGAGCTGAAATCATCAAGCTATTTAAACACATAACTACGTATAAAACATTCTGTGTGTGTAGTTAAATGGTGGAACTATAGGCGTGAAATGCCCGCGTTCCGCACAATACGTCGCTGAAAAGTTGTAACTACCCTTAATGTGTGCTTCCATTAAACAAAGTGTTTCCAGGAACCGATATTCGCGTTGTACCAAAACGTCCGAACTACCGTACACCCTTCATGAAACCATTTACGTTATTGTTCAGCGTATTTAATTTGTTTTAAATTCTTCCTAAATGTCGGGGCCAGTGACACAGAGGGTAATGTTTACAGGAACTCCACCTGGCACAACTATTCGTGTGTTACGCGAGGCACGTATCCCGATTCCCGATACACTATCACTGTTGAGTGTTGTGCCGCGCGGCCACCTGTGGGCCTGTTATCACCACGCATGCGCCGGCGCTATCGCAGTTGCCGCCGAATCCGCGCCGTTTCCCGTCAGTTCTCGTCCCGCAGCCGTCGGCGTTAGGCGTCGCCTCAGAGCAATCGCCGCGGAGTTCTGGAAACGAGAATATCAGTGTTTGTGGAGTGGAAATTCGCGATGGTTTTGTGAAAAGGTTTATATCACGTTATTTTTTCAATTTTTAGCGATTTTTTGGTTAAATTTATTTCCAAATTCGTACAAAAGTTAGCTTAGTTATGTTTTAATCATTTGTCGTGTCTCATTATTTTTTTGATTTGAAATTGTGTAATATGACCACTTACAAGCATTATTAACATATGAGCAAAGTATTAAACAAATAATGCGCTGTTTAAATAGCCGATACCCGCTTGTCGATATTCAATAAATATCTTAATAATCGTCAGGTTTACTAATAGTAATAATTTTACTAATAATCATCAATTCATAATACTTTTATCATGCCTAAATTCATGTAATTTATTTTTGATCTTTACTAATTTTTTTTATCAGTTAAATTAATTAAATGCCTAATGCACAAACTAAAGCTGTAATAATTATGTTGAGCCACGATACGTATAATTATGCCTTTTTAATGGTATTTTGGACTTCATATTACGTAAAACCAGTTAGAAATAGCGATAAATTTAAAGATACAGTTCGTGAATTTTACCTGTTAAGAAATAATTGTTAAAAACAACAGTATACGGTAGATGAGTAAATTATACAGTCGATAATTATAATTTTGATGAAATAAGTATTTTTTGAAATTTTTAATAATTTAACCAAACTAAACTCTCTCGCATTAGTTCTAAATATAAAATTCTACTAACACAATATTCATTTTGCATATTTTGACAGGTACCTAAATTCAGTAAACCTGTGCCAGTTCCCGCAATAACATTGAACACATGAGAAGCTGTATACCGATAGTGGCTGTATTCGTGCAATGTTGTAGTGTTGTAGCGCATATGTGTTCGCGCTGTAGCACATAGCAGTTAACTCAATCACAGATAGCGATATCGCCAGCCATTGTGTTATCAGTGGATACGGAGCCAGCTGGCTGATAAGGCAGTCGAGATTGCCAGCTGATCTGTCAACTTTCGGTGTCAAGTTGCGAAACTTGTTTTGAACTTGCATCCATCTTTTTTTAGACTTCCGCGATTTAATTGTGTGCTCTTGTATTTATGTCGATTCAAAAGCGATGGAGCTCTTATCGCGGAGTGTGACTTGTGTTGTGTGGAAAGTGTAGCTCGGAAATCCAACTTTAAGTGAAGTCTGAGGATTTTCAAACAGAGTATTCGTGGAAGAGGTGCATCTGGAATACAGAAAGTTTCAAAAAAATAATCATTTAAGGGTTGAAAAGCTTGTACCCAAATCATGTTTTGTTAGAGGTTGACCTCCAGAGTTTTTAAGGGTTGTTGGAACATACTCAAAATGACGTTTTAGAAAGATTGTCGGGAGCTCTTAGCTTTTTTACGTGTTGTAGTTTTGTCTTTCAACGTCGTCGACCTCCCGAAAGTTGAGGCCCGCGTGTTTTTAGAGACCATGGTGCACTAGGGAGGCCCTCGTAGCATGCTGTGGACCAACCACAACTCCCTGTACCACTCGGCCCCCGACCTCAGAGTCGCCACCCCCAAGAAGAAGCCGCCCTCCAACGTCAGCGTGCTCAAAGGTCTGCTCCTCCACTGCCACTGTCCGAGTCCCGGCCACCGCAAGCAGAACACCACCCGCTGGTATTTCAAGGTAATGGTTAAATGTCGAGGTTTTGGTAGGCTGGTCAAGCGATTGTGAAGAAGAATACAAACAAAACTATCTACAAGATAAGAATACTATGTTTACAGTACGATACAATGTTGAAATTTAAAAAATTATTACAAAAAAATTATTAAATTTGAAATTTAGGTAGCAATTATTACACCTAACATTCGGGAGGTCTCGGGTTTCATCAAAGGCTGGCCATTCCCCATTCCTTCCATGAGTTTTTACGGTTTCTCATCCCACTTAGACATTGCCGGAATGGTCCCCAAAGAGGGCCCTTCCCCGTCAGGAAGGGGTAGATAGGACTCCGGACTACCTTTCTGGCTAAAATATTCCTCCTGACCGTTTAAAATTACTGTCATAGAATAAAAATTATTATTTTTGGTTGTTATTAATATCTTTTAGATTTTACAACCAGTTATATTACGTTTAAAACTGTGAAAAGTGGGCAAACCGTAATTGTGTTTAAGGTTTTTAAATTTCAATACTTGTTATTCTGCAATTGCTATCGGTTTCATTGCTCAGTTTATCGTATTTTTTATGTGTCGTACTAAACTTTGAATGGAGACGCTCGCAATTTAAAATTCCAGATGGAACAAAATCTTTTAAACGATAAATGCAAAAATCCTCTTACAAGACAGGCGTGTAAACTATGTCGTTCGATGTTTTTATTTATTCAAGTGATTACAACTACACGACATTGTTGAATGTTTGTGCAAAACATGACGCTAACTACAAACAATGACGGTGGTACAACCATACAACAGAACAGTGGGGCGAAGGTGACTAGACTAGGACCTAGGACGCGGTTACAATGGCGACAATTACTGCACGTTCTCACGGGCCGGATGTGTATTATGTGTGTTCAGGTGCTCGGGTATGCACAATACAAGGTCGCCGCTAGGAACAACCTTGGAGTGGCAGTCAAGGCGAAGGCACTTGTTATCAGGAGGCATTGGTGTGCGGAATATGCATATGTTGATAAGGAGGGAGGAAGTGAGTTGCGAGCGGCGGGATCGTCCGCCCTGTAGACGTTTGACGGGTTGTCTACTAAACGATTTTGCGTTAAATTCCCTGACTTTTTGAGAAATTCCGGTTGCTTTAGGAAGAAATAATATTTTTTTAGTTCATTTAAGTTAACCAAATATTATTATAGAGTTTTAAAATAAATGATTAGTTGCAATCATTTCTACCTGAAGATTAGCAAAATTGTGTTTTAAAATTACAAATTTTTATGTTTTTTACACTCGTATTAAGACAAAATGTATGTAATACTTACCGCTCCCTGTCATAAAAAAATTGTGTTTTGTAACTGGATAAATAAAAATAAATAACTCAACTCTAATAACTCGGTTTTTAATTAAGAAGCATGTTTTAAATCAAAACGCTCAAAAAAAATAAAATATTTGGAACTTCCATAACAATTCCCTGAACTTTTCCAATTTTTAATCCATATTCTCTGACTTTTTTGTGTTTTAAAATGGCCTGACTAGTCCAGGTTTTCTAGGTCAGGTAAACACCCTGGTTTGAAGTCGCACTAACTGTCAATGACTACATAAAGTACATTATTGTAGTTTATGTAGTCATTGTAACTGTACATTACACGTTTTAAATCAGATACGATACGGCCAGGTACAGCCCTTCTTGAGAACCATTGCATTATGCATTTGCCATTTGCATAATCCAATTCCAACACTCGCACGTAAGTGGACTCTATATTTTTTTGGCTGAGTCCATATTGTGTGAAAGCGATTGTCAAACACTGGTGAACCGAGAACAACTACCAAAGTGCCGCATTTTTACCAATATGGGGATTCTAAACCGCCAAGATCATTAGGGAACATTGGGAAGGGTCAGCTCACAAGAAGATCATAACATAGTATGTTAATCTATGATCATAAGTTGCCGATGCTCCGCCGGGTATAATAGCTATCTTTAATATTACCAGTAGTATAGCTAGACCTACCACAGATCGGGGAAAACGGGAATTTTGTTTTACCGGCCATCCCTCGGGGATATGCCTACACTGTAATTTTCGGTTCTTTAATGCATAATCTTCCGATGAACATATTAATCGGAATTAATCACTATGTGTGGTAAAAATTAGCGAAAAATGGTGACTCATTACATTGATTAGTCATACAGTTATTGGTCTTAGTAAAATTACGTCCGGTAAATATTTGTCATCACAACACATAATAAACGGTATCAGGAAACTGACACATACTTTCTCCCTTTTAGCCAAATTTTAATGAAAATTTTTTATTTACTAAATATAGAATATGAAGTACAGATAAATGTACAGAAAATTGTCTAAAATAGTTGTTTTCAGAAATATCCACCCAAATCCCTTTTTGGGAGGCACTATAGAGTCCGTTGCCACACACAGTGGTTTTGAGAGGGGAAATGCCCCCTTGCCCCCCCCAGGGTTAAATAGCAACACATTTCGAACATCATCTGTTGGTCAATGCTAACTTGACCTGCATATCAAATTTTAATGAAATTGATCAGTAAATAAGAGAGAAATAGTTATATTTGTATTCCCCATAAGAATAACATTGGACAACGTACTGTGTTTACCGCTAAATGAAAATTTCAATTTTCTCCGTAACTAGCAGTCGTAGAATAGTAATTTAAAATACTAATTTATTTAGTTTTTTGAGCTCTTTTTAATGGTGAATAGTAATTTTTTTAACATTTATGATTTTTTATGAAAAATCCAAAAAATTGAATTTTGGATATTTTAAGTCCTGTAATTTCTGAACCCGAATTTTTCCAGAAATGCGGGTGGTGTCATTTTGTTGCAAACCTAAAGTTCTACAAACCACGAAAGTTTAATCAAAATCGTTAGAGCCGTTTTTGAGAAATTTGGATTTTTCATGTTTTTTGGCGGTTTTTGGGGGATAATTACCCTTAAAAATCAAAAATTCAAAAAAATGAAAAAAACGCCGGGAGATATCGTGGATTAGTACCTACATACCAAATTTCATAAAATTCGGCCCATAGGTTAGGGCTCTAGCTCTGTACACATCCACACAGACACACACACACACACACACACACGGACACACACACACACACACACACAGACAGACATCACGTAAAAACCACTTTTTTGGGTTCAGGGAGCACCAAAACGAATATTTCCACTAACAACTCAAATTCGAAAATTTTTACGAAAACAATACTTTCTCCATATACTATGTATAGGGGGAGAAAGTAATAAAAATTAAGTGTTATGTTGCGGTATGCGTAAACAACCATTATCATCAAGTACTATCGGTGTTTTAGCTCGTATTTGTCAGACAAATCTATTTGTATCGCAGTGCATAAATACAAGGATGTATAGCCTCTAGGTAAAGGGGACTAGCCTAACCTTTAGATGTTTCGAAAGCAATTTAAGTTTCTGTCGGACATCAGGTCTCCGCCCCACTGGCCCTCAAGGATCCCATGTTATTCGTATAGAAGAAATACTTTATTGGGTTTGTATGTGCATGTGTTAACTTAAGTAATCAGCTGTTTTAAGAAACATTTATAACTACAGGCAGTCACTGTGTTTACCAGGTAGTTTTGTACAGTCCGTTAATGAGTGAAAACCAGGTAGTCCATTATGTTAACGTTGGTCTTATGGACGGCCTAGTTTTTAACTAAACGGACTGTACTGAATTGCACTTTATGTCTTGAGAGATGCGAGGTCCCCGTGAGGAAAACTGGCTATCGGATAGTTTAATTTACTTTATTCATTTGCCTAGGTTTTAGTCGGTCTTAGTCTTAGTCAGTAACAAGGCTACACAAGGCATCTCACCCATTCTACACTCGTCATTCATTCATATTCGCCTTAAAATACGCTCTAGTATCGTCGGCGTCTTAGACAATGATTTAATGATTTAAATCAATTCCATTATTCGGCGACAGGTGGCGAGGGAGTTGCGCTCGACGACGCGACTCTGCTAAGCATTGCCCCCGAGTCCGGCTTATTAGGCTGCGTTGTTCTCTGTTTTCATTAGTCTTTTGATTAAGCTGCTTGGCACTCGACCCTCATGTCAATTAACGCATTTGAATATTGCCTTCGTTTCACCAGCAGCGTATTGCGAGTTGAATTATAAAGCGGTTGTGTTCGTTCACGTAAATAATCGTTCGGAAGTAATTTCGAAGTCGAATTTATTTAAAAACAGTATGTTATTTTGAATACAAGTATAAACGAGTTCGCACGCAGCACGCTGACGCGAGGGAAGTGAATTTCCACATAAAAAACTATAACAACTCAAAATCAGTTAAAAATATACAATTATTCCAATTTTTATTCAAATCTGAAAATATTGATTTTTGGCTGTTCTGATGCTCCTGGTTCTATTTACCTGCAATGCTGGGAATACAATTTTGCGCATTATAAGGTTAGGCGAAGGTCCAGTCAGGATTTAAAGTAGGCGTGAGGTTGCTGGGGATGATAAAAGTACTCCAACAAAGGAATAACAGGCTTTTCTAGTGTAAAATCCCCATAAGACAACGTACTGTGTTTAGTCGATACACATTTTCTTTAATAACTCGGTAAATATGTATGATAGAATGACGAGAGAGGGCTTAAAACTTTCGCCTCACTAATTCCCATCTTTTTACATGCATTGATTTTACATCTGGGGCTTTTATGACCCTTTTTGGGCCCAAAAACCCAAAATTTGAAAGATTAATCCCCAAAAAAGGGGTTTAGAGTTTTCCGATTGTTTTGCCCAACGAACTTGTCCAACTGATTACAGAAAGGAATGTCCCTACCAAATTTGAAGTAAATCGGACAAAAAATGCGACCGCTAGAGTGCAAACACACATATATATATGTCTATATATATATATATATATATATATATATATATATATATATATATATATATATAATTTTGAACGTGTTCAGGGGGTCACGTTAGGAACTTCTATGGTGGTCCCGGGCTTAAGTTTCACCGTGCGGGTCATGCTAATAGTACACTTTCCAAAGGAAATTCACTAATAAATACATAGCAGTGGTCAAATACCAATAACTGGCTTGTATGACTTATAATCGGTTTTACTGTAGTTAGTAGCGATAGACGTGTGGGCTAAATCGACGTATTGGCCAGGTGTTTACGAAGTTCGCGGGTTCGATTCTTGCTCACAACCAAAACTGACCAGTCGTGCAACTCCCAACGAGTTAACCGATGTGTGGCAACGTTGTGGTGGGAGGGCCAACCCAAGTAAATTATTGGTTAATTATTATTTGCACATGTG
Organism: Allygus modestus; assembly: GCA_963675035.1. Classification (NCBI taxonomy): domain Eukaryota; kingdom Metazoa; phylum Arthropoda; class Insecta; order Hemiptera; family Cicadellidae; genus Allygus; species Allygus modestus. The sequence goes on along the minus strand of OY776112.1, from coordinate 28,296,254 downwards.
ACCATGTGTCACTTATGTTTACTGCGAGCGTGTACGCCACTACGACTCTTGAAACTGAAGGAGACCGATATTTGTATTAAAATACGCCATTAATCCATTAAAAAACTGTTGTTCTATTGCAATTCGTATATTTTAAAAATGACAGGTTAGGAACGGAACCAGCTCCTGATTCTACGCCAGTGGGTCGGTTGTGAAGGTTGCTTATGGTGAAGAAATACTTGCAGCGAACCAAAACCCAGTCAATAAGTAAGCGTCATTAATTGTAATATTTTTAATCGATTCTTCGCAACAACTTTTTTCGTCGTTTAATAAGAATATTGTAATATATCGTCGTTTTTTTAATATATTTTAGGCAAGTATTTTATATGATTTTTGTTACTGAAATTGTAATTATATTTTATTGTCAATTATTAATGTTCACCAATTGGGTATAGCAGAGATGAATTCTCTTCTCCGTACAATCGTTACCACACAATGATACCTTTGGCACCCTGAATTCAGTCTGTGAATAATCAGTACCGCTGCGAAGTGCTCAAATACGATTTTACGACCAATAAACCTCCTCGACCAATAAAACGTAAAATTCTATCGTATTAAGCAACTGAGAAAAGGCACGAAGTTTGCTTTTTAGATTTCTGCGGCTGGAAACAATATTTAAATATGGTAACGTTCACCATCGTAATATCTATATTTAAAACACGTAGAAAGAGAAAGTCGTCAAAATGTAGTATTTGACAAAAGTAATGTTTTTTTGCAACATAGCCTATATTTTCACCGATACGAGTATCAAGCATGATATTGCCCGTTCTGTAGGAATGCGTTGAACACTGATGATATGATTATTTGCGTAGTAATCAGGCTTGCTAAATTCATAAATCTGACGGGTTCATTAGTAACCTCGAATCCCAATCCGGAGTGAACCGTCGCTCATGTGGGGCTTCTGATTGGACAAGTCTCATTTACTCTCCCCCTCTACCACCGTATTGTGACTTTGAATAAGCCCGCGGTGTTATTGGGACAATAACGCTGATGATATAATGAAACAGTATCAGCATAACTAATACTCGTGTAAGCTGGTTAATACTATCCAGCAACCAACGTCGTTGTTTGGTACTGACCTATATATCAGTTTGTATTCCATTGAGATACGAATATTGGAAAAACAAACGAATATTGGAATATTTATATTCTATTGATAAACTCAAATAGTTTGTGCTGAAGAGGTATCAACGTTGTAAAATAAATGGCTTCCGTTAAAAGAGGTTTGTATTCCATTGATATACGAATATTGGAAAACAAACGAATATTGGAATATTTATATTCTATTGATAAACTCAAATAGTTTGTGCTGAAGAGGTATCAACGTTGTCAAATAAATGGCTTGCGTTAAAAGAGGTTTCTCCTTTACAATATCTTTCAGAAGCGGGAGAGAGAGAAAAGAGTTTTCTGCCATTTGAGAAGTGGATAAGGGTTTACCACTTCTTTCCCTTATCGGATAAAACATGACGAAGAAGAAGTGCGCCACTTTCATTTCAGTAACGTATTTAGTGCTCAATTTTCGAAGAAAATATTTACTAAATTACTATTGTAGCAAATTATAATACATGCTTTAGGAACCAATTGAATAAATTATGTCCTGGTATTGTCT